>OZ024823.1:90318113-90918113 GCA_964016985.1 Anodontia alba
TATATATATATATATATATATATATATATATATATATATATATATATATATATATATATAATTTAAGTTGGAAATGCTCGTCTTGGCTGAAGGTTACCTTTAGATTCCTGCGATATAAAATATTTTTCAAACAAAATGTATTAAATGTAATTTTACATGTTTATACCTCAGTCAATGTATACATGATGTATACAGATGTGCCATAGGCATTATTATATATTTTTTTCTCTATCTATGAATTTGGATTTCTAGGCATCTTCTTTAATTATATGTACTTTATCTCATTATTATTTGGCATATGTATGAAATATAAACCCTTGATGCGAATGGTGCATTACACTATCATTTTATCATTATGGGCCGAGTTTGTTATAGGCTGACTCTGTCCTGGACCGAGTTTGGTATGGGCCGAGTTGTCCCAGAATTTGTTAAATAACCGGAACGGAGCCAATAACCAGACCGGACACGTTATAACCGGAACCCACCTACGCTATCCTCGGTCCAGAACCGAACTGACAAGTTGTATATTACACTTGGGCCTTGGGAGTCGCATGCGGGCCAATGAGCTGGTTTCTGGGTGAGATATTGAGTTGAACTGACAAGGAGGTAACTGGACATTATGGCCCATGACACAACTTGTGATGATGAGAATTCGGTTGTGGGTCGTCGCGAGGGTGGACAATCGGGCCTAGAAGGCAACGAGAGTAAGTCCTGGGACAGTGTCAGGGGACTGGTATACAGGGTCGTGGCACAATGAATGGTTGGGCATATTGAGAGGGGCCTCCTCTTGTCAGTTCAGCATCTCCCCAGGATCTCTTCATTGGTACACATTACTTTCGTTATGTCATAGGCCCAAGTGACCCCAAGCCCCTTCCCACTCTTATCCCAGGACACTTTGTCCCCGCTCTCTGCGCTCAAACAGTTATGAAACCACTGTGGATGAAACAGTCTACAAAGTCGAGCACAACATTATGAACAATAAACCTATTGCTTTGAGCCTCTGAATGGTGCATCTGGATTGTAAATTCGATGTCCACTCCACTTGCTGTCCAGTTAATACCGGATTGACATCTTTGGGGTAATAAAGTTTCACTATTCCTCGGTATATATACTAGCGGAAAAAAGAAACTGTGCATGTACAAATGGCTAGCAATTAAATGTGAACGTCTTTACAATCGTTGTGACTCTTGTGTACAACCGTTTTATCCAAGTGAAACAGAAAAACAAATTTATTCCTCCTGAATGTGTTGGTAAGCAATGCCTAGACTCAACGAAGCTCAGCGCAACCAGGCGGTTGGCATGATTCGGGCTGGTGTATCCCAAAATGAGGTTAGCAGACGGTTTGGCGTGCATAGGAACACGATTTCTGCTTTATGGAGACGTTATCAGCAATCTGGTAACACCAGGGACCGTCGCAGATCGGGACGTCCACGCATGACGTCATTACGTCAAGACACTTACATCTGTGTGACGCATCTTCGTAACAGACTTCAAACTGCTACGTTGACGGCTAGAAGCATTCCTGGCTTGGGGAACATTAGTCCAAGAACCGTGGAAACCGCTTGCGTGAACGGAACATTCGCCCTCGGCGTCCAGCAATCCGTCCAGTCCTACAGCGACGTCATCGTGTTGCTCGCCTTGCATGGTGCAGGGCCCATCTTCGCTTTACTAGACGAGATTGGACGCGTATCCTGTTCTCAGACGAGTCACGTTTCCACTTGGATAGCAGTGATGGTCGTTCCAGGGTATACTGTCGAGTTGGAGAACGGTACCAGGATAACTGTGTTGTTGAACGTCGTCTCTTTGGCGGGACAGTATAATGGTATGGGGCGGTATAACAGGAAACTCAAGAACACCTCTTGTGGTCATTAACGGAAATTTGACTGGTGCACGCTACCGTGATGAGATTCTGCAAGCCCACGTCGTCCCGTTTGTGCGTCAACATGCCGTTACGCTGCAACACGACAACGCCAGACCACACGTTGCACGCGTTGTGACTGATTTTCTTACTCGGCAGAATGTTAATGTGTTGCCATGGCCTGCGGTATCACCAGACTTATCGCCGATAGAGCACGCATGGGATGAGATGGAACGTCGTCTACGTCAGTTGCCAAATCAGCCAGTGACGTTGGCTGAGCTTTCCCGCGCGTTAGTTCGCATCTGGAACGGCATTCCTCAAGCGTTTTTCACCAATCTTGTCGGATCCATGCGGCGGCGTAGCAACGCATGCATTACTGCTAACGGTGGACACACCAGATATTGACTTTGTGACATGGTGCTTGAGACATTTTTGATTTGTTGATCCTTGGTGATGAAATGGGTCTTCTTTTCGCACTTTTGAATCCCTTGAACTTCGATGAAATGTGTATTGTTACAAATCTGAAATATATTATTACTGTCTGCTACGATGTTATTATTTTGTATAACTTTTTACCAGTGCACAGTTTCTTTTTTCCGCAAGTATACATCTTTACGTTGAACCGTCACATATGACTATTACTCAACGGGTTGACTTCTGGTGGTAACGCTAGAGAGATGAAAACAAAGAGAAAATAGTCAGGGAGAAGAAAATGTAGTATCATAAGAATATTACTGAGAAATAATGTGATATGAATACATATTGTGTACATGATAAGATTTTGGCTCATCCAGCAAAGACCAATCTGCCTTCCATGGCGGTACCGAGCCCCTTACGTCCCCACCTCGATGAGTTACTAGGCAAATGGGCTCTTAGATTTGCTTAGAAGGTCGGGGAGAGGGGGTCAACCCCCTTCTTGAAAGATACCAAAGAATGAGCCCTCAGTCACTGATGCTGGGAGAGAGTTCAACAGAGGGATAGTCCGTGGGAAAAAGCTGAATTTAAACGAGTCTGTAGAAGCAGAGTACTGCCTGTATTTCTTCGAATGGGCTGATCTAGTCCTGGATGGTAATTTAGTAAGGTACTCGTCTGCTGGAATGTCAGTTAAGTCGTTGATCATTTTATACAATAGGGTTAGCTGTATCTTATAGCGCCCTGACTCAAGAGATTTCCACTGGAGATGCTCAAGCATGGTTGCAACGCTGCTGGTATTTCTGTAGCGGTTCGTAGTGTACCGTGCAGTTTTTCTCTGGACCATCTGGAGCTTCCATATCTTTTCTTTACGATGCGGGCTCCAAACAGACGAACAATACTCTAAATTACTCCTGACCATGCTGAAATAGGCGTTGGCTTTGGTTTCCTCACTGTAAGATCTGAGGTTACGTCTAAGAAACCCAACCATGCTGTTGGCCTTCTTGGAGATTCTGTCAATACGGTTCTTGCAAGATAGATTTGTCTATAGGTCAACATCCAGGTACTTCGTTGATTCTTCAGTCTCTAGGATGTGTCCTTTCAGCTTGTTGGGGTGTCTGATAGCGAAACGAGCTCTCGATACACTCAGGACACTACACTTCTGAGGATGAAACTCCATATTCCACTTCAATTCCCACTCTGCCAAAGTGTAAAAATCTTTGCTACAGGGCCTTGCAATCACCAGGGTCATGTATTGGTCTCTATACGATGCAGTCATCGGCAAATAGACATGCCTTAGAGTTGATCTTGTCGGGTAGGTCATTAATAAAGGGTAAGAAGAGCAGAGGCCTAAGTACAGAACCTTGTGGGACCCCGCTAACAACTGGCATATTGTCTGATGAACAGCCCTCGACTCTCTAGGTTCTGCCAAGAAGGAAGGACGAGATCCAACCGTGTGGGTATTCCCTCTTATGTCATATTGGTGAAGCTTCCTACATAGACGACCAAGCAGAACATGGTCAATAGCTTTAGAAAAGTCGAAGACCAAAATGTCCATCTGTATCCCCTTGTCCAATGTCGAGGCTAGGTCGTGAAGAAGGGTTACAAGCTGTGTCTCACAACTTCTTTGATACATGCAATACATGGTATCATCAAGAATGCTTGGGCATGAAGGACAGTGTTTACTTTGCGCTTAGGAATGTATCATGGAAATGTGTAAAATGTGGAATGCCGAATTAACGTTTCATCTGCTCTTTTCGACACATCTGTCTTTGAAACACCCAACGCCTTTGACAGAGATCACTCAAGCAGACATAGTACTCGGTACAGAATCCTGGCTCAAGAGCGAACACCTGTGAACTGGCATCTTTCCAAAAGGAGTCAAAGTGTACCGCAAAGACAGAAGTCACAAATCCGGTGGTGTATTTGTCTTGATGTCAGAGAGACGGGTCTGCTCAGGAGTTGAAAGTAGACGGCGGATGCGAACTGGTTTAGGCTCAGACTCAAACACTTGGGACGAGACAGCTTTTTATGGGATCTGTCTATAGTATACCGCCCACCGGACATGAACACTCCAGATTATCTCGGTCAATTAAAGACACTCGGTCAATTAAAGACACAATTTGGATAGCATAACACCCTAATGATTCTTAGCAGATTAAAATAAGAAATTCTTGGTGACTTAGGCCACCCTTACAGGTAGGGGCCGATGAGGGGTAGTTTGATTAGGTATAAGCAAAGTATGTTGAAGACACGGAAACAGATAAGTATATGGTATGTTAGTATAATTTACATGTAATTATCCGTGATATCTTATATAAGTGATTCCTTGTATTCAACCAAGTATTTTGATTTGCTGAATTATACCTAAGACGGCATAATAATAATCAATAATAAATAAAGAAATACATAAATGAATAGGCAATTGACGTGGGTTCGGATCCGACCCCACAATATGTGAGGTCAGATCAGGACCGAAATCATTTGCGTTCATTGCCTTAATATATATACGAGCTCAGTGCTTATATTTATCTATTTTAAAACATATTCATATAAGCCCATGTGGGACGAATGTTGACAAGACCCTGATCTAACTGCACAGTATTTGCAGTTCGTCGGGATATACAACATTTGGACTCGAGTTATCAGTTTACAGTTCTCTGATACATACATCACGGAAACACGCCTATATAATTTTGACCCCCTTAAACCCCACTTTTATATAGTAAAACTGGGGTTTACAGGGGTATACATTATTTTTCTTATTTCTGCTCAAGACATAAATTGTGGGTACTCGTAGGCGGTTCTAACGAGTACCACAATCTATATTTTGAGCAGAAATAAGAAAAATATCAGAATTTTTTATCTGAAAAATCTCATTTTTTGGGTGGTAAAATTTTCTATATATATAGGCGTGTTTTCGTAATGAAAAAATGGGATGCCCGTTTCATCAAATTGACTTTATAATCATCCATGTTATAAGATTACATGAATACAGTCATGCTTACTCAAAATAGTGCATTAGTTCAGTATATGTAAGTATATTGAAGTGTTTGTATATGCTCTTTGTGAGATGCACTATTTGGCAATCTTAATAAAATTTGAATTGAATCGATAAGGTGGGTAATTTGGTGATAATTTGATATTTTTCTCTGTATTCAAAAATATATATCTGGTTGTTGTTCATTAGAATCGCCTCTCCAAGGCAGTTTAATGAATAATCACAACATGTTTTATGGAGAAATACAGATATTTATGCTTTTATGCTAATTTATCATCAAATACCCTCTTTATCTGCTTCTTTGGTCAAATTCAGAAAATTGGTAAGATAGTATATTATTTATTTATTTAATTATTATTTTTTGCATAAAATACCCATTCTAAATTGTGTAAGAACTTTCTGACATATTTCATAATGTTTTGTTTTACTGAAGTTAAAATACATGTATTTAGCTTTAAGACAGCTATGGAATAATTGTGAAGTGTGCTTGTTTACGATATAAAAAATAATAAATAAAAACTTTCAATTTTATATTTCTGTTTCAGTTTATTTGTATTTTTTTTTTCACATTGCCAAAAAAAAAAAAAAAAAAAAAAAAAAAAAAAACCTTCGTATTTTGGAAAACTATAAATAAATAAATAATAAAGTGATACAATGCAAATCAACAAATTGAATGCAAAATTTGCAGATGAATTTATTTGGTTCTATAGTAACATATTGAATATTTTTTCAATTATACGAATTAACCCTTATAGGGCTCCACCTATGGAGACTTAACATCCTTATAATCATTTCATAATCACTTAGATAAGATAAGCCTTTGGTGTGCATTCTGTTATCTGGACTGTATATAGCGCCTGATCAGAGACGTATAAAATTATTACGTATTATTTACGTCCTTGGCCTGATCAAGCCAAAGAAGAAGAAGAAAAAAAAAACATGTGTCTTTAAATAAGCACCTGCTTGACAAGAATACCAGAATCTACCAGGTATAAGTAGCTGGTAGCATTTAAAATACCTGTTGCAGTAAACGGTATGTATCACTTGATAAAAAAAGAACAAAAAATTTAGGGAACGAAAGTTGTCGGAATTAATTGAAGCTGTCCCTCTAAAGTAAAAATGGCTGTTCCAATGTTTGGTCATACAGCGTATTAATGTAAAGACTGCGAGTAATTTAAAGTTTGGAGATTATTTACAGTTCATGAGGTTAAAAAAAGAGACTGAATCTCTATATAAATATGTACGTATGCAATTTTATTTTTTAGCATTAAGTCACCTAGTTTTGTTATTGTTTGTTTCGGATCAGGCGTAAAAACAAATCGGGAGGAATTTGTAATAGCGCATAGAGACACTTCAAAACGAGGTAGCGTTATCACGTGACAGGTGCAATAGCTTCCGCTCTCATATGACGAAGAAACCACGTTGTTAGCATTTCCGTGAGTTTTTACTTTGTGTCTTCCTTCTAAATGCTATGTTTTGTTTAAGAAAGTCGTTTCCAATAGTAGATATATGCTTGTTTCAAATGCTACATCGTCATAAGCCTGTCTTCCACAGAAAACTTCGAAATTTTCAGATAAAATGAACACTGAATTCCCGCGATTTTTTACACCACATTTCCGCCCAGTTTCCCTTTAATCACTTCTATGTTACCCTGTTTATTTTTTGGATGATAAATATATTTTTCAAAACTGACAGTAGTGGGTAACGCTAGATTCGAAAGCTGGAGAGAAGATGGTTAGAGAAATGGCGTTGTACTGTCCGTATGGATGATGTCATACCTATGTGAGGGAACCGATTAGCCCCATATGTTTGATACCTCTTTGGTGTTTCACCATTCTGAAGACGTTGCTGTTTGTGAATTTGCCATAACTACCGCATATAATTTTTAGCCAATGAAAGCCTTGGAAGTAAAATACTGGTTAGGCCATAGTAAATTAATTGTTAGATTGTCACTGCCTGCCTCGATTTTTTAAAATCCCGCCTCGATTTTTTTTTACGTTTTTTTCGTAAGTACAGGTACTGCTCTGATGTTCCCGTTTTTATAAAAAAATCTTACGGTTTGCTGATTGGCAAGTTCCGTTCCACTTAAATCTACATTAAATATTCAAATTGCGCATGTAAGACAACAAATTACACACTTGCGTTGTAATTACCAACACACAATAGTTCGTTAAACTACGATTAATATCCGTTATTGTTTGAGATGTACTGGATCCCTGTTGCTAATGCACTTCATTATAAATTGCATCCGGTCAGATAACCAGCCGGTTTCTACTTTCAGTTTCAAATCCAGATAAAAAAGAACATGTTGAAAATAGCGTTTGTGATCGTGAAAATCATTGCCAATCAAACTTTTATAAAAGACTAGTATGGATTAAAGCCAGCGATACCCCAGATCTTCTCAACCTCCACAATGTATTTAATTCAGGGGCAATTGATAAAGCGGTGCCGTTTCCCAGTCGGCAAGAATCAAGGCAATTGCTGGGAGGTCAAAAAATATATGCTGTTTGTGAACTGTGTCTGACAGATAAAAACCCTTTATACAAAAGAGAGAGCGTTTGACAGGAAAGGAAAAATCACACAGAACAGAATAAATTGATGACTTTTATTTTGTCCAACAGTGTTCACAGAGAAACTGAAAAGTGGGTATTTGATTATAGATATATTAACTTTCTTCAGTTCTATATAGACATATGCCATGTGTATTCATTAAAATTGCTCTTTCAAGGCTATTCTGATTATTACACACAACATTTGTTTTTTCATAATACATTGGAATTTTGAAAAAGTCTCCTTTATTCACCAAATACAGGTGGTTTGCAGCAAATAAATATAATTTCAGCCACCCATCTCCAATTTCTGTGTAGTCCTGAAAAATAAAGAATAAAAAATAAAATTTCACCCCTGCCCTCATTTTGAAAAGAAAAAAAAATGAGAATCTGACTATTAATTTATTGTGGCCTTACTACCTTTTCATGTGAAGAAGACTGGAAACAGGCTCTTAACCTTACGTATGTTACAGTAAGGCGGCTGGAATTTTTATGACACTACCTATAATATTCGGCATATATCAAACCAAACCTCATATAATTATTTGCAAAAAAGGCACCTTATTCTTATACTACTAAGAGGATTTCATGTCGTCCGCATATTGAGAGAATATCATTTGTTTGCTGATCTTCTCTTTGAGTTCCTGTTCTGGAATCATGTAATTTCAACTGACTGGGTAATATAACCTTAGCCACTGAGCTCTTTATGGTACTGAACCTCTCCTGAATCTGATTGGATTTAGAGCTTTCGGCTGCAATTGTGTCAAAATCAGGACCGAAGGGATTTACTTTGGCCCAGTGGCAATTTATGAGCTGCCAGGTTTGGCGGAAAAGAATAAGCACAAGATGGCGGCTGCCGTGAACACATGGTGTTTTTCCCCTTCTTTCTGGGACGTGAAATTCAACTCGCGGTGACACATACGGCTATCTGGCCGTTGCAATAATCATCTTGCATCCAGATCGTTCTCACGTTCACTGTATTTCAACGTGTCATCGCCTACAGCCTCGGTTTCATCTAAATTTTCTTCATTCATCCTCCAGATGGACTCCCCTGCGAAATCGCGCATAAACATTATAAGACAACAGATTACACACTTCTGGTGTGTAATTACCAACACAAAACTGTAAACGTTTAACTACGATTCATATATTTCATGTTCTTTTTAGATTTCATTTTGAAACTGACAGTGAAATGTCCTAAATTGAGTTCTGTGAATAACAGAACAAACTAATGTATCTTTAATAATATACAGTTCTGTTACTATATTACAGTTATAAAAAGTAAAATAATGTTTTGTTGCTGAAAAGGTAGTAGTAATTTACAGCACAGTAGATGAAAGGAAAATTAAGTACCAATTTGTTTTTCATAAAGACAGAAAAGGAAATTAACATCTACACATCAGTGTGTTTGTTTTGCTAAGCCCTGTCTTTGACTCTTAATTGTTTATTGTACCTGGATGGACTACAATGTTTATGTGCAAACTGTGAAGGTGTCAAAACAGTCTTTAATTAGAGTTTAACAGTTAAGAACTGGCCTGAAATATGCTGTATGTATTTTCAGTGTATTCTGTTTATCTTAAACTCCTTAGAATTAGCATTTAAGATAAGTATCCCAACATTTTAGGGAAATAAGGGTCCTTTTGACTGAGCCAACACATAAGAAAAGAGTTTTTAGCATGGCAGATATATTATTCTTAAAATGACCCTGCACATTCACTCTGGCACTGGGACTTATAGGAAATCAAATGGGACTCTTAGAGATATAATTGCTCAGTCTTATTTTTGTTCAGACAAAAGTGCTATGATAATTACGACTCAAAACTGGATGTGAATATAGTGTTAGTTTTATACAAACAAAGGTGCTATGACGATAATTCAAAACTTTGAGCATTTCTATAATTACACAATGCCTGAAAGTGCAAAGAATACCCAAGTAAAACCCCTTGCTTTCATGTGGAAAAGTTGGTTTAAAAAACTCCATATTCCTTTTATTCCTGCTCCATTAAAAAGCATCAAAACAGCATGTTTTGAGCTGAAGTAAGAAGAGTAACCTTAACTTCATCTAAAAAATAATCTACCTTTTTTCACTGCAAAGTCATATGTAAGCTTGAAATTTGTTCAGTATTTGGAAGAAAATAAATAAATAAGCTTACACTGGAATATAGAGGCCATTTTTTTTTTTTTTTTTTTTTTTTGTGTCTGTAAATTTTACGATAGTGCTATTGATGAACATAGTGATTACTAAATAATGTTTATGCTAATAGTGCTTCACTGTAGTGCTTTCCTTCATTAAATTTTAAACACTGGACAGAGCATGTCCATATGCATAAAGTTTTATCTGTCAGTATGGTTTCAAATAACAATATACTGTAGGCATAAACATAAAGATAAGTAGCAGTCATTTTGCAGAAAAGGAATAACGGTTTGTATGACCGATTTTTGAAGAAATGAAAACTGCAAATAATAATTCACTTATTACTACATATTTCATTTCATTCATATTCATTCCTCTATAAATTATGCAGAGAAGATACATGGCTAGTTATATATTCTCCAACACAGTTACCCAGGGTAAGTAATCATAAAAGTAATCATGATTACTTTTGTAAAGTAATTGTAATCTATTACATTCACTTCAAAAGTAATTGTAATCTGTAATAACCAAATTCAAAGTAATTGTTATTGTAATCAATTACATTTGAAAGCATATCTCTGAAAGTTTAAATAGGGAATTAAATTTGATACATTGATAGATGGCCATCAGAGGAAGTGCAGTGTAAGAACTGTAACTCTATCAAAAGTAATTTCAAGAGTTATTTCCCTTGCTAATTTTTGCAATAGTAAGCTTGTCCGGAGAATATCTCTAAAAGTATTGAAGATAAATAAATGAAACTTGATACAGTGATAGAGGGCCATGAAGGGAATTGCAGAATGCAAGAACCATAACCCTGTTACAAGTATTCATGGAGTTACTTCTAAATTTTTACAATAAAAAGCTTGTCCAGATCCTATCTCGGAAAGTATAGAAGGGAATTAAATGAAACTTGATACATTGATAGATGGCCATCAGAGGAAGTGCAGAGTGCAGGCAAAGGTGCTTGAGCATCTGTCTGTCTGGCCATCTGTCCATCTGGAGTTACATCTCTTACTTGTACTCTGAATACACACATTATTATTATTATTTATTTTTTTTTCATGATTTTTACATTCTTTGTTGAAAATCACTAACTAGGGAACACAAAACTGAGTTCCTTAGTCTTATGGTTTAAGAGTTACAGGCCTTGCAGGGAAAGGGCCTTACATTTCTTCTTATTTTTGGATTCTTTGTTGAAAATCACTTACTAGGGAACACAAAACTGAGTTTCTTAGTCTTAAGGTTTAAGAGTTACAGTCCTTGCAGGCAAAGGGCCTTATATTTCTCATTATTTTTGGATTCTTTGTTGAAAATCACTTACTAGGGAACACAAAACTGAGCTTCTTAGTCTTATGGTTTAAGAGTTACAGGCCTTGCAGGCAAAGGGCCTTATATTTCTTATTATTTTTGGATTCTTTGTTGAAAACTACTTACTAGAGAACAAAAAATTGAGTTTCTTAGTCTTATGCAGGTTCAAATTTAACTTTTTTGACAGCTTGCTAAAATTAGCAAGTGGCATTATTTTTTTACTTGCTAAACCTTTCAGCTTACTTGCTTTTTCACACTTATAAACACTGTTAAATGTGGCTTTAAGCATTGGTACTCCAGGTAAAAATTTCAGCATACATTTAAAGATATTTTTCTTATTTTTCCCAGAAAACAGGTTTTGACATTACATGCAAATTGTCTCCTATGGAGACAATTTGCATGTAATGTCAAAACCTGTTTTCTAGGAAAAATAAGAAAAATATCGTCATTGCTTTTGGAATAGAAATTGCAAAACTTCAGCAACAATGCCGCAGGTTCTGCCAATTAAAGAGAATCTTTCCAACTTACTAGAATTAGCAAGTGATGGAAATTGCAGCTTGCTTTTGAGGGAATTAACCAGCATTTAGCAAGTTAGCAAGTGCTAAAATTGATCCCTGTTATGGTTTATTGACCTTGCAGGCAAAGGGCCTTATATTGGGCATCCGTATACTGTGGACATGTTTCTAGTTTTTTTGTTTTTTTTTGTACATTTTACAGGCTTTCAAATGGATCTCTAGTCATTTGTCATTGGGCCTTCTGATGCCCAGGCCACCAGCACCTACAGCACTTTGATTGCAATAATAAGCTTGTCCGTAGCTAATCTCTTAAAGTATTTTACTCTTTCACTAACATAACCTTCCCACTACTGTGCATCTTCGGGGAGCATCCTTCGGTTTCACCGATTCTCTTGTTTTAACCCTTGTCCTGCTGAATAAATTAAGATGCCACACCCACTTCTGATTTTTAGCCAATCAGATTACTTGATCTGCATTGTTGCTATAAGTTCATATACTTAATCGCAAACAGTGCAGATCTGGATCTACACTGTTTGCAAAGGCAGGGTATATCCGGGTTCAGCGGGACAAGGGCTAACAATTTTGCATGTGATTTTTCCTCACATCTGGCAAGACATGTCATGAGAATTTTAGTAAAACGTTGAAACTAGAAAAGTCAACCCAAAATGATCCCAGCTTTGGGTGACTGACTGGTAATTTGTCTCTTAACGAGTACCCACTGTTGACAGAATTTTCGTCATTATTCGCCTGCACAATTTTTTACGTCGGGATTTTTCAGCTTATCTTTAATTCTTTGTGCTTGTTTTCACAAGGGCTTGTGCCACAAGGGTTCTCAGGGCTGTAGTTTTAATTGAAAATGAAAAAAATTGTGGACCTAATTTCAGGATAAAATTCCTTGACACTTTAACCCTTGTCCTGAACCCTGATATACCCTGCCTTTGCAAACAGTGTAGATCTAGATCAGTTGGCATCCAAAGAATTTAGCTGATCTGGATCTGCACTGTTTGCCATTAAGTATGTGAATTTATAGCAAGAATCTGGATCAAGTGATCTGATTGGCTGAAAATAAGAAGTAGGTGTGGCATCGTAATTTATTCAGCAGGACGAGGGTTAATACCAACTCCAGCTCCAGAATCCCCAGATGTGTCAAAAGAACAAATAACTCTGATGTAAGCCGGCCTCGGTGGCTCAGTTGGATGCGCCGTCCGACTGGAGAGCAGGTGGTCGCAGGTTCAACCCCAGCTGAGGTCGGCAACATTCTTTCATGGAGATTGATCATGAAATATTTTCTACGGTCATTCTCTCCCTTCCGCTGATTCAAGAAGGGCAGTTGTCAGTTTCCGGCGAAAGAATGTGCACAATACTGGTTAACCGTAGAGGACTAAGCCTGCCCAGTAAACGTGTGGTTAGGTAAACTGACTGCGCTCGACATGACCCCATTGGGTTGACTGGGCCGTAAAACCTCAACACAAACAAACAAACATACTCTGATGTAATTTGGAGATAGTGTCTTTGATTTACCACCTGTGACTAAGCACAAAGTGACTGGTTTTCTTGGTCAGTTTGACTGAAACTTCCACTATTAACGCTTAAACTGAAATTGCAACAGTTGTAGTCTGCTTTGTCATTGCTTGTGATTTTAAAAGTCATTTTTGCAAACAGTGTGGACCCAGATCAGACTGCTCCTCTAGGAGCAGTCTGATCTGGGTCCACACTGTTTGCCTGTATGCAAAAATAGGTTTGAAAAGTTTGCAAGAATATTCAGCAGACGGCATAATCAGACAACATTTTCAGATGCAGGTTTTCTTGGCGTTTTAAGGGTTAACATACCCTAGGGTTTGCCCAAAGACATAAGACCATAATCTTTCTTTCACTTCATAATTAGTGGAATAGTTTATTTTCTGGTAACAAAGTTCTTTTGTTGCAGCTGTATTGTTCAAGATAAAAGTGAAGAGTTTGTGATGCTCACATTCGGGGAAACAGTGTGACAGTTCAAAGGTAAGCAGTTTTAGTGAAGCTTTGATTTTTTTATTAATAAAAATGTGTCTTTTAATTCTTTGCATGCTAGGTAATTTTGCATGCTTTTTTTGTCGTTTGTGGATTTTTCTTTAAAATTAACTTTTTCAAGAAAACCTTTCAGAAATACCATCAGGGTGTCAAACAGTTTGGATCCAGATCAGGCCCAATAAGATGTCGGGCCTGATCTTGGTCCAAACTGTTTGTAAAGGTTATCAGCAGACGGCAAAAGTTGCCACTAGCAGGGAAAGAGCTGAATACTTCAATAGCTGCTAAAGAAAAAAAAAGCAGTGGTAAAGGTATTGTTATGGCCCCACCTGCTGAAGGCAGGAGTGGGGCATATAGCATGTTGCTGTGATATTACATCTGTACGTGCGCATGTCCATATGTCACGTTAGTAACCAGAGTTTACATTCAAATTTACATTGACATTTAGGTCTGTGTTTCTCTTGGAGGTCATATCTTGGGTACCTTTTATGCTAGGAAATTGAACTTTAGTCATGGGTCATGCCCTGGGCTGGTGCTAGGGGTCAAAATATATAACAAATCAGATTGAGCATTTGGAAAATAGCTGTTGAAATTTATGCATCTGGATGTTGTTGCCATATGGGGAAAGAGCAATAAGCGGGGACGTTTGTTTACTTTGGCCCTGATCAGACTAGATACGCAGGCTTATCTGGGCTGTTGCTGTCTGCATATGCCTGAAGACACGTTTTCTCATGGCACGGCCCATAATGTTACAAAACTTACAAAGATGGTTGAACCTTTGATCATGATGCTGGAGTTGTTATTTTGCATCTTCAGTGTGTCTGTATGAAGTCTGTGGCATTTAACTACCTTTATCCATATCTCGTTTTAGGCTTAATAAACTCCCCACACTGTATTTTGGAAGAGTTGAATTTCAATTGTATGTATGTCAGGCAATGTTATATAGATATTCCTAGAGAAAAATGGCTGAACTGTTTGAAATCAGTGGAGACCCTGATGCCATATTCTGAGGCATCTTATTTGGGTCTGCACTGTTTACCAATTACCCTTTTTGGGGTCTCCAGACTAAAATGGGTTAAAATGTTAATTAAACTGCAGCAGACAAATTTTGATTTTTGATTTTATTATTTTTTAGAGAAAATAATTTGGCATTTTGTGGGACTTATCTACTAGACAGACAATTCACATGAAATGCCAAGTCATGTTTTCTCTGAAAAATAATAAAAAAAACAATTAAGAATGTCATCTGCTACAACTTTGCTAAGTGCTTTAACCTTAACCACTCTCTGGGCATTTAAGCAGACGACAGATTGATGATATTTTTCTTTTTTCCAAAAAACAAAACAAAACAGGATTTGACATTTCATGCAAATTGTCTCTGTACGAGACAATTTGCATGAAATGTCATATCCCTGTTTTCTGGGAAAAATAAGAAAAAAATAGTTTAGAATCTAGTCTGCTGAAAATTTTACCGGGAGTGCTAAGCGTTAAGGGTTAAAAAGATAGTTGTGTTCATGGGCAGGTCTTATTTTCTGAAGTTCTCTGAAAAAAATAATTTAAAAATATTAAAATGTAGTCTGCTGCTACAACTTTGCTTAGCAACTTTACTTTATCTTCATGCATTCAGATTTACTAGGCTGTTCACTCTCATACAGATGATGTATTACTCACAACATATTTTTGTGAGGCAAATTTAATGAGTACTCATACTTTGTTTTCATCTAAGTACAGCCAAATAGAAAAAAACAATTAGATTCTCAGACATGACCGCATCTGTTGCAATGGCCCAGCCATTGCCATATACATTTGTTTTGTGGCATTTTTTTTTTCAGCCCACGAAAATTCATGACTGGAGTTTTATCATTTATCTGATTGGCATTTTTTTTTCAACCCACGAAAATAACATAGATACATGCCTGGAGTTTTCTCATTGCCCACCCCCACTTACCTCCCACTAATCTTAATGACAATATTTTTTTTTGGCCTAAGAAAAAAATTATTGAGAATCTTCTTTTATACCAGCAGTTGTTTATGTGTGTAATGAACCTTTTGGTAGATTTTTTTGGTATGTCATACATGTACTCTTGTACATAGACAGCATTGACCAGTGGGAATGGTAAACATAATCTACCATTTTTACACTAATAAGTAATAAGTATTCAGACAGCTTACCGTAACATGATGTCTCAGATAAGAGGGTGTATTGGGTATGTTTTTGTTTTGTTTTGTTTTTTTCTCCACAAAAATGTGCAATGAGGGCTCAATAGATGTGTTGCACCAGTCCTTACTCCATGAAAATATGCTAGTACTTGTTAGAGATGCCTTTGTGAGGCCCTACTAATGAGTGCCTCAACATGTCTTCATGGAGAAATATTAACCCTTGTCCTGCTGAATAAATTAAGAAGCCACACCCACTTCTAATTTTCAACCAAACAGATTACTTGATCAAGGCTGTTGATATAAATTCACATACTTAATGGCAAACAGTGAAGATCCAGATCAGTTGGCTTCTTCAGAAGCCAACTGATCTGGATCTACACTGTTTGCAAAGGCAGGGTATATCTGGGTTCAGCAGGACAAGGGTTAAAAGATAAATATCGATACTTTTTGACTGGAAAAAAAAACATAACATCTTATCTAGAGCTAGTGATCTTTCTTCTCTGAGTGTGCCCTTAATAGCGAGATAATTTACAAGTTCTGGTAATTTTTGAAAAACCCATGTTCACATTGGGATGATTTGGTCTAATATGGCATCTGAGTATCTCCCTTATTTGGAGCCGACATCGGATATTGTGGAAGCGAATGAACTCCATCTTGTTTTAATATAGGAGCCAAATTACAGGCTTCTGAGAATTCGGAGTGGGATATTGAACTTGCTGTCTTCACTTTGTTGCTAGGTGATACAGCTGCTGCTATGGTAAAGTCCCAAAAGCCAGGTGAATTCAGCAGATGACGTTGATGATACTATTCTTATTTTTCTCAGAAAATAGGCTTTGACATCTCATGCAAATTGTCTCCCAATGAGACAGTTCGCGTAAGATTTCAACAGGGCTTCCATTAACTTCCAGACTCAGGAAGTCCCAGACTTCCTACCCCTCAAATTTGGAAGTCCCACAGGAAAATCTAGGAAGTCCCACTTTTTTTCCGTGCTGCGGCGGTCTGCCCATTCTTTAGTAGAACATAGGTTCTTATTTCAGTGTCACACAGAATCATCATGATACACACTTCTCTTAGATGTGTTTTAAAAATGTCCTTAACGCTTATTAAAATTCGATCGCATCTTTTTGGAAAGCCTGTACTTGTATGTCGGACCTTAGAGAAAGCATCAACATTGGTACTTCGCATTCGTTACAAAGCCCAGAGAAAGAAAAAAGAAAAGAAAATACATGAGAGAAAACACCCAAAACATGTTTTCTTAAAAATAAACTATGCTGAAATTATTTTGCAGAAATGTATTTAATGAAATATTTGTTCGGATTGAAGCTGATCAACACGAGCGAACGAGTTGCTTACTTCACAAAAATTGTGGGAAAACGGCGCCGACTCGTGCAACAACAAACAAATTAAAGGCAGCTCTCGATGAAATACCAACAGCAAAACGTTCGTTCGCCGAGAAAAGCAAGCAAAAACATCGCAAATCGCCTTTATTTAGACTTACTTTGCGTCTTTTCCGCGCTGGTAAACAGCGCAACCGGAACAAGGCTACGCGTTTAGAAACGGGTTTTCCGAAAATTTTGACGAAAAATATGTTTTCTTTTCATCTGAAAAATTGCTTTTGTTGTCATGACAAACGTAAGCTTCTAAATTCGAATAGATTTTAATTTGCGTTCTGTGCATAATTGTTATTTATTTATTTATAGAATTTCACTCGGCAATTCCCGGAAGTGTTGCAGACGACACAGGTTCTTAGCAAAATAATAATTTAAGATTTTAAGACGTGAATATTAAAAAATAATAATGACTCCATATAATTTCAACGAATATTTTCGGGGTCGCAGTAGAAAATTTAATTATAAAAACATCAATTAATCAACTCAGCACGCGTGACAAATACACGCAGTGATCACGCAGCCATCAAAAGGGTGCCGCGACGCTTGACACGCCTGTAAAAATAAAACTCCCGCAAGCGGAAAGTGGGACGTCCTTAAAGCTCAGTCAACACTGGTAGCGAATTTCCGGTAAGTAGGCGGGGCAAACATCATACAACTGGTTAAAAGTGGGCGGGCCTTTTGACAATTTTTGGACGTCTCGGGTATCAATTTCGGACAGACAAAAGAAATTTCGGAGGTCCGCGGTACGTCTTTAAGTTCAATTTGGACGTCCGGTGGCAATCTCAGGGCGTAATATACGCCGTACGTCCACTTAACGGAAGCCCTGTTCCAAGGCCTATTTTCTGAGAAAAATGAGAAAAAATTTCAAGATGTCATCTGAAATTTTTACAGAGCATGCAATGGGTTACATGTAACTCAGCCGAGTTATGTAGGGCTTCAGCTGTCCTAGAAACTTCCATTACATTGTTGTCCATTAAAGGTTTTTGAAGACATGTCTGTCATGTTGTTTTAGAATCTCAACCCATTGTAAACTGAATAGACTCTTCCCACGCTATATATTGGAAGAGTCCAATTTTAATTTTAGGTATGTTCGGCTATGAGATTTACATATTCCTAGAGAAAAATGGCTAAACTATTTGCAAACAGTAGAGACCCTGATCAGACGCCGCATTCTGCGACATCTGATCTGGCTCTGCACTGTTTGCCAGTTATCCTTTTATGGGTCTCCCAACTACAATGGGCCGTCGCGATATGACTGAAAAAGGTTGAAAGCGACGTTAAGCCCAAATCAAACAAACAACTACAATGGGTTAAATGAAGCTGTCATTTAAACCAAACTTGGGATCAATGTAATGTTCACTGCACATACCAGATAAATATTTCTCTACAAAAACATATGATGTGAACATTCTCATTTGAAGCACATAAGCTCCCTGAAATGTTTGCAGGCTTTCAAGTGGCCCTAAAATTCCTAAAAAATCCTATTTTTTTTTTAAGTCTCCCTAAAATTTCTAAAAAATTGCTGAAAAAGGTTCAAATTCCTACAAAGGCCTTTATTTTTCATAAACATCCCTAATTTTTCTCAGTTTCCAGTCTTCATACAGTTAAAAGTGGAAGAAAGCCCTTGGCTTATGGGGGGCAAAGCCCTCATCCCCCCCCCCCCCCCACCCCCAATATAATCTTTGTTCCATCATTTGTGTGTCAAGATGCAATGGCATCAGTGCATAAAGTGTCCAGTTACTTTATCAGCACATGTTTTTGTTTGTTTGTGTTGAGGTTTTACGGCCCAGTCAACCCAATGGGGTCATGTCGAGCGCGGTCAGTTTACCTAACCACACGTTTACTGGGCAGGCTTAGTCCTCTAAGCGGTTAACCAGTATTGTGCACATTCTTTCGCCAGAAACTGACAACTGCCCTTCTTGAATCAGCGGAAGGGAGATAATGACCGTAGAAAATATTTCATGATCAATCTCCACGAAAGAATGTTGCCGACCTCGGCGGGGGTTGAACCCGCGACCTCCTGGTCTCCAGTCGGACGGCGCATCCAACTGAGCCACCGAGACCGGCTCAGCACATGTTAAGAGCTTGTGAAAGCTTTCAGGTTAGAAATGTCATGATGATGTGCAGATTTTTGCTTGAAAACTGCATTTAAAGTCTAATTGTAGCCCTAAAATTTTGTGAAAAGAATCCTAATTTTTTTGCAAAAATAACCATAATTTTGGGCCTAATTTTAGGGCTTGAAAGCTGGTTTGTAATGTAATGCTGAGGCCCTTAAAATGAGTATCCACAAATTATGCTCTCATGGAGCAATTAGAAAAGTATCGACAGTTTTGGGTATCTGGAGCTATGTTGTTTACTGTCATTCTAGCCTGAATGATTCTGGGGGCTTAGAGAAAAAAAGATAATTTAAAGTAGAGCCCCGGCAAAGGCAGCTTTTTTCTTCCAGAAAATGTTAATGTTTTTCTTATTTCTCTGAAAACCTGGGTTCTCATTAGAAATATCTTGCAAAGGAACTTTGAATGAGTTTGGTAAATGCCCTGAAATTTCGTACACCAAAGTTTCTAAGAAAATGACATATGCAAACAGTGCAGACCCAGATCACAGTCTGATCAGGGTCCACACTGTTTGTCATTCCTCTAAGGATGTTAAGAAACAATCACATACAAAAATGAAATTTAGGCGAAAAAAAGCATGGAATAAAGTATTCAAATTTTTAGGACATTTACAATACCCACAAAATAAGTTTTCTTTTGAGATATAAGAAAAACAATGATACTCCTTATCTGGAGCTATATTTAAAGCTTAGCAAGTTCTGGGTAAATTCAGCAGACGGCAAATACAAATTTAGCAGAGGGCAAGTACTTATTTTATTTTTCCCAGAAAATAGGATCTGACATTTTTATGGAAAATGTCTCCATAGGAGAAAATATGATCTGACATTTCATGCAAACCTATTTTCTAGGAAAAATAAGAAAATATCCAATTTATCATCTGTTGAATTTGTCCATAGTGTGCTCAGTGTTAATTTTTGAGTTGTAATTGTCTTCTGCTTATATTTTGTAGCATACTGAAGTTTTAAGTTTTAGTTTTGATTAATTTTTATGATCAAGGATTTATTCCGTCCCCAAAAGAAAACACTTGCGGATCCCTCATAGTTGATTATGTTTTCTATAAAATGAATTGATTTTTGGCAGGGATAATGTCCCATATTTCTATAAGCCTTTTTTGCAGCAGCTGTCTTTGTTGATCGTGTTACCATGGCAATTTATTGAAGCTCTCTTGCTCTGTAGTTTATATTCAAATGAGACTTAGTTATTATAAAACTGATGTGTAGGGTTTTTCTAGCTAAGCTCATTCTGTATTTCAATGAAAAAAAATACTGGGCCCAGTTGTTCAAAACTAATTATGTTGTTAGTTAACATATCGTTAAAACTTTGATCATTAAATATGACATGTATGCTAATATTTTTGCTGAAAAAATGTGAGTAGCTTTTGCATTTGCAAAAGCTACTCACATTTTTTTTTGCAAAAATAGCTGTGAATTAGATATTGTACTTACTAGAGCAGTTAATATTTTGACTCCTAAGGAGCGTGTTAAGCTAACGATGCTTTGAACAACTGGGCCCTGATTTTTATATTGCTCACAATTTTAACACTTAAAGCCCTACACCAGATTTGTTGCAGACAGCATTATAATATAAAACTGATTTAATTTTTTTAGAGAAAAAAGACTGGAAATGTGAAGCCCCTATTTTCTGTGAAAAAAAGAAAACAAAAAGAATCAAAATGTCCGCTGCAGTTGTGATTACCATAGCACTTTAACTTTTACCTTTCTCAGGGGCTGGCTTTGGTGGCTCAGTTGGGTGCGCCGTCCGACTGGAGACTAGGAGGTCGCGGGTTCAACCCCCGCTGAGGTTGGCAACATTCTTTCATGGAGATTGATCTTGAAATATTTTCTATGGTCATTCTCTCCCTTCCGCTGATTAAAGAAGGACAGTTGTCAGTTTCTGGCGAAAGAATGTGCACAATACTGGTTAACTGCTTAGAGGACTAAGCCTGCCCAGTAAACGTGTGGTTAAGTAAACTGACTGAGCTTGACATGACCCCATTGTGTTGACTGGGCCGTAAGACCTAAACACAAACAAACAAACCTTTCTCAGGGCAACTTCAGCAGATGACAAATTGATTATATTTTTAGCTCACCTGAGCTATGCTCAGGATGAGCTATAGTGATCTCTTTCTGTCTGTTGTCCTTCCGTCCGGTTGTCCGTCCGTCCATTAACATTTTCAAATGACAACTCCTCCAGAACCATTGAAGCAATTTGTCCCTAACTTGGTAAGAATGTTGCTTGGTCAGGGGCCTTCAAAAATAGCTAAATTTTGGTGATCTGCCTCATAGTTTGGTTGCCATGGCAAGGGAAGCTCCCATAGACTTATAATGGGAAAATGGTTAAATTGCATTAACCCCATAACCAGTGAAGTGATATGAACCATATTTGGCAGTTATGATTATTGGATGATTGTCTACCCAGTTTATGTGTTTTATGACCAGTGGTAATTTTGTTTGGTTGCCATGGCAACATTAAATTTAAAAAAAAAGGAATTTTTTAAATGAAATCTCCAAAACCACTGAAGCAGTGTGACTCAAATTTGGTTCAAATGTTGTTTGGGTAAGGGCAATTCAAAATAGCTAAAATTATGGTGATCTGCCCATTGGTTTGGTTGCCATGACAATAGAAAGCTCCAATAGACTTATAATAGAAAAATTGTTAAATTTCATTTTCTTCCTAACCAGTGAAGTGATGTGAACCATATTTGAGCAGTTATGATAATCTGATGATTGTCTACCTAGTTTGTTTGTTTCATGACCAGTGGCCATTTTGTTTGGTTTCCATGGCAACATTGCATTTAAAAAAGAATTTCTAGCTCGCCAGGACTATGTCCCTAGAGAGCTTATGTTGTCACCCAGGCGTTGGCGTCATCGATTGTGTTAGCACAATGTTTAAGTTTTCAAATGTGTGCATAGTTTTTTAACTGTTTAAGGTACTGCCTTCATATTTGGCCTACACCTACTTTAGGAATTTTGGGGGTGGGGGTGTATGCTACTGAAAGGTCTTACCCTAAAGTAGGTGTAGGCCAAATATGAAGGCAGTACCTTAATTAGATACCATAAAAATTGCTGCCTGCATTTTTTCATGAGTTTGGTGAACCTGACACAAGAAAACCCGTCAAATCAGATTATTTCAGCCCAATGATATATTGAGTAAAAAGATTTTCATGGCCAGCTGTTACAAGGTTGACGTGTAAACATGACAACTTACAATGTACATAGTTGCTATGGTGACATGCCACTGACTGGTTGAGATTATTACCTACGTATTATTACCTATGTATGACATCTTGAGTGATAGATGTGTTAGAATTTTTTACGCCTGGCTAGTTTCAATTTTTGAAGGCCCTAAGGAAGAACAAAGTTGTCAACAATAAATGTTTGTTTGATGGTCTGTAGGTAGGATACAGTCTGGACAATAAATGGTAATGGATAAGCCATTTGTTGTTAGCATCCCTTTGACAGTATTTCAGTCATTTTGGGACATTACATTGGCCTCCATACTGCAGAAGTACTGGTTAACCCTTGTCCTGCTGAACCCTGATATACCCTGTTTTGCAAACAGTGTAGATCCAGATCAGTTGGCTTCTGAAGAAGCCAACTGATCTGGATCTGCACTGTTTGCCATTAAGTATGTGAATCCATATCAACATTCTGGATCAAGTGATCTGATTGGCTGAAAATCAGAAATGGACGTGGCGTCTTAATTTATTCAGCAGGACAAAGGTTAACTGCTTAGAGGACTAAGTCTGCCCAGGAACAGTGTGAGTAGGTTAATTGTCTGGCTAAACATGACCTTTATAGGTTGACTGGGCTCTAAAACCAACCAAAAAAATACATGTATGTAATCCAAAGTCAAAAGAACCAGAATAACTTGTGGAAAGAGTAGGGCGGGGTGAAGAATTGCTTTATTTCCACTAGTACACCACCCGTCAATTTTCATCCCAGAAGGGGCCTCGGTGGCTCAGTTGGATGCGCTGTCCAACTGGAAACCAGGAGGTCGCGGGTTCAACCCCCACCGAGGTTGGCAACATTCTTTCATGGAGATTGATCATGAAATATTTTCTACAGTCATTCTCTTGCTTCCGCTGATTCAAGAAGGGCAGTTGTCAGTTTCTGGCGAAAGAATGTGCACAATACTAGTTAACCGCTTAGAGGACTAAGCCTGCCCAGTAAACGTGTGGTTAGGTAAACTGACTGCGCTCGACATGACCCCATTGGGTTGACTGGGCCGTAAAACCTCAACTCAAACAAATCACCCCAGAGGGTATTGCCTCTTAAAGCACTAAGCAAAACTGTAGCTGATGACAGTCTAATGATATTTTTAGTTTTTTTTCTTTTTTTATATATATATTTTTCAGAGAAAAAAAGACTTCTCATTTCATTTGAATCTTCTGCTAAGCAGTCAAGCCTTATTTTCTCCGAAAAATATTAAAAAAAAAAAAAAAAAAAAAAAGTTCAAAATGTCTGTTGCAGTTGTGATTAGCCTTTCTGAATACTTTGGGTAAATGCAGAAGTCAAATAGACTTGCTGAAATATTAAATTAAATAGGGTAAGGAGTTAAGGTGTCCAAAAATTTATGGCAATTACAGTAAAGCTGATACTGCCTCTGTGTCCTTAGCTACTGATAGTTACCTCATTATCTTAGTCAATATACCGTTTTTACCCAAAATATTTTGACACCTTAACTCCTTACCGTTCTTGTCCTAATGTTGAAAAAATTCCTTCGATTACCTGTCAGTGCAACTAAAAATTTTTTGTGTGTATGACAAACAGTGTAGACCCTGATCAGATGCCGCATCTGCAGCATCTGATCAGGATCTACACTATTTGCTCAGGTACATCTGTACCAGGACTTGGGGTTATTATGGTAATACATACAAGATTAAATATTTTAGATGCTTGTTTGCAATTGTTGACATAATACATGACAATATTGTATATGTGACATTATCATTGTTTATCATTTCATTGAGGTTCCCTGTCTAATCAAGCTGCTGGGCTGTATTTACTCCATATAGCATACATTCTCATCCTAGCTTCACAGGTATGCCGGAACAGTAAAATTTCGTCTCCGAGACTCCAAATAAGACAAGTATTTTATAAAATTATTGTTGCTTCTATTTCTTCACCAGAATATATATTGCAGTACTCATTAGAATTGCCTTATTGGGTCAGTTATAATTAGCACCCATAATGTAATCTTATTATGTTAACCGGCACAGTGGCTCAGTGGTAGAGCGTCCGCTTTGTGACCGGGAGGTTACGGGTTCGATCCCCGGCCGGGTCATACCAAAGACTTTAAAAATGGTACTAGCTGCTCTTTCGCTTGGCGCTCAGCATTAAGAAAGTAGAGCTAGAACTGGTCAGCTCAGTGTCAGTATAATGTGACTGGGTGGAATATCATGTCAAAGTGTCTGGGGCGTGATATTTCAGTGAGGCAGCACTCTAAAAGTGAGCATTGAGCTCCCTGCCACATCCAGACACCGTCGCGATATGACTGAAAAAGGTTGAAAGCGACGTTAAGCCCAAATCAAACAAAAACTTATTATGTTAAAGAAATTGTCAACACAATTCTTCCATTTTTTTGGTTTGGTTTACTGATTTCTTGGCACAAAAAAACAAACAAACTGTTTACCATATTTGTCCTTAGTATTTGGACAGGCATACCTGAACAAACAGTGTAGATCCAGATCAGATCCTGCAGAATGCATCATCTGGTCAGGGTTCGCACTTTGCCACCAGTCCAGCAAGTTTTAGACACATTAGTTCAAATTCTAGGATAAGTCATAGCTCTTGATAAGATGCTGTTTTCAATCCTAACATAATGATATTTTTTTTCTTAATTCTGCACAAAAACATACATTGTGGGTTCTCATTAGAAGCACCTCACCCAGGCACTTCTAATGAGTACCCACAGTGTATGTTTTCGTGGAACAGTGAGAAAATATTTACCTGATACCCACTCTTATCTAGACCTATGAGCAAGCTAAGGAGTTGAGCTGTCCTAGTATTTAGGGTAAATACTGTAATGTCACGATGCCGGCAGTGAATCGTTCTGTAGCGAAGATCAGGTGGCATTGTGCAAAAAGGATCAAGTGAGTCATGCCAAACACTATATATACAGTACCAAACAAAAAGCTGTCTTCAAGGCATAATGCTAAAGGTGAAGAAGCAGATCAGTCTCTGCTTATGTGCAGTCTGATCTGAATCTGTTTTTGTTTTTTTAGCTCCTTATGCTCAGTATAAGCTATTGTGATCACTTGCCGTCTGTCGTCTGTCTGTCCATACTTTTGGACGACTTCTTCTCTGAAACTCCTGGGCCAATTTTCTTCAAACTTCATGTAGAGCCTTCTGTTAAAGGGGAATTGAAAATTTTTACAAATGGTCACTGTCTGTCAATCAATATGGTTGCCATGCCCATATGTGGTAAAAACACTTAAAAATCTTCTTCTCCAGAACCAGAAAAGCTTTGGGGCTGAATCTTGGTATATAACATCATGGACTCAAGGTCTACCAAGTTTGTTCAAATGATGACTCAGAGGACGTAACTGAAGATAATTCTGAGATAATTTTCTCCAGTTCTCCATAAAAAATGTGTTGTGGGTACTCATTAGAAGTGCCTCAGCAAAGGGCTTCTAATGAGTACCCACAACATGTTTTTATGAAGAAATAAGAAAAATTATCCCTGAATTATCATCAGTACTCCTTAACAAGTCCTCTGATGACTGTAAGTTGACCTTTGATATTGTTACAGCAAGGTCAAATTTGTGTTCCCATGCATTTGTATGGGGAAAATGTTGAAAAGTCATTTTCTCAAAATGTATTAGACTAATGGCTGAAACTTACAATATATGATTAAAGTAGTAAAACATTTTAGTTATAATCAAAATTTTGTCCCCTGAGAGTTATCTGCCCTTGCCACTGGGCTATATGCATGTATGTTTGTGTAATTTTTAATTGTCTTCTTCTCTGAAACTGCTTGAGCAGTTTTCACCAGATTTCACATGGGGTGTTCTGTCAAAAGGTATTGCCAGTTTGTTCAAATGGTTCCGTGCCACTGAACAAGTATATATGGTAAAAATTCTTAAAGAATCTCTTCTCCAGAACCAAGAAAGCTTCGAGGCTGAGTCTTGGTATATAGCATTGCTGTCTCAACCTCTACCAAATTTATTTCAAATGATGGTCGTAGGTTGACCTTTGGCCTTTTTACGGCAAGGTCAAATTTGCGTCTATAGATTTGCATGGTGGAAAAGTTGAAAAATCTTTTTTGTTTTTCAGTATGTGTTTAAAACCAATGGCTTAAACTTACAATGTATGATTAAAATTCTGCCCCCCCCCCCCCCACCCCCCCCACCCCAGCCACCCACCCAAGTGTTTTCTGCCCTTGTCTATATATAGGGTATAAAATCATGAAATCTTTAAGCGTCTTCTTCAAACGCCTCTTCCAATTTTTTTTCAAATCTGCACCGTTGAACAAGATGGCTGCAATGCCCATATAATTATGGTAAAAACACTTAAAAATCTTCTTCTCCAGTACTAAGAAAGCTTTGAGGCTCAATCTTGGTATACAGCATCAAGGACTCAAGGTCTACCAAGTTTGTTAAAATGATGAGACTAGGCTGTCCTTTGACCTTTTTATGGTATGGTCAAATTTGCGACTTTGGACAAGATAATCCAAATGATGTTGAAAATTATGCCTTAGAGTTCATGCACCCATGGAGGCCGGGCTGGGATGTACTACTGGACAAGTTGGCCAGTATAATCAAATACTGCATTGGCAAATGTGAAGTTTGACCAGCCTATCAGTGTTATTTCCAGTGACAAAAGTTGTAAAATAAGTTTGATTTCTGACCTGCTGAACTAAAGTGTCTGAAAATTTAGGGTCAACACAGTATAATTTACACCCTCGCCATGACCATCCCTACTTGCTTTTCATTTTTGGAACTATGGTAAATGTCTTAACCCTTAAAGCGCCAATCACAACTGCAGCAGGCGACAATTTTTTTTATTTTTTTATTTTTTTCATTTTTCAGAGAAAACAAGTCTTGACATTTCATGTGAATCATCTGCCAGCATATGAACACAGGTCTGAGCAAACAGTGTAGACCCAGATCAGATTGCCCAGAATTTGGCATCTGATTAGGGTCTACACTGTTTTAGGGTAATTTAAAATATAGTATTATGTACATTAACTGCAAACACCTTCATAAACATTATATAGATGTGCATGTTGCCCTTCCCTGTTTGAAATTACCGCAGCATGAGATACATGGCCTTATGACATTACATCAGCATAAATTATGCGTCTTCCCTGTATATGGCATTAGAACAGCATAAATTATGTGTCCTTCAATGTATATGACATTACAACAGCATAATTTTGTGTCCTTCATTGTATATGACATCACAACAGCATAAATTAGATGTACTTCAGTGTATATGACATAACCACAACACAAGCTACAAATCCTTCACTGTATGTGACATCACAACAGCATACGATACATGTCCTTTACTGTATGTGATGTTACAACAGCATAAATTATGTGTCCTTCACTGTATGCACTACAACAGCATAAGATTAATGTCCTTCACTGTAGATGACATTACAACAGCATAAGATACATGTCCTTCTGGCTTCATGTATATGCCATTACAAAGCCATATACAAACAGTAAAGACCTGATCTGCCTGAGCATTTGTATAGTGTGATCTTTGCCTGTTCTCATCATCAAAATATTCTGCATTATCCGTTTATTCCTGGGCCCAGTTCGTTAGCTTAACGAGCTCGTTAAGGATCATTTCGTTAACTCTTTTAGCGGCTTCAATATACAATATTCTGATATTTTTTGCTGAAAAAATGTGAGTAGCTTTTGCACTGCAAAAGCTACTCACATTTTTTCAGCAAAAAATTTCAGCATATTTGCGTATCACTCGATGTAAATTTTAACGACTCGTTAACTGACGACATCGTTAGCTTTGAACAACTGGGCCCAGATTTTCAAAATGTTCTTCATTGTCCACTTAGCCTGTAAGTGAGTAATGAAGGCTCTGATCAGTCTGCTCAGGCCCATGCAGGCTGGTCTGGCCATTTGTTGTCCATATACTACATAAAGGCCTTTTTGTTGTGGTATGTTGTATGCTGCATCATATGATTGTCTGTGCACTGCCTCCTATTACTGAGACTTACTGTATTTACCCTAAATATTGGGACACATCAACTCGTTATGATTATTGTCCTTAAATTTTAACAACCAGTTGACTATCTGTCTGAAAGTAGCTGGATTGAGTAGCAAAAAGTGTAGACCCTGATCAGACACTGCATAATGCAGTGTCTGATCTGGGTCTACACTGTTTGCTCAGATCAGACTATCCCAAGACTTAGGGTTGTTATTGTTTGAGGACAGGAAAATAATTCTGGTGCCCATCTGTATAAACTAGAGCCAGCAGTAATTGTAGTTAGATATCATATTACTTTGTCAAATATCAACTGTAACTACTTATGCTACTGTAGCATGTGAAATTGACAGCTGATCTTCTGTATAAATGTCACAGAGTATGACCTTTATCTTAGAGCACTGAAAACTTTTCACAAGGTTTAGTCCAGTACAAGATTTTCTCGTAGGGTCCTCTTTCTTCCCAGAGACACAGTCATATTCCAGTCTACGATTTTTTTTTTTTTTTTTTTTTTTTTTGTTCAAAGAAAGTATAATAATTTTCTTTTTTTTCTTCTTGGTAGCAACAAAGTACATTGTGGGTTTTCATTTAGTACATTGTGGGTTTTCATTAGAATTGCCTTACTGCTAACAATGGAAGTTCTAATGAAGTAATGCATAACTATTTTAACCCTTAAATCACCAGTCACAACTGAGCAGACATTTTGAATTCTAAAAATTATTTTTCAGAGAAAATAAGGTAAGACATTTCATGGGAATCATCTGCTACACTTGTGCATGGGTGCCTTAAGTGTTACTGTCATAA
The DNA here is from genome assembly GCA_964016985.1 of Anodontia alba. Lineage (NCBI taxonomy): Eukaryota > Metazoa > Mollusca > Bivalvia > Lucinida > Lucinidae > Anodontia > Anodontia alba. The sequence goes on from OZ024823.1 coordinate 90,347,539, forward strand.
TTAAATTAACCTTTGCAAATAGTGTGGAGAGATCTACACTGCTTAAGTCATTCTTTCTTTTGTATCAGCCCTAATTTTTAACAGGTGGTGTGTGTGTGGGGGAGGGGGGGAGGGGGGTTAGTGGAATCATGTATATATAATTAAATCATTAACCCGCTGAAGTAAAATAGCAGCAGATGACATGTTACATTTCGGAATATTTTTCTTATTTTTTTTATGTTGAAAACAGGACCTGATATTCCTTTCAAGCTGTCTGTAGACTGTATGAAATGTGAAGGCCTTTTTCCAAGATAGGGTAAGAAAAACATCACTCATTTGTGTTTTCTTATCCCTTATCCCTTGTTCTGCTGAATAAATTAAGATGCCATGCCCACTTCTATTTTTCAGCCAATCAGATTACTTGATCCAGATTGTTGATATAAACTCACATAATGGCAAACAGTGCAGATCTAGGTCAGTTGGCTTCTGGATCTACACTGTTTACAGAGGCAGGGTATATCTGGGTTCAGCAGGACTTGGGTTAACAAACTGAGAGTTAAACCCTAAACACTGGGCTAATACAGCTGAAAACAAATTGATGATTTTTTTTTTCTCAGGAAATAAGGTTTGTATTTTCATGTGAATTGTTTCCTGAGGAGACAATCTGCATGAAATGTCAAACCCTATTCCTTTGGAAAAAAATCAGATAAAATTTTCCAGTTGTCATCTGTAATTATTACCCAGCATGCTAAGTGATAAATGGGGAAAGAGCAATTAAAATTTTCAGTTGATAAAATCGTAATAAGTGTTTTATAGTTAGATGAGAGTTCAGATTACTGTTTCTATAGTGACTTTGTACTGATCTTGTATAATGATCTCAGATCAGATCAGGTATAGCGCCAATCACAACTAAAGCAGACAACAATTTTGATTATTTTCAGAAGAAAACAAGTCTTGACATTTCATATGGATCGTCTGCATGACAGACAATCCACATGAAATGTCAAGACTTGTTTTCTCTGAAAAGTAAAAATTTTAGAATGTGGTCTGCTACAAATTTTGCTTGGCGCTTTAAGGGTTACCAAAATTGTAGCAGATGACTGTCTTTAACTCTTATTCTATTTATTTATTTATTTATTTTTTTTTTTAGAGAAAATAAGACATTTCATGTGGATAATCTGCCCAGCAGAGACATTAAATAGAATGTCAAGTGTTATATTCTCTGAAAAAAAAAAATAAAAAATTGAAAGAGATGTTGCAGTTTTGCATTGTACTTTAAGGGATAAGACAGTAGAAACACCAATATTATCACTAAGTGGCTCAGATGGATGCACGTTGGACTGGTGAGCAGGAGGTCTCAGGTTTGATCACCGCCACGTCCGGCAACAATCTTTCGTGGAGATTGATCATGAAATATTTTCTACACGCCGGTCTGCTCTAAAACTTAAATGTAAGCAATATTTTCTGCAGTCATTCCCTCCCTTCCGCCGATTCAAGAAGGGCAGTTGTCATTTTCTGGCAAAAGAATGTGCACAAGTACTGGTTAACGGCTTAGAGCACTAAGCCTGCCTAGGAAAAGTGTAACTAGATAAACTGACTGGCTCAACATGATCTTACTGGGTTGACTGGGCTGTAAAACCTCATCTCAAAAGATGACCTATCTCCACTTTTTCATGTAGGGTCTACTGTGTACACTCTAGACAAGACAAGATGCTGTTAAATGCCTTACCTAGTGTCTACCACACATTCCTCTGAGCAAAACTTTAAATCCAGATCAGACTACTTTTAAGGAGCAGTCTGATCAGGGACTACTTTGTTTGTCACTCAGCCCATAGTTTTGACATTAATTTTTCGTCAATATGTTTAAAAGTTTTAGTGGATCTTCGGTAGGGTGGGACATATCCCAATACTTACAGTTATTTTCTCTAATAATTCTAAATATAGGGACACGTCCCACCCTTAGTATCATAGTTCCTTAAAAAACTATTTATTTGACCGTAATGATTTGACTATAAGATTATGCATCATTAAATAACCTGGCTGAATTGCCGATCTGACTGCTCCTGGTAGGTCAGAGGACTCGTTAAGGGGGTTTATTTGGTGATAATTGTGGGATAATTTTCTCCAGTTCTCTTTTAAAAAATAGGTTGTGGGTACTCATTAGAAGCACCTCAGTGAGGTGCTTCTAATAAGTACCCACAACATTTGTTTTTGTGGAGAAATCAGAAAAAATATCCCACAATTAATGCCAAATACTTCTCCTTAACAATTCCTCTGTCCAGGTCTTCACTGTTTGCCCAATTAGACCCTGTCCCAATATGTAGTATTGTAAGTATGCTTTCATGAGGAAGTAACAAAAAATTTAATCCAGGTATCTTTCATACTGGGTGCTGGTACAGTTAAATTTATATATATATATATATATATATATATATATATATATATATATATATATATATATATATATATATATCAGGGCTCGGGAAAACCGGAAAAATAGCCGGTCTGGACCGAAATTAAGAATTCTGGACCGATTTCAAACACCCCAAAACGCTAATAAATCGGTCCAACAGGTTTGTGCCTTGAACCCCATTTTTCCCCAACCAACCAATTTTCACAAATCAATGATGTTTAAAAAATCACAAACGGTCAAGTCTTCACAAACTGGCAACGTCCGCGCACCTTTTAAATGCGATATTATGGTAGTTAAAAGGCTCTAAACGGTCATTCAACATGTATATTGGAGAGACAGCTGAATAACGGCAACCTACCGCAGCACAAATTAATTACGTCATTATCCAAACATTGTCAAAAAATCAACACTTCACTGACCTTTGTGCGGTAAACAAGCGATTAACACGAATCATCAGTAATGGTAGTCTGATAATAATCCGTTTGTGTGACACGTGTGAGTACACTGAGACTGCAAAACATCCAGGTGCAGTCGGCGTGTCCAAAAGATCAAAGGTCGCTTTACTGAGAGTAATAAAAGAATGCACCGCTTGACCGCACCCGTTTTCTTCCTCTTCCTTTTTGTTTTGATCAACACGGTTTGTCGGTCCCAGATCTGATAAATTAATTCCCAAACCGTGTACCTCCTGATCAGATGTCGCATACAACGGCGTCTGATCTGGGTATAATTGATTGATTCTTTTTGTTGTTGTTGTTGTTGTTGTTGTTGTTGTTGATTGCTGTAACACACGAGTATAATTCAAGGTAGATTTCACGGTAAAAATAAGTAATGCACCATTTATGCTAGACAAGATTGGTCAGGGCTTAAAATTTAAGCAGTCTGGTCAAATCTTGAAACATTGAAAACTGCAAAACCGCCCGTGGCGCAGGCCTTTTTTATTAGACCTATTTGGGTCCATGAAAGTCGTTTCGTTCCGTCTCTCCTGTTTCCCGCCATCTTCGCGCTTATACAAGACGGGAATCAGTTGTTTACAACCCTGCGGAGGTGGAAATAACAACAAAACCTTTTTTTTTTTTCTTTCTTTTTACATACCTGACTGTATTTATTGATGACGCCAGCTTTGAACATGCTCGTTATACCCGGACTTCCGTCATATAACGGGGTTGAGGTGTATTATTTAAAAGGAGTTATAGGACTGCTAATTGTCATTAGTTTTCGTGACAGGTGATATATACTTATTTTTTTTTTTTTTGGAAATGGGCTCATTGATGACGTCATCGTCATCGGCTGGACCGATTCAGATTTCAAAATTTCCAGAGCCCTGATATATATATATATATATATATATATATATATATATATATATATATATATATATATATATCTATATATATATATATATATATATATATATATATATCTATATATATATATACAAGATGGTGATGCTATCCAAATTTCTTAGCTCTTAACCCTTAAAACGCCAAGAAAACCTGCATCTGAAAATGTCGTCTGTTTATGTCATCTGCTGAATATTCTAATTTCTTGCAAACTTTTCAAACCTATTTTTGCATACAGGCAAACAGTGTGGACCCTGATCAGACTGCTCCTAGAAGCAGTCTGATCTGGGTCCACACTGTTTGCAAAAATGACTTCTAAAATCACAAGCAGATAACAAAGCAGATGACAGTTGTTGTGATTGGCAGTTTAAGAGTTAATGTGCCAGACAAAATTTGTAGCAGACAGCATTCTAATTATTTTTTATTTTTCAGAGAAAATATGTCCTGACATTTCATGTTAATCAGCTGCTTGGCAGATGATTCACATAAAATGTCTAGACTTATTTTCTTTGAAAAATAAAATAAAAAAAATATTATAATAATAAGAAGAATTTAAATGTCTGCTTGAGTTGTGATTGAGCCTTTAAGAGCTAAATCTTAAAACCTACTTAGTTTTTTTTATGTCTTCCATTGCCATTTCTTTTCCTATTTTTTTTTTTTTTTTTTATGTCTTCCTTTGCCACTTCTTTTCCTGTATTTTGACTTCCAATTTGTTAATAAAAAATCTTGTGAAAAGTAATATTGGTTTCTTTTCCGTGGAGAAAAAAAAAATATATATATGTATATGATTATTCTATCATTTGTTTTCCTATATCCAAGTAGAATCAGCTAGTGAACAAATTGATTATTTTCACCAGCTGTGCCATTAAGGACAAGCAGAATATTTGTTAAAGGAGGAAATTAAACTTTTACTACTTTCTGTATGTCCTACTATAAGTGTTGAAAAAGTTTGTAAGATTGTCCTGTGTTTAAGGTTTTGAACTATCTCCCATTGACATATTACATCCCTAGGGGCATTCACATCTACTGGCCTGACATAGCTCTCTAGTAATTGTCGTTGCTAAGGTAACAGTGATTGGTTACCATGGCTATGATGCTCTCTGTCTAACCAGGCAGAGCACTTCTTTACACAAATCATGGATGCACATCAGTAAATTATGTATCCTCTTGTAAAATCATTGCTTATAAGTATTGATAATCTTGAAATTATTTATTTTCAGGACACATGAGGAATTTAATTTTAGTACCCTTTTTTAACTACCTTTGAAGAGTAGAAAGATAGATTATACCATGTTAGTGTCAGATTTCATGAACTTCTGCATTATTTCTGACCCCTCCCTCCACTCCTGGTTTCCTTTTTTACTGTAAAAGGTAGTGAAGAAAGTGAGCTTGCCTGAATTTGAATATGATATGAAGTATTTCTTCTTAGCATTGTGTTTTAAACTTCAGAAATAGTATAGAAAATTTTGATTTAATACATTTGAGAGATTCCCATGTTAAAAAGCTTAAATTTTAACCTGCTGAATATAAATAAAAGCAGAAACCATGAAAAATATTTTTGTTTTTCACAGGATGTAAGACATGAATATGTCAAGCCATATTTTCTGTGAAAAATAAGAAAATTGTCACTTATTTTTGTCTGATAATTTATCCAACAGGGCCCAGTTGTTCAAAGCTAACGACATCGTTAGTTAACGATTCGTTAAAATTTACATTGAGTGATACGCGAATATGCTGAAATTTTTTGCTGAAAAAATGTGAGTAGCTTTTGCAGTGCAAAAGCTACTCACATTTTTTCAGCAAAAAAATATCAGAATATTGTATATTGAATCCACTAAAACAGTTAACGAAATGACCCTTAACGAGCTCGTTAAGCTAACGATGCTTTGAACAACTGGGCCCAGTTTGCTAAATTTTAGAATGTATATTAGATGGAACACATACTTAAAATAGATGAGAAGTGTATTCAAACATTACGAAAACAAGCCTATTCAAATATATTGAAAATTTTACCACCAAAACATGGCAATTTTTTCAGATAAAAAAATCTGATATTTTTCATATATCTGCTCAAAACATAGATTGTGGGTACTCGTTAGAACCGACTCATCGAGCGTATACAGCGTAACAAAACACAAACAAAATTGTCGATCAGCAATTTCCACTGAAATTCATGGCAAAGTGTATCCGGTTCTCGAATTCAGAAATCTTAGGCAAACTTGCGGCAAACCAATCTTGATGTTTCCAAAATGGCATCTTCACGTCTCAGAGGAAGAAAAAGCTATCTCTTGAGCCCCAGACCAATAAAAAAACAGACTAAGTGTGAAGTTTGATGCAACATCGATTGTTACCAACATTCTTGAAGAGTTGATTGACAGGTGCAATCCAGCATATTGTGCAGCACCTCAAATCTTGAACGAACTCATTACAAATTTCGAAACCGAAAGTAGCCTTCATTCCGGCCAAAATGTGTCAGAAAAGACAGTAAAATCGTGGACCAAAAAGTATCTGTGGTTATCAATAGAAAATCCAGGGTTTTCTTAGGCACTATATACTCCATGACCCAACCATGAAAAGTAAGTCCACAGAGCTCTACATTAAAATGACAAGGTACTGCCAAAGGATCCACAATGATTCAGATATAAAAATGTAATTGTTTACAAAATTACCCAATCAAAATTAGTGAATACCCAATGCGTTTACTAAGAACTATTAAAAACCCAGTTAAAAATCTAATTACCCAGTTCAAAGAAAAAATGGTGAGTATTTACCCAATAAGTAAAAAAAAAATAACTAAGGTACTTGGAGCAGGCTGTTTACACTGCTGTATAAAAAAAAAATATGGCTTTATTTTCTCTGACAAAAATTGCATGTTAGGAAAAAACTCACATGAAGTGTCAAGCCATATTTTATCTGAAAAAAAAAAATACAAAACAAAATAAAACCTAAATAACAACAAAAAAAAAAGATGTTGTCTGCTGCAGTTGTCATGTAAACCACCAAGATGTTTGAGACAATTAGTGGTGTGCACATGTTAGATGAATGGGATACCAAGCAGTTAAGTTATCTTTCCAGTTGGCTGCCTAACTTCTTGTGTAGATTTTGGGAGGAAGGAAGCATCTTGTCACACAGTGTCTTCCCAGGATGCAGTTGATGATGTGTAACGTTTGTTGACGCCATCTTGGATACAGAGATAAACTTGAGAAGTTTGATAAAGTTTTGGCGTCTAAAATTGGACTTAACATTTGTACTTGGATGATATTAATTGGAAATTGGGAATTAAAACAGCTGTTACTAGTTTGGTAGGTTGACAGATAATATTTTTTTTCGATAGACGTCTTTAAATAAGTTTATATTTAGTGTTGGCTTGTCGTGGAATATTCTGACTGGAACAGCTGGGATCTTTAAATTTTAACAAAATATTGTTTTGTAGTGTTAAAGTGGTACCATATTTACCCTATGTATTGAGACACACAGGCCTTAGCAAACAGCAGAGACCAAAATCAGAAGCAGCAGACAACAGCTTTTGATCAAGGTCTACTCTGTTTGCTACTCAGTCAGTAGTTTTTGGACACAGGCAGTAAAATTTTAGGAGCAGTTTGATGAATTAAAGTGTCCAAGTACTTAAAAGCAGATACAGTAGGGCTTTTTTTTTTTTTTGGTTATCCTGGTGGTGACCCAGTTATATTGCCTTCTGTTTTAGAGAAGGCTGACATGGGATTCTATATAATCATATGGTTACTTAACACTTTCCCCATTAGTGGCGATTTTTGTTGACTGTTTATAACCTTTGCAAACAACTTGGACCCAGATGTTGGGCCTGATCTGGATCCAAACTATTTGTCACTCTGATTGTATTCCTGCAAGATTTTTTTGAAAAAGTTATTTTAAAAAAAAATCCACAGATGACAAAAAAGTATGCAAATTAGCTAGTTTGCAAAGAGTTGTCTTTACCTTATTAATTAAAGTATTAGATACCTTAATATATTGATTTGTCCTAAAATTTGAACGTCCATTTGAACACCTGTTTATGTGTCTGTAAACTGCTGTACGAGTGGCAAAGAGTACAACCTCTGATTTGGGTTATCACTGTTTGCTCAGACTTGTGTGAGTGGTGGTTGGGAGGTGGGGTGGGGTGGGGGTGGAAACAATGAAATGACAGGGAAATGTATAATTGTTACACATTTCCTGAAGTAGGAAACTTGGTGAATATTGTACAATGGACAGTTTGGCATTCAAACTGACAACCTTGAGATTTTGAGGACACTGCAAACACAACTTGGACTTGCTTTTACTCTTAAAGTGCTAAGCAGATTTGTAGCAGACATTCTAATATTGATTATTTTTTCAGAGAAAATTACATTTCATGTGAATTGTCTGACTGCATTTCATGTGAATTGATTATTTTACACAAAAAAGTCGACATTTCATGTGAATTGTGTGCCTTATTTTGTGTTGAAAAATTAAAAGTGCCATCTTCTGTAGTTGTTATTAACCCAGTTATGCTGAATGGATTCTTCTACCCTATCTTTGGATAAGTCCATTTCTAATAGGAATGGTTAGTCTGGTTAGTTTTTTTTATTATTTACATGTTTTATAGAAATTCCTGTATTTAATGCAAATTGTGTAGACCCTAATCAGACGCCACTTTATGCGGCATCTGATCTGGGTCTACACTTTGCCAATGTCCCTTTTATGGGACGCCAGGCACAAATGGATTAATTGGGTTAAAGCAGCAAGTGTGTCTGCAGGAAATTATAAATATCAATATTTAGTTGGTATTCTGTCTCTTTCTTTGTAAATTATTATTGTACATTGATATGACTGAAAGGAATTAACACAAAAAGGACTTTTATTATAGTGGGAGTCAACACTTTCAAATGTTTTGATAACAGGAAATGCCTGTGTTTGTCTAGTAAATCTACTTGGTATCATAATGCAACAGTATTTTATTGTAAGCCATTAGTGGAGACTTTATTTCCTCACTTAATGATGGATTGAATGGTGATCTTTATCAGCTTGATCTGTGATTGAGAAGATTAAGAAGTTATTGGGTTATAGGAGCAACATGGCTCTAGATAAGGGTAGTATTCAGAAGGGATTTTTTTTTTGCAGGAACGGAACATATCTTGAGGGTATTTTATTTATCCTAAATATTTGGATGCCTTAACTCTTAATCGCGCATGTGCCAAGCTCCATAGCACAGTCAGTAGGCTATTTGCTGGAAAAAAATATTTCAAAATATCATTTGCAGGAATTTGGCTCAGCTGCTTAGCATTAAAATTGGGCTAAGTCTATTATTATACAATGATATCACCTTTTGATATGGAAAACTTCTGGATGAGTGATGGACAGTAGGTGCTTTTGTTTGTTTGTGTTGAGGTTTTAGGGGCCAGTCAACCCAATAGGGTCATGTTGAGCGCGCGGTCAGTTTACCTAACCACACATTTACTGGGCAGACTTAGTCCTCTAAGCGGTTAACCAGTATTGTGCACATTCTTTTGCCAGTGAGGACAGTAGGTGCTGCATTCTGTACTAATCACTGATATTAACTCATTGTAGACTGAATGAACTCTTCCATACTATATACTGGAAGATTCTAATTTCGATTTTAAGGTATGTCAGCCTGTGTGATTTAGATATTCCTAGAGAAAAATGGTTGAACTGTTTGCAAACAGTGGAGGCCCTGATTAGATGCCCCATTTTGCGGCATCTGATCTGGGTCTGCACTGTTTGCCGGTTACCCTTTTAGGGATCTCCAGTCTTCAATGGGTTAACACTTTCAGTGCTATGGGCAAATTCATTATATATTTTTCTTGTTTTTTCCCAAAAAATAGGCTTAGACATTGCATGCAAATTGTCTCCTAAGGAGACAATTTGCATGAAATGTCAAGTCCTATTTTTGAGGAAAAATATTTCAAAATGTCTGCTGAAAATTTTACCTAGTATGCTTTATGTTAAAGGCTCCATATCCCTCAAAAATAGGCATTTTTTATCCAAGAAAAATTTAATAAATTGATATATAGTATCAATATGATCATAAAAAGTAGCGTCTGACAGCCTGTAAAATTTCAGTTAGTCTCTCGTTTTTGAACTGAATTAAAAATAAAATGATTTTTTATCATATATTTGAATTAATGTTGGTAACATTAATTCAGAGATACGATAAAAAATCATTTCATTTCAAGAATGAGAGAGTAACTGAAATTTTACAGGCTGTCAGGTGCCACATTTTATGATTGTATTAATACCATGTATCAATTTATTAAACCTTTCTTGGACAATAAAATGTCTGTTTTTGAGGGATATGGTGCCTTTAAAATAGAATGCTTTGTGTTAAAATAGTAAAGGCCCTGCTCACAGTGTGTACTGTTTGGTCAAGGTCCCTCAGTTATGCCATTGTGCAGTATATGTCAAGGCTTTCTTTAAGTGAACAGTTGAAGGCATGATCAGAGGATGTGTAGCTTCTGATCAAGGTCTTGCTTTGAGGGTCCTATTTCAGTGACAAAAATTGTATATCCACTGACGGTAATATAATTTATCTTTTGCTAATTGTATTTAGCATACTGGGCCCAGTTGTTCAAAACTAACGATGTCGTTAGTTAACGATTCGTTTAAATTTACATCGAGTGATATGCAAATATGCTGAAATTTTTTGCTAAAAAAATGTGAGTAGCTTTGCTGTGCAAAAGCCTCTCACATTTTTTCAGCAAAAAATATCGGAATATTGTGTAGTGAATCTGCTAAAACAGTTGACGAAATGACCCTTAAGGAGCTCGTTAAGCTAACGACGCTTTGAACAACTGGGGCCAGGATAAAAGTTTCAGCAGACAATATGAAATTGTTGCCTTGTTTTTTTTTCCAGAAATTAGGGCTTGACATTTTATGCATATTGACTCATAAGGAGACAGTTTGCATGAAATGTCCATAAAAACCCCACAAATTTCCATGCTGAATTTGCACAGAGTTGTACATACAGCTCTAGATAAGGCGCTTTTTTCAACAGAAAAGTACTGCTAGTTTTTCACTTCTCCATGAAAACATGTTGTGGGTACTCATTAGAAGAGCCTCAGCAAGGTGCTTCTAATGACTACCTACAACGTGTTTTCATGGAGAAATACAAAAAAAAGTGGATACCCACTCTTATCTGGAGCTGTAGTTACAGTTTAACTGAGCTTGTAACTACCTGCCACTTTGTACTTTACCCTAAGTATTCTGGTGGTGCGAAGAAGTTGTGTATCTTATGTCACCGGGCCATCCGACTGATTTTGGCTTACAGTTGGGCAAGGCCTGCTATCCTTGCAGCAGATAAGGGTAGAGGGGGAATGTTTTATTTCTTCTGTTTCTTCACTTTCATTCCTGTTCCTCTTTCTTCCCTTTTCTTTTCTTTCATTTCTACTATCTCTTCTCTCCCTTTCTCTGGGAGACAACACAAAATGACCCACGAGGGTTGATGTGTCGTTAAACCCCACCACAATCAATCAATCCTTAATTTTTATCTGACTTTGATCAAAACGCTTGATTTGTCAAGATGGTTTTCTTCTATATATTTTTCACCAACCTTGTGTTTCCCATTAACAATCGGATTACAGATTTCAACAACACATTGAATATTTAGGGTAACAATGGTAAGGTGAAAAATTACGACAAATTGTAACACGAGTTTTCTTCGATATATTTTTCACCAACCTTGTGTTTCCTTTTAACACTGCGATTTCAGATTTCAGCAACACATTGAATATTAGGGTAACAATGGTAAGGTGAATAATTATGACAAATTGTAACATGAAGAGATTAAAATGTAAGGACATGCATTATACTATCCCATATTCAGAGTCATGTAACTGTGTCGAGTTTGTCTAAGCAACTGAAATATAGTTAACCCAATTAGAATTCTCCAGTTTTGTAATGTTTTTACTCCAAAATATTACATTTTACATATTAATAGCTCTAGATGAGGTGTGTGTGTGTGTGTGTGTGTTGTGTGTGTGTGTGTGTGTGTGTTCCCCAAGAATACGTATGTAGTGGGTACTTATTAACCCATGCCAAGAAAACCTGCTTCTGAAAACGTTTTCTGCTGCATCTTCTTGCAAACTTTTCAAAGATACTTTTTGCATGTAGGCAAACAGTGTTGACGTCTGATCTGGGTCCACACTATTTGCAACAATGTCTTTTAAAGTAACCGACAGAAGACAGCAGATGACAATTGTAGTATTTGGCATCTTAAGGGTTAAAAGTGCCTCACTGAAGGCTTCTGTTCAGTATATCCACAATGTTTATCTAGAGCCATGCAGTTTTGCAAGTAGAAATAATCTGTAAAAAAAAAAAAAAAAAAAATCAGATATTTCAGCCTGTCAGAGACATCTTTACAAATATGTCTTGTGGATTCTCATAGTGTTAGGTGTCATTTATCTGTCAATTTGGCTGTTGTGATAAAATAATAAAGATCAAAGGAAGTTTGTACAGACAAGTGTTTGAATAAGGCACAGTTGCAACAGTTTACCAGTCTGTGTAGAAGACCAGCTTGTAAAATAAGCCCCACAAAGCAAACTGCAGCAGACGACATTCTAAAATATTTTCATTTTTCTGAGAAAATAAGGCTTATCATATATGAATTGTCTACTAGGCATTTTGTCAGATCAGGGCTCAGTTGTTCAAAGCTAACGATGTTGTTAGTTAACGATTCGTTAAAATTTACATCGAGTGATACGCAAATATGCTGATATTTTTTGCTGAAAAAATGTGAGTAGCTTTTGCAATGCAAAAGCTACTCACATTTTTTCAGCAAAAAATATCAGAATATTGTGTATTGAATCCGCAAAAACAGTTCGCGAAATGACCCTTAACGAGCTCGTTAAGCTAACGACGTTTTGAACATCTGGGCCCAGGGTTACAGGCTGCTTGCTCAGGCTTGTCTGTCTCAATACTTAGGGTACGGTAAATGTCCTAAAAATTCGAACACTAAAGCGTCTGACAAAATGACATATGCAAACAATGTAGACCCTGATCAGACTGCTCCTGAAGGAGCAGTCTGATCAGGGTCTACACTGTTTGCCATTCCACTAAATATTTAAAGAAACCGCTGCATAAAAAGCAAAATTTAAGCCAAAAGAGTATGGAATAAAGTGTTCGAAATTTTAGGACATTTACCGTAAATAGGGCATTAAAATATCTCCTCAGACTAGATGAGCCTGCATAAAGCAGAGGTATGTCTCTTGTCACCAGTGCAGCATAGCTACAGATAATACAGGGTATCCACATAATATTTTTCTTATTTCTCGACGAAAACATATGTTGTGGTAACCTCATTAGAAGTGCCTCGCTGAGACGCTTCTAATGAGTACCCACAACATATGTTTTCATTGAGAAATAAGAAAGATATCAGCATTTTTCGGATGAAAAAAGTGCCTTATATGTTGCCATGCTGCAGGTCAGGTTATATACCTGGTGCAATATTGCAAGAAAGAGATCACCAATCAAAGGTAATTTAGGTTGGTGGTTTTCTTAGGGTTTCTCTGTTTCCTCCATCATGTTAGACAACAGAATGCCAACATCTGCACCTCCAAGAGCTTGTTTAAAAGTTCACTTGAGTGTGTTGGATTGTGGTGGGAGTTAGATCCTGTAACATGTTGGACACAGCATACGAAAGATTGGGCTTAATCCTATCCTTATGCTGCCTTTCGCCAGCCTTGGAAGCGTACCCATTCACTGCAGGGTGAAGAGAAGTTGTATAGGTTATTGCATCATTTGAAATTTTGAGCTGCCAGGCGAGAAATATAAATTATGCAATAATCAATTTATTGCAATAACCATTTAGGACCATATCTCACAGACGCCAGAATGAGACTGACCACAGTGTACACCAATCAAAGATATCACGTTTTATTTAAAGGCTTATTGCGACAATATCAGTTGTTGAACTGAGCAAGACTCAAACCCAAAACCTTCAGCACTGCAGTCAAACACATTAGCTGCCTGGCTATGGTGCTTCAAAAATAACCTTCATATTTTTTTAATCATGGTGTGCAGATAAGTAGACAGAGAAATCGGTGATGAGTCTGATGAAACCCCTACTGCAATGGCATAGATTTTACTGAACAATTTAGAATAAATGTCTGCAAAATCACAGCTTTCATGGGGCTTTGAATTTTTTTTGATTAAGTTTGTAATGATTAAGTTGTTGATAGCCAATAAAAGGCTTTAAAACTTACATCATCATTTCATAACTTATGCTGTTTGTTAAAAGGAATTAACAGTTTGATATCAATGACACCTTTTACATGAGTTTTGACAGTAATTTGTTTGGTGGTTTCCTTTTGATAAGGGACAACACATAATACAGCCCATGTGTTGTGTATGAAGAAGCACTCTGCAGGGCACCTGTCAGTGATGATTGAACAATTAGTGTTAATGATTGAATTAAATCAGATGACTTGTAAGGGTCCTATTTGGTGATAATTCTGGGATATTTTTTTTTTTATTTCTCCATAAAAAAACATAGTTGTGGGTACTCATTAGAAGCACCACAGTGAGGTGCTTGTAATGAGCACCCACAATATATGGTTTTATGGAGAGTTAAGAGAAAAGTATCCTAGACTTATCACAATATATGTTTTATGGAGAGTTAAGAGAAAAGTATCCTAGACTTATCACAATATATGGTTTTATGGAGAGTTCAGAGAAAAGTATCCTAGAATTATCACAATATATGGTTTTATGGAGAGTTCAGAGAAAAATATTCTAGAATTATCACCAAAATACTCCCCCTTAACAACTGATTAAATGTTTTCATTAATATGCATAACTACAGATGAGACTGTTATTGAGAGAAGTTTTCTTATTTCTCCATGAGAAATTATGTTGTGGGTACTCATTGGAATTGTTTAAGTTTCCAAAACCAACCAAGGGCTGGCTGGTTTTGCCATTTCTCTTATGTCTCTATGAAAATGTTTTGTGAGTGCTCATGAGAAGTACCCCAGCTGCTACCCACAACATCTTTTTGTGGAGAGGAATATTTAATTGGCCTACTCATCTCATCTAGAGATGTATTAAACTGTGACATATTATACAGACGACTTTTTAAAGAGGAGTATTTGATGATAATTCTGGGATAATTTTCTCCAGTTCTCCATAAAAACTTATGTTATGGGTACTCATTAGAAGTGCCTCACCAAGGCGCTTCTAATGAGTATCTACATATTTTTATGGAGAAATAAGAAAAATTATCCCAGAATTATCGTCAAATACTCCTTCTTAACAACTCCTGTAATATAGAAAATCTTTACAGGGAATTTGTATCAACTGTCAATTCAATATTGCATGTATAAAATTTGATTTCATTTGATCAGCTGTTGAAGCCAGAAGGGTAATAAAAGTATAGTGGTTATAACTTGGCATCAGACTATCTCTCTATTGAAGTCATTTCCCATGTGGTTGCCATGGTAGCCATTAAACAAATATGGAGGCTATCTGGCAGCTGCAGGTAGAAGCACATGCTAGGTTAGATTGTGTATATCTAATCTTTAACAAACTAGGTTATTATGAGTAGGATAATTTTTTTCATGTTTAGGAAAATCCTATTCATGTCTGTGATACTTTCAACTTTTAGTTAAACCTGCTGTTTGGTCATTGATTATGCCATAGCCGTTGATGGATTTTTATGTTGGATATATGCTTTTTAATGATGAGTCATGTCTTGATGTGCATGTATGACTAAAGCCATGGGTAAGCTGCTAATTAATTTTATGATAAATTAAACCTGCAGTGCATGTATAGAAGACTGCTTAGCTCTAGATAAGCACCATATTTATAACCAATTAGTAAGTCCAATTAAGTCTTGATGTTTTTTGGTTTTTTTTATATTTCAACAAGAAATCATGTTGTATATAGGCATTAGCGAAGACACGTCTAATCACTACCCACTGCCTGTTTTTTGCGGAGAATAAGACAAATATTAAACTTCATTCGCAAAGCAAAATTTGTAGCAGGGGACATTCTAATTTTTGTTTTTCAGAGAAAATCAGTCTTGACATTTTATGTGGATTGTCTGCCAATGACGAAATGTTAAGACATTTTCTTAGAAAAAAAAATCACAATGTTGAAATCTCGTCTGCTACAGTTGTGATTGGCACTTTAAGGGCTGATATGGATTCTCCTAATCTGGAGCTCTAGGAGAGACTTGGAACAAATTGATTTTCTTTGAATGTTATTTAAAAGGTTTGTTACATAATTGTAAGGATGCAATTTTGTTGCAAACAAAAAAAAAAAAAATGTTGCTGCATTTAACATAATACATGTTCCCTATAAAAAGATAGAAATTAGTTGTAGAATTTTTCATTTGGCTTAAGTATATTTTAAGAAAGACTGGGCTTGTCTTAAAAGACATTTTGTTGTTTTAATGCTAACATTGAAGTAATGACTTCCAGTGGCTTGCATTTTCATTGGCTTTTGTGCTGTTGTCACGGAAACTGAGTCAAAACATTCCAAGCTGTCTTAAGGTGTAATATTTGTGAACAGATGTGTGCATGGTTCATTGTCATGGAGATACTACATTTTGTGGAATAGCATAACAATGTGTTAACTATGGATCTATTAGATTTGTTTATCAGTATAAGTTAATATTGATTTATTAAATGATGTTTGATCTAAAGTTAAGGATTAAATGACTAAATCTTTGAAAAAAAAAGTTAAAAAACAACAACAACAACATAAAACATGGTTTAGGATGCATTGATATCACAGTAGTGGACAAAGATGTGAAGAGCAAACAGCTAGACCAAGATCAGGCCCATAAAATGTTACCTCTAATTGGGGCCTGTATTGTTTCCAGCTGGTCTATAAGAGACTTGTTCAAATTTTAGGAAAAGTAATGTAAAAAGTTGATGTCCAAATATTTTTTGTAAGTATGGTACCAGAGGAATTGTTAAGGAGGAATATTTGGTGATAATTCTGGGATAATTTTTCTTATTTCTCCATAAAAACACGTGTTGTGGGTACTCATTAGAAGATGGAGGCGCTGTTGTTGTTTGTTTTTTTTTTTGAGAACTGGAGAAAATTATCCCATAATTATCACCAAAACACTCCTTAACAGTTCCTCTAGGTACCCAAAGAAAAGATTATTTTGAAGCCAGCCAGAATGATATCATGCATTGATAAGAAAATTATGTTTTTGAAGTCTTAACAATTTCTTGATCAAACAAAAATGTTTGTTCATATGTGTAGTTAATCTTCTAAACACTTTGACTTAGATTGATTAGATTGTACATTGATCCTGTACCAAGTTATTATTTTTTGTTTTTAAGTTTGATATTGGTAAACAAACAAATTACCTTCTTAATGCAAACTTTTCACAGTTTCTAAATTGTTACTTTTGAAATCTGACAATGTTGATTGAGTAAGTGCCTTTTCTTAATTACTATTTTGATTATCCCAAGACCAAAAGAAGAGAAAACACTAAAGAAAATTTTAATTTCTTGGTGAGAAAATGTTAAATTTAGGACTCCATCAAAGACACTGATTTAACATTTTTTTATACCTCAGAAATCCTGGTTTAAGAAGGTGTAAGTCAATAAGTCTAACAGTTCGAGTTTGTGATGCAAACCACTTTTTAACAGTTAGACTCTCATAAAACTTGGTCTGTCTGTCAGAGCTTTTCCAGTGAGTACCCATAAGAAATATTTCTTAGCGTGTTTTCATGGAGAAATAAAAAAAAAATTGGTATTTTTATTCGTGATGGGGGAGGGGAGCGAAAACATCTCATTTAGAATAAGGTTTTTGAAATACTATATCTTCAGCTGAGGAATTGTTAAGGAGGAGTATTTGGTGACAATTCTGGGATATTTTTTTTTATTTCTGCATAAAAAACATATGTTGTGAGTACTCATTAGAAGTGCCTCACCAAGGCACTTCTAATGAGTACCCACAACATATTATGTTTTTATGTATTGGAGAAAATTACCCCAGAATTATCATCAAATACTCCTCTTTAACAATTCCTCTGCTTCTGAAAGAAGGACATTTTTGTAATAAGTATCTCATTTCTTTTCAGATTTTGAATTACACATGTAACCATGGCACCAACCCTAAATATAGACGAAAGTGATGCATCAATGCGGCAGAGACTAGTGAACAGTTTAAGTCAAAGTTTTCCTGGAAGTGCACTGTCTAAAGCTCTACAGTGCATGAATGATTCAGACGATGACATGAAAGATCCCTTAAGTAGTAGTTGTTTTGCGGAGTTAAGACTCGATAAAGAGGCTCCAGATGAGGATGATGAACTAACAAGTTTGTCCTGGCTGCAGGATAGTAATCTCCTCAAGGACATTAATGCTGGAGAGGAGGATGAGGAAGAAATGAAAGAAAATGGAGACATAAAAAGTGAATTTCCTCAGACCCACCCATGTCATGTGCCATACAACCCACATAAACACATAAACAGTAAGCCTCCATATTCGTTCAGTTGTTTAATATTCATGGCCATTGAGGACTCGCCACAGAAAAAGCTTCCTGTTAAAGACATTTATCAGTGGATATTAAGCCATTTCCCGTACTTCCAGAATGCTCCGACAGGGTGGAAGAACTCTGTCAGGCATAACCTCTCGCTCAACAAATGTTTTAAGAAGGTGGACAAGGACAGGGGACAGGTAATTACTTTCTTTTTCCTTATGTGAACAGCACTTGCACATTTGTGAAATGTTGTCGATCTCTGTTGCTTTTAGTGTGCAACAGGCTAATGATTACTGAAATATAAGATGGTGTTATTATGTCTTGTTAACCCTAGTCTTGCTGAACCCGGATATGTCCTGCCTTTTCAAACATTGTAGATCCAGATCAATTGGCTTCAGAAGCCAACTGATCTGGATCTGCACTCTTTGCCATGAAGGTTGTGAATTTATATCAACAATCTGGATCAAGTAATCTGATTGGCTGAAAATTAGAAGTGGGCATGACATCCTAATTTATTCAGCATGGCAAGGGTTAACAGTGAAGGCTCAACTTGAGCATTAGGAACTTAGTTGTCTGTGAATGCATTCCTAAGTACTCAATAACTGTAAGTTGACAAAGTCAGACTACACTGGTATGCAGGCTTGAGGGCTCACTCTGCACATACCAGTGGACTCGACCCAGTTCTCTGTATACAAGTGGTTGTAAATAGTTTGCAGATTTTAACGTTTTGGCCAGTTCAGGAGATGACAGAATTAATGATTTTTTTTTTTCCCTCGAAAATAGGGTTTGATATTCTGTGTGAAATCTTTTATTTCTAAAAATAACATAGGAAAAATACTTCAGGACCCGGTTGTCCAAAACTAATGATGTTTTCATTTAACGTATTGTTAAAACTTTGATCATTAAATTCTCACATTGTTTCAGCAAAAATACCTGTTAATTAGTTACTAGGACAGGTAACATTTTGACCTAACAAGCTTGTTAAGCTAACAACGCTTTGAACAACTGGGCCCAGGATGTGATCTATTGGAATTTAAAGCATTATTCTAATGATTTTGCAGGTGGCTCCAGATAAGAAAAAAAAAAAAAAAATGTTACTCATAGTGCCTGCCTTAACCAGGCAATACTAATCCAACACAGTATGTTTTAAAAAAAAATAAATATCAATCTGCTTTGGTGCATAATAAAATATGTTTTCATTTGGAGCTGTAGATGTGTATATGACAGGTGTACTAAAGTGACTTTTAATAGTTTTCCCAGCTGGAAACAAATCCATGGTTGGATGATGGTAAGAATTCTTTGTAATAAGGAAAACTCCACAAAATCTACTTTTCCATAGCTGTAGATAAGACGGGTATCTTAGAAACATATCTTATTTTTCCATGAAAATATGTGTTGTGGGTACCCATTAGCACTTCTAATTCACCTCCACAAGTACCAAGATGAATTTTAACCCTTAACCCTTGTCCTGCTGAACCCGGATATGTCCTGCATTTGCAAACAGTGTAGATCCAGATCAGTTGGCTTCTGAAGAAGCCAACTGATCTGGATCTGCACTGTTTGCCATTAAGTAAGTGAATTTATAGCAACATTCCGGATCAAGTAATCTGATTGGCTGAAAATTAGAAGTGGGCGTGGCATCTTAATTTATTCAGCAGGACAAGGGTTAAAGTGTCAAACAAACGACTAACTTGTAACAGACAACTTTATTTTCCCATGATTTTTCAGAGAAAATAAGACTTTGTATTTAATGTGAATCATCTGCCTTGTGGACAGTTTTCATGAAATGTCAAGTCTTATTTTCTTCTAAAAATGATGTAAAAAAAAATTAGAATATCGTCTGCCATAATTCTGCTTAGGCTTTAACCCTTAAAGCACCAGTCATAACTGCAGCAGACGACATTTTTTTTTATTTTATTTTTTTATTTTTCAGAGAAAACAAGTCGACATTTCATATGAATTGTCTGTTTGGCAGACAATTCACATGAACTGCCATGACTTGTTTTCTCTGAAAAATAATAAAAAAAAATTTGAATGTCATCTGCTACAAATTTTGCTTGGCTCTTTAAGGGTTACCCTAATGCAAAAATTAAATTGCCACAGTTTTCACCCTCATAATGAGCTTGGTTAAAACTCTGTGACACAGTATATAAGGAATGCTGTTAATAAATGCAAATTGTTGTTTGTATTTCATATAGTATATCAGATATAAATATATCAATCTGCATGATTACATGTTGCCATGGCAATAGGAAGCTATGAGGCTGGGGGATAACATGCAGGAACACTGTTCTTCCTGTATTTCAAGTCTGGACAAAGATTAAGGTTAGAACACTAAAGCTGTGTCAAACCACCCCCCCCCCCCCCCCCCCCACACACACACACACACACACCCAACAAAAAAAAACAAAAAAAAACAACACACAACAAATATAAAGATGAACATAAAGTTAGGGGCTTTAGAAAAAGAAGTTTTGCTGAGTTGGAGCTCTAATATGTTAATTATTCAGAATTGTAGCAGATAACATTGTGTTTTGTTTTTTTTTTCCCATTTTTCCCAAGAAAATTTGGCTTGTCTTGGGAATCACAAAGATGATTCACATGAAATGTGAAGCCTTGTTTTCTTACAAAAACAGCAACAACAACATGCACGCACGCATGCACGCACGCACGCACACATACACACAAAACAAACAGAAAAAACCCTAAAAGAATGTCTGCAGACGTCAAACCTCATTTTCTTGCGTAAGTACAATAAAAAAAAAAAGAAAATATATATATATATATATAATTTAGAATGTTGTCTGCTACATTTAAGAGTGAACATAATTCACACTTAGACTGTAATTGTCCCTGTTCGTCAGAACAAGTTGTTATATATTCGGTCACCATTGTCAGATACCCCAGGCAGTCCCAGGGTAAAGGTTTATAACTTGCTTGGACTAACTTTACAATTTAGGCCAAAAAAAAATAATCATTAGATTCTCAGGCCCCGCCGCATGTACCAAAAAGTCTGCGCATAAGCCTTTTTTTCCGTGTCCAATAAAAAAAACACATCCGCGTCTGATACAGCATGCCGGTGCGTCGCGGTTTTTAAAATCCTGGTTTTAGATGCAACCGAAGCATACACGGTCACGTAAACGCTTATAATATTGATTTTTTCATTGGATTGAACATTGCGAGTAAGCGTTTTAGCACCAACATTGATCAAAATGGCTGCCGAAGCGCAAGTTGTGTAAACAAAACTTGTGTTTCCTTCGTTTTCAAAGCAGATGTCTCAAATGTCCACCCAGATTTTATCCGGGGCTACGGTGCATCTGTCCTGGAACATTATAGACGGTTACGAAAAAGACTGCACAATTGCCGAGTTGTATAACGGCATAAAATCGGGATCCGAAGTATCGACTTCTGGTCCTTCCCGGATGAATTATCAAACCACGATGTAAGTGCGTCGATCCGACGCTCCAAAATAGACACATTCGACAGAATTTCTGTCAACACATCCCTCTCTGAAGGTATATAAACCTTTGGTAGAAATTTAAACTGGAGCTGCACAAACTGATTTTATTACTTTACTTTAAAAAACTTTAGCTGGTAGGGGACTATCCTTTATATTTATAATAATAGGGACATATAAAAAAGTTATCCTTAGTACTTCTCCTTATCTTTAGCTATGTCTAGGTGTCCAAAAAATAAGTATTTTTATGGTAATATTACTCTAAAATGCATTTCATGAAATGAGTCCTTTTAAAGGGTTCGTGTAATAAAAAAAAAGTTCCCTCGCCTGTTTCATGAGTAAAAAAAAAAAAAAAAAAAATTCCTGCCTGCCTCATCTGTTTTTGCCAAAAATGGCCTGAGAATCTAATAATTAATTTTTTTTGGCCTTACAGAACTACAAATAATAAATGTTTTATTCCTGCGGACACACCCTTGATTCATACCGCTACCCCTAATTGGAAAAAAATAAGGAAGACAGAAAGAAAAAAAAAGAAAGTTTAACACTCAGTCTGGTGTTTTTATTTAGGCCTTTAATTAACACTATAAGGCAAAAAAAAAAAAAAAAACCCAAAAAACTTGTCTGGACCCATGATTCTTGCCTCTTTAGTACTAGGTAATAGTTGTGATAAAAAGACAAACAGTAGGACACCCCACTGGCCACCACAGAATGTACATTCTTGTCGTACCTACTAGATCAAGGTATCTGTATAGCCCCAGATAAGTGGAGTAGCTCGAGAAATATATATTTTTTCTTATTTTCCACATAAACGTACATTGTGGGTACTCATCAGAAGCCTGATGAGTACCCTCAGTGTATGTTTGCATGGAAAAAATAAGAAATTGTCAGTACTCCTTGATTGAAGTAAGGGCCTTATCTGGTGCTTTGGACTATGAGGCAGGGCTCCGGCAAAATTATGTTGGGAACGGAATAATGATACATTTTGATAAAGAAAATGTGATCGGTACACAACATAACCA
Source organism: Anodontia alba (assembly GCA_964016985.1). NCBI lineage: Eukaryota > Metazoa > Mollusca > Bivalvia > Lucinida > Lucinidae > Anodontia > Anodontia alba. The sequence goes on from OZ024823.1 coordinate 90,370,192, forward strand.
GCAACCAGATGTTTTCAAGGAGAAAAAAATATTTCTTGGTCAAAAAATAAAAAAAGGAAAAAATGCCTGCTATGGAGGCTAAATATTCTGTTATTCTGTTACACTGTTGCTTGTTTGTTCAAGGTATGACAGAATGAGGGGAGATCTTTGAACCGATAGGTTATCCAACATCATTGATAAATTTTAAGTGGCTGTAGACAGTTTAAAGTATAGCTGTTACACACCTGTTTTAAAAGGAGTTCGCTTTTTTAACCTCCTTGTTTTCATAAAATCAGTATTGCACAACCTGCAGAAAAGTCGAGTCTGTCAGGAGACTCAGGTTGATTTTTTTTCGAAGAGTGTCAGTGTCCTATAATTGACTTGTCTGTCCATGGACAGATGGTGAACTCGTCAGTGGACAGTAGCGAAATTGGCATAAAGCTGTAATGATCAGAAATATTTTTGATAATTTTTAGCACACTGAAAGTTAAGGATAAGATATATCAAAGAACCTCCCTAAATGCCAGCTTTCATTGACTGAGGCTAAGCCGAGGCCAAAAATGTAAAATAATATATGATAATAACCCTAAACCGTATATTTTGATAATTTTTTTATTACTAATTGAAACTAACAAGACAGATTAACATCCGCTAATGTCATCTGCTGAAAATTTTACCCAGCATGCTAAGAGTTCACCAGATTTTAGGTAATGAATAAAATGTCCTTATTTTCAAAATACAAGTGACATTATTTAAGATAGTGGCAGGAATAAAATGTTCTTGTTTTCAAAATACAAGTGACATTTATATTTAAGGCACTGGCACAATCCAATCTTTGAAATTAACTCAGCTGACACATTAAGATTGTAATGTTGTTATTTGTAGATGATTAAAGATGTATGAAGTTGGAAATCAATCAGTCATTTCTTGATGATGGTACTTCTTCACGGCAACAGACAAGACACCATTTTTAATGACAGATTTCTATCTGTCATTCCTTGCTGGCAGAAGCGTTCTCAAGTTGCTTCCGGCTCTCAAGTTGCTTCCGGCTTTCACTACCACTGAAATATGTGTCCGCTCAAAATGTAGTCCGATGCTATTAATATCTTTATAGCGCCGTGCAATTTTTAAAGCAGGCGACATTCAGAATTCTCCCTTATTTGCAGAGAAAACCAGACTAAGCATTTCATATGAATTGTTTGCCAACGGATGAATCGCATGAAATTCTCTGATATAATAAGACAAAAAATAAAATTGACATCTGCTACAGTCGTTGTATGCAGTCTAAGGGTTAACATATCAAAATACTTGTGTATCAATACGCCTGCGCTGGACTAAAGACGTGGCGCGAGAAACTAGAGCGTAAGCCACTGTTACCAGCAATATAAACACTGTCTAATCAGCTATTACTCTCCAAATTATATATAGATTCTGAAGATTTTTTATGCATGATAATAAAAAGAAAAAAAGGCTGTGCTCATAATCATGCTGTAAAGTGTTTTCTTCGATATTATCTGAGTGCGTTAGATAGGTTGTAAGGTTGATCTGCGCAATTTGTTGTTAGCTATTAATAGAACAGGCGCTGCCTCATGACCCGCGTGTCAAAAAATAGCAGATATTTTACCGTAAAACATAATTTGACATTTCATGCAAATTGTCTCAAATGAGGAATCAGTTAGCATGAAATGTCAAATACTGTCTCCTTGGGAAAATAACTATTTCAAAATATGGTATGATAAAACTTTTACACAGAGCACTTGTACATTTGTCTGACGTGTGTAAAAAATTCAATACTGTCGGATTAAAGGGACAGGGCTTTAGTCAAACATTACAAGATGTAATCTCGCTGTTGTTGATTTGCTTAACATTAAAATATTTTATCTGCGGCATTTTAATAAAAAGGATGCTTGGGTTTAAAGTGTAACTATTTATCAGAAAAAAAGGAAAGTGTTGAAAATCTCTATTGCTACTTTGGTTATTTCCTCTTATTGAACGCTCGATTGTGAAAGTGAAAGTAGACAACAAGTTGGCTTCTTTAAAAAGAACCCAACGAAAGGTTCGCATCTTGTTTTAAATTTGCAGGTTTGCACAGCAAATTTAATGCCGTCATTTGCAACCATTTTTTAAGTACAGGTATTAAGTTATTGAAGAGAATTTATCACAATTTTAGCTCTTTATTGCATGTGATAACTGGCTTTTTGCAACATTTTGAGACAAAATATTTCTTTTGAAACTTCAAAACATCAAGTGGAACTTCATGGCACTATATATATATACCTCTGCAAGCATTTGATATCTGAATTTGTAGTACTACATTTTTAAACAAATGTGAAACCTTTTTATTGGACGGGTTTTCAAAAATCTGTCCTTTAAAATAGCGAACCCCGGCAGGTTTACCTTTTGGTTAACCTTTCTGATAAACCCGTCCATAATGCCGTTAGACGTTCTTCTTGTAAATGTTTTATACAAATTAAGACTTTTTATGATGAATTTCTGATAGAATCTGTCATTTCAGTGCCTTTGGCGCTTTGATTTGCATAGCAATGCTTGATAAAAATTGTAGCAGACAACATAGTGAAATATTTTTTTCTTGTTTTTCTTCAAGAAAATAGGCTTTGATATTTCATGCACAATTTGCATGAAATGTCAAAGTCGATTTCCTGGGAAAAATAAAAAATATATCAATTTGTCCTTTACTGAATTAGCTCAGAGTGGTAAAGGTTAAATGAAAAATATTTCTTTCCCTACTTCTTTTCAACAAAAGAATCTGTTGTTGCATCTTGTTAGAACAGTCTCAGTAAGACATATCTAATGACATGCCACAGCATGTTTTCTACGAGAAATGAGAAAAAAAAAACATTATGGATTCTGCTTTCATCTGGAGTCTTGTAATATCAAAATATTGACACTGTTAGCCTGGCTACCATGTCTGTCTTCATCAATCAAATTGCCCAGAGCATCAGATAAAAACACAAATCTGTAGACAAAGTGTTAATTTAGGATAATTTTTGTTAATTTTGCACCAAAACATATCTTGCAGATACTTATTTGAATTGCCTTCATGAGGCAATTCCTCAGTACTCACAAGATATGTTTTGGTCCAAAAATAGCAAAATACCATCTGATTCCATTTCTCTTATATATGGGCATATTAGAATGATCTCATTGAGATAATTTTTATGAAATCCCATGAAATAAAAGTTTATAGTGAATTAATAAATACAATGATGAAAATAGAATAATAAACTCCCAGCATTTAATCTTCAGAATAATAACTTACCTGGATCGTAGACTTGTTAATTCCAGATTTAGGTCATAATATTTTGATAAAATAGGATATTTTTATTTCATGAAAACATTATTATGTCGTTATGTGTGTTCATTAGAATCACCCTAGCAACATGATTGTGAGCATCTCATGCAGAAATAACAGTAATTATCAGTCTCTGTTGTGTGGTACCCCATTTATCTGGAGCCATTGAAGATGTCTACTGTGGTCCACTTTTAATGTTTAGTGCACTATGGGAAAATTGAGCAGACGACAAACTGATATTTTTCTTATTTTACCTAGAAAATAGGCTTTGACATTTCATGCAGTTCTTTGTAGGAAGGAGACAATTTGCATGAAATGTCAAATCCTATTTTCAGGGAATAATAAGAAAAAATATTTTAAAATGTCATCTGAAATTTTTATCCAGCATGCAGTGTTAATGGCATTAGTAGTAGAGACAGCAGATTACCAGGAATTGGATAAAATTGACCTTTACCACTCTCTGGGTGGCAGATCGATGATATTTTTCTTATTTTTTTTTCCCAGAAAACAGGATTTGACATTTCATGCAAATTGTCTCCTTAGGAGACAATTTGCATGAAATGTCAAATCTTGTTTTTGGGGGAAAATAAAACTATTTCAAAATGTCTTCTGCTGAAAATTTTACCCTGAGTGCTAAGCGTAAACAAAAACCTAGATCAAAGAGACTGTACTGCAGAATCTTCACCAACTGGGAATTCACATTCTTTTTGTAATAATATGCAATCCTTTTACAGTAGGAACTTTTAGCTCCAGAGAAGGGTCTTTTTTTCAGTCGAAAAGTATTGATATTTTTCTTATTTTTCCACAAAAACATTTGTTATGGGTACTCATTAGAAGTGCATCGCCGAGCCACTTCTAATGAGTACCCACAATATATGTTTTTGTGGAGAAATAAGAAAAATGTTATCTGGATACTCATGAAGCAATTTATGTACCTACCCTATAATTCAGACCCACAGTGTTGACGCAGACCAGACACAGCTTCTGGTAAGGTTCTGCATTGTTACCCAGTCAGCCAACTGTATTTAGACATATCACTGGGTATTAAATTAGAAGGCCTTGTTCAGATTTTAGGATAAGGATGGTAAAATGATGTCAGAATATTCAGGATACGTATGGTAATTGATAAAATTTGTGCAAGATTGGTACTTCATAGAATATGGTAGTTAATGTATAGGATCTGATTGACGTGTCCCATGCAAGGCTACCATAATTATTTACTCTAAATATTGGGACACTTTATCCCTTAAAACGCCAAGAAAACCAGCATTTCTGAAAATGTCGTCTGTTTATGTCGTCTGCTGAATATTCTTGCAAACTTTGCAAACCTATTTTTACATACAGGCAAATAGTGTGGACCAAGATCAGACTGCTCCTCTAGGAGCAGTCTGATCTGGGTCCACACTGTTTGCAAAAATGACTTTTAAAATCACAAGCAGGTGACAAAGCAGACGAGAATTGTTGTGATTGGCAGTTTAAGGGTTAACTCCTAACCATACGCCCTGTGACTTAAAAATATTTGTTCCACTACCAACTGATGCGTTTAGAATATTGCTGGGTAAGTGGCAAACAGTGTAGGACCTTGATCAGATGCTACATTTGGGGTCTACACTGTTTCCCAATACTTAGGGTTATTACAGTACGGTATTCTTTTTCTGACTAGCTGGCTTCAGTGGCTCAGTCAGATGCGCGTCCAACTGGTGATCAGCAGGTCGCAGGTTGGATCCCTAACAGGTGCTGCGACATTCTTTCTCAGAGATTGTTCATTGAATATTTTCTGCGGTCATTCTCTCTCTTATGCTGATTTAAGAAGGGCAGTTATCAGTTTCTGGCAAAAGAATGTGCACAAGCACTGGTTAATTGCTTAGAGGACTAAGCCTGCTCAGGAAAAAGTGTAGGTGGGTAAACTGACCATACTCCATGTGACCCTAATGGGTTGACTGGGCCATAAAACCTCAGCACAAACAAATATTTTCTGAAATTGGTGGTCTAGGTCTTTTATTCATGATTTTTGTTTTTGACTTGTTTTGTAAATGAAGAAAAAAATAGATGAAAATTCATAGCTCTAAATAAAAGGGTGTCCAGATAAATATTTCTTGTTATTCTCCACAAAATATGTTAGGGGTACCGATATGTTACGGGTACCCATTTGAATTGCATGGGTTATTCCAGTGTATACAGACTGTATATATTTTTATGGAGAATTAAGGAAAATATTTTTCTTGCTTTTTTTTGTTGGAAGAAAAAAAAAAAAAAAAAGATTAAATAAAAATAAAAAAGCGTATAAATCTAGAGCTTTAATTTGGTTACCTTCACATGAAAGGTCGTCTCATTTTTTCTGAAAACTACTACTACTACTACTACTACTATTATTAATATTAATAAATTGAAAATGTCATCTGCTGCAGTTTTGATTGGCATTTTAAGGGTTAAAATTTTTTAATTTGCTTTGCAGCAGGCTAAAGATTAGTTATAGTAACAGGTTTTAAATTTTAGAAAATTGTTCATTTGTACATATATGGTCAAAAAGGGTATGAAAATTGAATTTAAGAGCTTCAGAGAAGCGGCATCTTCAAGTGAATTTTTAAAACTTGCTTGCCAAAACTTAGGAAACGGGGTAGGGGAGTACTGGTTGTATCATTTGGACATCCTGCCAATAATGAAATCCTTATGCTTACATTTTTGCTCTGATGTGAGAAAAGGTTCCATAGTATTATTATTTTGTATCTATAGAGTAACAAGTCACTGACATGTATCTATGCTTACATGACTGATACTCAGTATGTGGGGTATCGTATTTCTTGTCTTTGTAAGCGCAGAACAAATAAGATCAAGTTGTCAAAAGAGTGTAGGAAGCAGAGCGTATTGAAGATTTTTGACTGAACTTGGGATAGGAATAAAGCTGTTACCACGGTAACCACAAACATAGCAATCAATAGAGCCAGAGTAGGAAATAAAGTTACAAGCTAGGGTGATATACAAAGATATTAATTGGGTGTGTGGATGAGGACCAAAATCAAGTCTTTCTACAAATCAATAAGTCCTGGAGATGAAATAAAGATAATCCAGACTCTAAAACCAAACTCATTTATTAACACCATAGAGATGAGAATTGCTACCAGGGTACCGTTTTTAGACATTCAATATACGGCAAATGTCATAACATTTTGAACATGTTATTTCCTACTTTTTTTGCCTAAATTTTACTTGTTAAGCAGTTGTTTCTTAAAATAATTAGTGGAATAGCAGACAGTATAGATTAGTGGAATAGTAAACAGTATAGACCCTGTGTCTGAAAGTTTAGGACATTTATCATAGTTTGATTCAACACAGGCTGAGAAGGCACTCCAAGTGACGTATACTATAGTCACAGGCCAGAATTACCCCAGGAATTAGGTCTCAATATTTCATGCAGATGGTCTTCTTAGGAGACCTTTTGCATAAAATGCCAAACCCTATCCTCTTGTGAAAAAAATAATTAAAATGTCTGAAATTTTACCCAGCATGCATAGCAATAAATGTCAAGGCAATTTCACTCAGATTTTTGCCCATTTAATATTGTCCTGTAATTTGTACTTGGCATATGGACTGCCTCATGCGAAAACTTGTCTTCGGGCATATGCAGACAGTGAAGGCCCAGATTAGATTGCAGTCTGCCCGGGGCTTTTACTGTCCCCTAACAGAATCATTGGCTACTACTGAATAAATGAATGTAGAGCAAAGGCCCGGATGATACTTTGCGCTTGCATATAATCATAGCTACAGATAAGAGGGGGTATCCACATATTATTTTTCTTACTTCTCGACAAAAACATATGTTGTAGGTACTCATTAGAAGTACCTCGGCGAGGCGCTTCTAATGAGTACCCACAACATATGTTTTCGTCGAGAAATAAGAAAGATATCAGCATTTTTCTGATGAAAAAAGCGCTTTATCTGTTGCTATGATAATGATGTGAGCCTGTGCATTTTGTGCATGCTCAAAGGCACTTTTTATCTTGATGCGGCCCATATAGTTTTTATGGTAAATATTTCAGACAATTAACTCCTTACAGTATTTGTCCTAACCTTTCAGTGGAACTTTAATGGTTCAAATATCTTTGCTACGATAGAAATTTGTTCTAGACTCAGGATTAGCTTGAGCCATAGAGGGCTAATCAAAGCGCCAGTTCAGAAGGCAAACAGGGATTTCTATAAGCAGTGGTATGTTGAGTTTACTCATTAAAATTGCTTACATGAGGCAGTTCTAATGAGTACACACAACATACATTTTCATGACAGAATAAGAAAATTTTCCTAAAATACCCCTAAGTATTTGTTTTCTTGAGCTGTCAGAAGAAACTTCCAGTGACTCAAAAATGAGTTTGAATGGGCCACAGTAAACGAGCCATTGGTGTTAGGAGTCATTGGTTTTACTGTATGTGTTTTCTGCATAATTAGTGAAATTCTTCATGATCTTTTTTCAGAGTATTGGCAAAGGTTCTCTGTGGTGCGTAGATCCTGATTATCGACCGAACCTCTTACAAGCATTACGAAAGACACCTTACCACCCATACCACCAGTTACAGATGTTGTCCAGTCCACCACCGTCACAGCAATACCACTATATTCAGGGGTAGGTACTCTTTTGTCAACCCTTAACTCTTTCCCCAATACTGGTGTCTTTTGTCTGCTGATAACCTTTGCAAACAGTTTGGACCAAGATCAGGCCTGACACAACGTTGGGCCTGATCTGGATAACATCAGGCCTGATCTGGATCCAAACTGTTTGACACTGGTGGAATTCCTGAAAGATTTTTTTTTTTTTTGAAAAAGTTAATTAAAAAAAAAAAAAAATTCTTTAGACGCTTCCTATGAGTACCCATAACATCTTTTTATGGAGAATTTGAGAAAATTACATTGTATTTCATATTATCATCAAATTACCGTAACCCTTGTCCTGCTGAGCCCAGATATATACTGCCTTTGCAAACAGTGTAGATCCAGATCAGTTGGCTTCTGAAGAAGCCAACTGATCTGTATCTGCACTGTTTGCCATAAAGTATGTGAATTTATATCAACAATCTGGAGGAAGTAATCTGGAATGGCTGAAAATTAGAAATGGGCATGGCATCTTAATTTATTCAGCGGGACAAGGGTTAACACCTCAGTTTAGGGTAATAACTGTACATGTACTTCTTTGTATGACCCTTTTAACTGAAAGAAAATATATAGGTGGAGACCTTTTTGATCTTACAGATAAACAAATAAGTTTCAATAATCTTGGTTTGAAATTTAAATTCTTTTGTTCTTTACATAATTAGGAATAAATTAATCTGATACTGTTGCTTAAAATTCTGTTCTTTGAAGTTTGAATAAGGTTTGAAATTATTTATGTAAAATATCATCACAGCTACAGAGATAGCCAGATATTTTTTCTTCTTCTTGCGCCATGAAAAAGCATGTTGTGGTTACTCATTAGTATCCATTTAGGTGGAGAAATAAGAAAAATATGAATACTTTTGATTAAAAAGACCAAAAATCTCATTTATAGCATTGTACATTGTAACATTGTGACTTCTGTAATGTTCGACTTACCATGAGTGAAAGGATCTTAGATTGAAATGTCAAGCCTTATTTTCAGCCGGCCTCGGTGGCTCAGTTGGATACGCCGTCCGACTGGAGACCAGGAGGTCGCGGGTTCAACCCCCGCCGAGGTCGGCAACATTCTTTCGTGGAGATTGATCATGAAATATTTTCTACGGTCATTCTCTCCCTTCTGCTGATTCAAGAAGGGCAGTTGTCAGTTTCTGGCGAAAGAATGTGCACAATACTGGTTAACCGCTTAGAGGACTAAGCCTGCCCAGTAAACGTGTGGTTAGGTAAACTGACCGCGCTCGACATGACCCCATTGGGTTGACTGGGCCGTAAAACCTCAACACAAACAAACAAGCCTTATTTTCTCTGAAAACTACAAAAAATGTTGTCTGCTGCATTTGTGATTAACACATTTAAAGGTTATTAACTTCAGATGGCTGATCCTCAGTGGCGTGAGACTTTCCTCATTTAGTGTTAATACCAATTTTAAGATACTATTGGATATTTTATTGCTAGTTTTTCTGGTCCAATAAGAAAATTGTATTGTGTTTATATGCCACTTTGTTGCTAAGTGACAAATGAGCGTGTCCTTCAGGTAGTTTTGTCTCCTGAGACATTACATGACAGGTGTTTTTGATATGCAGCATAGCTCTAGATAAGAAGGATAGCCAGATACTGTATTTGATCTAATTACCGCACTGTGCACTTGGGTGTTTCAGAATTACTGGAAAATCTTGCAGTTAAATATCCACCGAATAAGGACTCACTTTAAAGAAAGATCAGCAGAGGACTTCATGAGGAGCATATTTAATGATGCTTATGCGATATTATTTTCTTTATAAAAGCATTTGTTGTAGGTACTTGTTTGAATTGCCTTTTGAGGCAATTCAAATGAGTACCCACAACAAGTTTCTATAAAAAAAGTAGATAAAAAGTACAATGGCTGTAATTTAAAGACTACTAAATCGCTTGACTGCACACTTCTAGGAGCATGTGCATTAATTAGGTTGAATTCAGTTTTTTTTTTTGTTTTTTTTTTATACAAAAATGTGGATTCTCTTTTGAATTCTCACGAGAGAGATTCTGATCAGTAGCATGACCTGTTTTGTGGAGAGGAAAAAAAAAAAATCCAACAAACTTTCTGGTTTAACCCATAGCATGTTGTGTAAAATTTCAACAGATGACATTTTGAAATATTTTTCTTATTTTTCCCAGAGAATACGCTTTGACGTTTCCTGAAATTGTCTCCCTTTGAGACAATTTGCATGAAATTTCAAATCCTGTTTTCTGGGAAAAATAAGAAAAAATATCAGTTTGTTGTTTTTTGAATTCACTCCTTCACTCCTAATGTGCTAACTGTTAAAAAAAAAAAAAACAAAACAAAAAATTACAAGAACAACAGCAAAACATTTTATTGAGAACTATGGGCAACTTGGAAAAAGGGAGCGAGGGATTAGAAATTTATGCCCTGTTCAGCACAGATTAGGCTATATTAGTAGCCCATTTTGAATTAAAGGTTGGTGTGCCCTACTGAAACTTTGAAATATCCTTGCCATTATTGGTTTTTGGCAAGAAAGAAAGCAAAATGTTTGTGCTCCTAACATGAAGAAGTTGGAGGCATATTGCTTTTTCGGCTGTTTGTCTGTTCATCATGCTTATCAAGATATCTCGAAAAGTGTTTCAGCTAGAGCCTTGAAATTTGGTATGTTGTTTGGGGATGATGAGAAGATTACCCGATTACTTTTTGAACAAAAAAGTTTGATGGAGTTGCGGAATTTTAGGGGTAGTAGTTGAGGGCATTGTGTTTTACATACACAATTTCTCATGATTTTTCAAGATTTTTTATTAAGGACCGAGACCCCTTACTGAGATATAGGTTCTGTTAACCGCCAGCATTTTTGTGTTTTTGTTTATGAAGTCTTTAAGCATATTATCAAGTTATAATTGAGTTATCTTGAATTGATTGACCACTTTATGCTTATCTTGCCTATTTAAAGACACAATGATTTTTGAATGACTATGAAATCGTTACTACATTACACAGCCAGAGGCTTTTTATTAGATCTTAATATCTATTAAACCCTTAGCATGCTGGGTAAAAAATCGCATTTCAAACTATTTCTCTTATTTTTGCCAGAAAACAGGGTTTGACATTTCATACAAATTGTCTCTTAAGAAGAAGAAATTTACATGAAATATCAAACCCAGATTTCTAGGAAATATTAGGAAAATATGTTCGCCATCATCTAAAATTGGCAAGATAGTGCTAAAGGTTTTTGTTGCCGTAGGCCATGTGCTAGACATACAGCAGTGAAAGTGATCATTGCCGTCTGTCCATTACGAACTTTATGGTAAAATGTGGAAATAGAGAAATGGGCCAGGTGAAGTGTACCTGCATTGCACGAGTGTGACAGAGTTTCATCCACACAAATGTCCATGATGTGGAGGTGTTATAACTCATTTATTCAAGTGTCCTATAAAAGGGACATTAGCAACAGTGCAGGCTCAGATCAGATGCTGCAGAACTTGGGGACTGATCAGGGTCTAGTCGGTTTGCATTAAATATTCTACAAAATATGGCAATGATAGAAACCAGCCAGACATGTCTTCAATTGGAAATAAGACTGGTTCAGTGAGTTAACCTTTACCACTCTCTGGGCATTTTCAGCAGACAACAAATTGATGATAGTTTTCTTATTTTTCCCAGAAAACAGGATTTGACATTACATGCAAATTATCTCCTTAAGAGACAGTTTGCATGAAATGTCAAATCTGTTTTCTGGGAAAAATAAAAAAAAATATTTCAAAATGTTGTCTGCTGAAAATTTTACCCATGTGCAAAGCATGAAGAGTCCACCCAGCATAAATGGGATTAACAGCCCATCATTGGTGTTTTTATCATTTCGAGGTGTTGGGGTGATAACAGTGATTTGAACTGTACCAGCACTCTTCATCAACGAGGGTTTATATAGATGGGAAATGGATGCGTCTTCAAGGGAAGTAACTCGGACATGGAAATATCTGTCTTTTCTTGGTGGCTGTTCTCAAAAGAAAGAATTTTTCTGCAAGTTTTGAAAGGTTTCAAATACTTTGGAGGCAACTTCATGTCTGGAAAAGTTGTCTCCCTTTTCAACATTACAACAAAATCAGTGTATGCAGTCAGCTAACTATACCATTTGGGTAAAACTATTACGTCACTTAGGCAGAGTGTTTCTAGATTGCCTGAAAAAAAAGATTGGTACAGTATTTACCCAAAGTATTGGGACAACTTACTTGTCCTAAAAATTGAAAAAAAAGTCAGACTGTAGTCTGCTTCAATTTTGGATGGCACTTAAAGGGTTCAAGATTAAAAGATCTATTGTAATTATTGGTTTTCCCAAGACAGGCATGAAAATAATTACTCAAGAACTTTAGCATTTCTAGAGGAAATGGGAGGATAAAAAAAGAGAGCAGTTTCCCAGAAAATGGACCTTGATCTCCATTCAGATTGTCTTCAGAGACAGTTTGAAAACAAACAAAAAAAAAATTACGAAATACTGCCTATTTATACGGCATTGACCTTTTACCACTCTCTGGACAAATTCAGCAGATGACAAATTAAAGATATTTTTCTTATTTTCTTATTCTCCTTAGGAGACAATTTGCATGAAATGTCAAAACCTATTTCCTGGGAAAAAATGAGAAAAGAATCTCGAAATGTTGTCTGTTGCAATTTTTACCAAGCGTGCTAAGCGATAAACTCAGTATGTTAAATGCTAATGTGAAAGTCCTTGTGTGACTTTTTTAAGTGAAAGTGTCAGGAGTGACAGTTTTATCCTACACTTTCTTCATTGATAAGTGTTTGAATATGCGCTCAAAATAGTAGTCACTATGGAAACATGAAGCTATCTGTTATATCTTCATGGCTAGAATACCACTTGTAGGATTGGGTCACCTAATACAACTACTCATTTACAGTTTCCTGTGTAAATTATTTTCTTGATCATAATTTTACTTGCTGCATATCAGGGGAGGGGTTAGTGGGAGCAGAGCAGGGCAGAGGAGGTAAGGGGAAGGGAGGGAAGGGAAGGAGGAAAAGGTGGGGGAGGGAAGGAGGACAAGGATTGGGATCATAAATCTAAGAATCAACTAGATAAATCAATTCTTTTTTTATAACTCTTTCACTGCCACAGGCGATGATAAATGGCTTTTGCAAACAGCATAGATCCAGATGAGACGGCTCATTGAGCCGTCTCATCTGAATCTATGCTGTTTGACATTTAGTCTTTCAACTTTACATATAAACGTCTTTCGAAGCGATAGTTTGTTAAAATAAAAAAAGCAGACGACAAATGTTGTCTGAAATTTGGCACCGAAGAGTTAATATTTCCTAGCAGAGGATTCACATGAAATGTCAGCCCTTATTTTTTCATCCCCTTCTGCCCCGTCCCTCACCAAAAAAGGAAAGGAAGCTATGTTTGAATTGATCTGGGTTAAAGGGTGATGTTAAGGCCTGCTATACTTGCAGCTGGTGGAGGAAGGAGGCATGTTAGTTTTTCTTCACTTTCTGCATTCATTCACTTTCTCCCTCATCCTCTTCTATTTCTTCTCATCTCCTAGATCTTTTGTCTCTTTTATCCCTTCCTCTAGAGATGACCCAAAATGACCGTCAAGGATTGATGTGTCATTAAACAGGAACTCTCACAGACTTGTTATTCACATAGAAGACCTTGGCAGGCCTGTGCAACATCCTGGCCAGATAACTGAGGAGGCCCAGGAGCTGAACTATGCCCTGTTTGCAGAAGAGAAATATTCAAGCTTTTCCATAGTTGGCCCGGCATAAATTGCTATAATTTCTCCTGGTTTAACATAACTCCAGATAGGAGGGGGTGTCATGTAAATATTTTTCAATATTTCTGCACAAAAATATATGTTTTGGTACTCATTAGAAGCACCTCAATGAGGCGCTTCTAATGAGTACCTAAAACATACATTTTCATTCAGAAATAAGAAAAATATTTACATTTTTTTTGTTATTTTTTGGGTTAACAAAAAAAAGAAAAACAACAACATGGCTTATCTGGACCTATGGTTTAGTTTAAACAGTTACCATTCTCTGGGCTAATTCAACAGACAATAAATAGATGATATTTTACCTAGAAAACAGGATTTGACATTTCATGCAAATTGTCTCCATTGGAGACAGTATGGACGAAATATCAAATCCTGTTTTCTGGGAAAAATAAGAAAAATATTTTAAAATGTTGACTGATGAAAATTTTAGCCAGAATGCTAAGTGTTAATTCAGTTTTATTCATATCTGCTGTCTGGTTTTGTTTAAGATTATTGAAGCAACACGTAGCTCTCTGTTTCATGTTTTTCAATGAAACGTAACAGCCAGTAGACATGGAAACTGAACCTATATAGGATTCATTACAGAACTTGAGATGTCTGTTGATTTAGTCTTAATTTGGTGTTCTCAAAAGAAATCCCATCTTATGTGAAAAATGTTGCCACGCAGTCTCTCAGGGACGTCATTTGCATGCACACAGAATTTATTGCTTAAACCTTCTCTTGCTGAACACAACATGCCCTGTCTTAGCAAACAGTGAAGAAGCCAACTGATCTGGATCTACACTGTTTGTCATTAAATATGTGAATTTCTATCAAAAACCCGGATCAAGTAATCTGATTGGCTGGAAATTAGAAGTGGGCGTGGCATCTTAATTTATTCAGCAAGGCAAGGGTTAACATGCTGGGTAAAAATTTCATCAGACAACATTTTGATTTAGGGTTTGACATGTCTTGCAAACTGTCTCCTAAAGAGACCATTTGCATGGAAGTTCAGACCCTATTTTCTGGGAAAAGTGTACAGAAAGTTTTTTGTCAGTCAGTGAGCTAATGGAAGGATGATAACGAATGGCTCTATGCACCGAAGTGCTATTCAGTCATAAGCTGATTTCCATGCCTGTGCAGTGCCTTCCATAAGGTTTTAAGCGATTGGGTATTTTTAGTCTATTTTTACCCACCCATTTCATATTGAATTGGGTATCAGGATTTTTCCTTTGGGTACCCTGTCATATTAATGGGAGCAGAATTTACTGATAATTGGGTATTTACCCCATAGATTTAATTTGAATTGCTTTTTTCAAAATTTTAATTGGGTAAATATCCCAGAAAGCAGCTTATCTAAGGCGCTGCCTGTGGATCGAACCTGGGAGATTGTGAGATGAAATCACAAGCACTAACCACTGGTTTATACAGATGCTTTCACTTTCATGGAGAATTATCATATTTATTCACCCAAAGTATTCAGACAGACTGGTCGGGCAAAGAGTGTAGACCCAGATCAGATGCCTTAGAATGTTTCTTCTGATCTGGGTCTATGCCTTTTACCAGTCGTCAGCAGTTTTTAGACTCACTACAAGGTAATTAACCCATTGTAGTCTGAAAATCCCTAAAAGGGTGATTGGCAAACAGTTCAGAACCAGTGGCGTCTTATCAGAGTCTCCCTTGTTTGCAAATAGTTTAGCCATTTTTCCCTAGGAATATATAAATCTCATATCCTGACATACCTAAAATTGAAATTGAACTCTTCCAATATATAGTGTGGGGGTGTCTAAAGCTCTAAGCAGAATGGTAACAGGCGACATTCCTTATTTGTCAGAGAAAATAAGACTTGGCATTTCATGTGAATCCTCTACCTGATGATTGTCATGAAATGTCAAGCCTTAGTTTCTCTGAAAAAAAAAAAAAAAAAAAAAAATCGAAATATCGTCTGCTGTAGATTTGATTAGTTCTATAAGAATTATCCCAGATATTTAGGGTAAATACAGTAGGTCTATAAATTGCTTGGCTGAAGTGTCTGAACAAAGCTGAATGAAAGAAGAGAACAAGAAATATTATAAATAAATACGAGTTTCAAACCTAAATATTATCTTAAATGCAATCAATACTTATTTCCTTATCATTTGGGATAAAACAATGACTAGACATTTATCTGACAGGTCTATGATACTTGGTATTCTATAACCTGTTATATAGCTGTTTCAGTTGGTTTCCATAGTAACAGATTGTAAATATCTGGGGATTATGCAATGTTAAGATGGAGAATATTTTTATAAGTATAAGAGAAAAAATGAACAAGATTTTATAAGTACAGTCGAACTTCGATGGCTCGAACCTCTTTGGGACCATGAAAATTTGTTCGAAATATGGGTAGTTCGAGTCATTGAGGGTTAATCCTGGCGCTAGGTCAGGAAGCAAATGGTGAATAATTAAGGGAAATCGTTTTGATCTTCTATATAATAATTGTATGTTGAATGTACTCATTAGAACACCTCAATGAGGCAATTCTAATAAGTACACAACATACAATTCCATGATAAAATGACAAAATTTCCCCAAATATTTGTTCTCTTAGAAAAAGTTCCTAGGGACTCAAAAACGAGTTTGAATTAGCCATGGTAAACGAGCCATTGGTGTTCGAGCTATCGAGGTTCTACTGTATATACCATATATATCCTAAAGACATATCTGAATAGTCTAGACACAGAACTGAGTGCTCCGAAAGGGAAAAATTTACCGTATTTTACCCTCACCATAATCTACCTACCATACTTGTCCTAAAATTTGAAATAGTCCATTCTACTACCTTTGATGTGTCTAAAATATTGCTGTATGTATGGCAAACAGTGTAGACCCAGTGATTTTTTTACCTGCGCATCCTGAGTCCCATACTCACATTTTTGCTTTGGGACTCACATTTTAAATCTCAGCGAGTCCCAGGACTCACAAAGTTATAGTGGAAAATTCTGTAATAGACGCAATGATTTTCTAGTAGGACACACTTTATATAGCCTAAGCGAGTCCTGGGACGCATAGGTATAAAATTGTAAATAAATCACTGTAGACCTTGATCAGATGCCGGTTACTTGCCTATCTGTGGGTATACGCTACTTGCAAAGGCCTATCTGTCCCAATACTTAAGGTTTTTACGGTAATCTAAGTCACGGAGAAGAAACATATTCCAAAATGTCTGCCAATAAATGTTACAAATTATACCATATTTATCTGGTACGGTATTTATCTAATAAAGTGTTCAGATAGAGCAAGTAGTGCAGTACCAGATCAGATAACAGAGAATGCGGCATCTGATCTGGGTCTAAATTTTTTGCTACTCATCCAGCACTTTGTAGACACATTAATGAGTAGTGAAAGTGACTTGTTCAAATTTTAGGAGAAGAATGGTAAGGAGTTAAGGTGTCTGATCCTTACAGTATTAGCGAAAATTTAAAAAAAAAACTTCGCTTAGTTTTCCCAGAAAAGTTTTAAAAAGCCATAAGAGACTTGTCACACAAATTATTATAGTATTTACCCTAAGTATTGGGACACCTTAACTCCCTACCATACTTGTCATAAAATTGAAAAAAAAAAAAGAATCTATTTTAATAACTGTTGATATGCCTAAAATAGTGCTGGATGAGTGGCAAACAGCGTAGACTCTGATCTGACTGTCCCTTAAAGAAGAATATGATTGATCTTGGTCTAGACTGGTTGCTCAGACTTGTGTCTGATTATTTAGAGTAAACATGGTAGTGTTCATAGGGTCTTGCACTTTTGCTCTAAAAACTGACACTTACATAATAACAATTCTAAAAGGAATGACCCATTACAGCTACAAATACACTTACAAAACCGATAATAGTCTGCTAGACAAGCCTTATTTTCTGTGAAAAAAAAAAAAAAAATGGAAAAAAAAGGCTATCTGCTGCAGCTAATGAAAAGATGACTCATGTCTGTATTTTCTGTTTCAGGATCAAACCACAACCATTAGCTCCAAGATTTGGTCCGAACACCATCTCACCTCGTAAGTAATGTTACTGTATTCTACTTAACTGACACCTACCCAAATAACTATGTGCTAACACCTAAAGGGGTGGGGGGGGGGGGGGGGGGTGGGGGTGTGTGTGAGGTGGTGGACATCTGTTTTCACTGAAAATACTGTTGTTGTGTTCTAAACTTTTTTTTTGGTTGGTGGGCTTTGAATTTGCTGACCCTGTACCCCAAGTCAAAGGTATATCAATCTAGCTGGACCAGGTATGAGGAAAAAATTTTTCTTTTTTCTCCTTGAAAACATATGTTGTGGATACTCATTAGAAGTGCCTCACAGAGGTGCTTGTAGTGAGTACCCACAACATGTTTTCATGTAGATATAAGACAGATATCAAATTTTGGTAGAAAAAGCACCTTTTCTGGAGCTATGATATCTGCTGCTTGTTTTTCAACCTAGGTCAGTCACCTGGTCCTGGGCTTTACCAAGGGGTGTTGGTTATGTGCAGAATTGTAGAACATATTGGTGTACAAAAAAGGTCCTGATCAGATTGTGGTAGTCTTCCACAGTTCATGTGTCTGAGCCACAATGTGATAAAACGTACCTTGGACATATACGCGCAGCAAAGATTCAGATCAGTCTGCGCTTTGGTATAGCATGATCAGAATCTTCACTGGCCGCATTCAATAGCCAATGCTGCAAAATTCTTTCGTGCAGACAACAGAGTCTCTGATCAGACTGTGAATGTGCAGGCTGATTTGCGTCCTCCTTGGGCGCACATGTCAAAAGGTACATTTTCTCATGTTGATGCTCAATATAGTCTATAATATGCTAGATTCTTTTGCAATTATATATTAATGTTTCTTTGTGATCATTCTGACGTTTGCAAACTTCACATTTTCAGATCTGTTTCCATTTCTCAGTAGAAGATTAGGACAGTCCAGCTTTGACATAGGTAAGTGTTGAAAGTTTTCATGTTAGATTTTCTGAGAGATTCAAGAACATAGTTTCAAAACTGTCAGTATTAGCTGCATTAGCTGCAGTAAAACCTGCCTAGAGCTTGATCAGTTTTGTAAGGATTTAGTTCAGGATCTGACGGCAGCAGTTGTTATTGGCCGGCCTCGGTGGCTCAGTTGGATGCATGTCCAACTGGTGATCAGTAGGTTGCTGGTTCAAACCCCGCCGGGTCGGCAACATTCTTTCATGGAAATTTGATCATGAAATATTTTCTGCAGTCATTCTCTCCCTTCCGCTGATTAAAGAAGGGCAAGTGTCAGTTTCTGGAGAAAGAATATGCATACTGCTGGTTAATCGCTTAGAGGATTAAGCCTGCCCAGTTAAAGTATGTTAGGTAAACTGAACGCACTAGAAATGACCCCATTGGGTTGACTAGGCCGTAAAACCTCAACACAAACAGTTGTTATTGGCATTTTATCGATTGATTTATCTATATGGCATAATGGCATAGCTTATTTGAGGTCTGTGAAAAACAACAACAAAACAAACACTTAACCATAACCCTTCTGCTGCTGAACCCTAATATACCCTGCCTTTTCAAACAGTGTAGACCCAGAAGAAGCCAGCTGATCTGGATCTGCACCGTTTGCCATTAATTGAATATGTATCAACAACCTGGATCAAGTAATCTGATTGGCTGAAAATTAGAAGTCGGTGTGGCATCTTAATTTATTCAGCATGACAAGGGTTAAGTTTGCTGCACAATCAGACCAGACACCCAGTCATTGGCGTCTGCGTCTGTCGGCGTCTGCGTCCGCACAATGTTTAAGTTTTCAAAGGTGTGCATAGTTTTTTTATTATTTAAGGTACTGCTTTCATATATGGCCTACACCTACCTTAGGGTAGACCTTTCAATAGCATATACCCCCGTTCCCAAATTAGACCATTTATGTATGTCAAGGTCAGTTCTTACTTTGTCATTTACACCCATGTTTAAGTTTTGCGTTTAAGTTTCGAAAAGTGTAACTGCTGAAGTATTCAAGAAAGAGCTTCAATATTTGGCCCACACCAGCCTTAGGGTTAGACCTTTCAATAGCACACATTCCTTTCTCAGTTTGACCTTCTGCCTAGGTCAAGGTCAGGTCATACTTTTGTCTTTTAAACCCATGTTGGAGTTCTGCGTTTAAGTTTTGAAAAGTGTTTCTAACTGCTGAAGTATTCAAGATAACCCTTTAATATTTGGCCCACACCAACATAAGGGTAAGACCTTTTAATAGCACACACTCCTTCCTCAGTTTGACCTTCTGCCTGGGTCAAGGTCAGGTCATACTTTGTCATTTAAACCCATGTTGGAGTTCTGCGTTTAAGTTTTGAAAAGTGTTTGTAACTGCTGAAGTATTCAAGGTACCGCTTTAACATTTGGCCCACAACTACCTTAGGGTAAGACCTTTCAACAGCACACACCCCGTGCTCAGTTTGACCTTCTGCCTAGATCAAGGGCAGGTCATAGTGGGTCATTTAAACCCATGTTCGAGTTCTGTGTTTAAGTTTGAAAAGTGTTTGTAACTGCTGAAGTATTCAAGATACTGCTTTAATATTTGGCCCACACCAACATTATGGTTAGATCTTTCAATACCATACACCCCTTCCTCAGCTTGACCTTCTGCCTAGGTCAAGGTCAGGTCATACTTTGTCATTTAAATCCATGTTTGAGCTCTGCATTTACGTTTTGGAAAGTGTTCGTAACTGCTGAAGTATTCAAGATACCGCTTTAATATTTGGCTGACACCTACCTTAGAGTAAGACCTTTCAATAGTACACACCCCTTCCTCACCTTCCTCAGTTTGACTTTTTGCCTAGATCATGGTCAAGTCATACTTTGTCATTAACAGCTGTGTTTAAGTTTTGAAAAGGACATGACTGCTGAAGTTTGTAAGATATAGCTTTCATATTTCGTCCACACCAACCTAAGGGAAGATATTTCAATGACATATATCCCATCCCTCAGTTTTAACATTCTTCAGACATCAAAGTCAGGTCATACTCTGTCATATAAGTTTAAGTTCTGCATTTAATCTTAAATATTTAATAAAGATTGTTTGCTTATCTGATTAGCCCTTTCCGGCGAGCTGTGCTGTCTTCTGACAACTCTTGCTAAACCTTTCTTGGATAAAAAATGTCTATTTTTGAGGAATATGGAGCCTTTTAGTAAAATATCAAATCTTTTGGTCAAAAAAGAAAAATAAGAGTGCATCTTAATGTGGAGCCACATTGTCTGGCCAAGTCTTTACACCTTGCTGACATGTTCTGTAGATCTTTCAAATTTATCCAGTGACAGGGCAAAGCCTTGGCCTGCCTTCACAGATGTTCAGCTGGCCTGGTACTTTACTGTTCATGTCTAGTAAGATGATAACTCCAGATAAGAGAGGGTAGCCACTTAATATTTTCCTTATTTCTCCACAAAGATATATGTTGAGGGTACTCATCAGACGCGCCTCAGTGAGGTGCTTCTGATGAATCCCCACAGCAAAAGTTTTTGCAGAGAAAAAGAAAAATACTGTTACTTTTCAGTTGAGAAAAAAGAGTGCCTTACAACCAGCTATCCAACATTCTTTCGTGGAGATTGACCATGAAATATTTTCTACGGTCATTCTCTCCCTTCCGCTGATTCAAGAAGGGCAGTTGTCAGTTTCTGGCGAAAGAATGTGCACAATACTGGTTAACTGCTTAGAGGACTAAGCCTGCCCAGTAAACGTGGGGTTAGGTAAACTGACCGCACTCGACATGACCCCATTGGGTTGACTGGGCCGTAAAACCTCAACACAAACAAATACAACCAGCTATGGGTTGTCTAACAGTATGCTTTATTTTCTGTTTCCAGATAGTGATATTAAAGATGTAGCTCAGACACTCGTTTCCTTGAAAAGCTGGAGTAGTAAGTATTAATCTGTTCAAGGTATACCCATATGGCCAGGTGGTTAGCACTCGGAGGTCTTGTCAAGGAGGTGTATTAAGTGATATTTCTGGAATACTTTTTTCTTATTTCTGCATGAAAACATATGTTGTGGGTACTCATTAGAAGCGCCTTGCTGAGGTGCTCTTAATGAGTACCCACAACATGCGTTTTTGTATCTTCCGTCACTGGGGTGTCCAACTGATATTGGCTTACAGTTGGACAAGGCCTGCTATCCTTGTAGCTGGTAAGGGTAGAGGGGGAATGTTTTTTATTTCTTCTGTTTCTTCACTTTCATTCCTGTTCCTCTTTCTCCCCTGTCCCTCTCTTTCATCTCCTGTATTAATTTTTCTATCTCTCTTCTCCCTTTCCCTGGGAGATGACAAAAAATGACCCACAAGGGTTGACGTGTCGTTAAACCGCAACACAATCTATGGTGGAGAAGTGAAGAAAATTAGCCCAGAATTATCACCAAATAGTCATCCATTAAAAGTCCTCTGTGCTAACCAAGGCCATGAGTGGAAAAAAAAAAAAAATTCTCCAGTTCTTTTCTTTATCAAATTTTGAAGGGGTTTAACCTCTTCTTTGGGACAAAACTCTTTTAAGTCCATGTAATTGCATCCATACTTATCCCTTATGCCGATTTGACGGAACATCATTTCGTTTTTCTTTGAAGAAACATATTGTGAATACTTGTTAGAATTGCCTTACCATGGCATTTCTGAGTTCTGAATGTAGAAAAATTGATGAGGTCATCCTGAAAACCTGTTGAATAAATATGAAATTGTGTAAATATCACAATTATTAGTTTGGTAAATTAGATGATGCTGAAGCTCCAGATTAGTGTTGTAGCCACATAAATGTATTTTTTCTTATTTCTGCATTCTCCGTGAAAATATACAGTCGACTCTCGTTATCTCGAATTCCAAGGGATTCAATGAAACACTTCAAGATATCCGTACCTCGACATATCAGAGTTGAGAGAGTGAGGAAAACAATAAATTGAACAACCACATTTAACAAATGAATATGTAATTTGACTCCTGAAATTGGAAATATATATATATAAAATAATGTGGAAAAGAGGAGAAATTGCTCTTTAGGAGCAATTTCTCCTCTTTTCCACATTATTTTGTTACCTGTTGTCATAGTTTCATGTTAAAACAGGGACCAGATTTTCACTTCGAGATAAGCGGTCATTCGAAATAAGCGAGTTCGAGATAACAAGGTTCGACTGTACATTGTGGGTACATACTAGAAGTGCATCGATGAAGTGCTTATAATTAGTACCCACAATATGGTTTCTAGGAGATACAAGAAAAATACTGGTACTTCTGAGTTGAAAAAAGTGTCTTTCCTGGTGCCATATGTTACATCTCCCTATCTGATTTATCTTGTATTTTATACAGTCTATTGAATTTTGACTGCTGTGATGTTATCTACAACAGTATGTAAAATAATTTTGACAATACACAAATTACATTTTCACAAGTGAAGAAAAGCTGCAGTAGAATTTTACAAAGGAGAAGACATTTCTCTAAAACAGCGCTCTGCCTAAGACGGATATTCTCATAAATAGTTTTCTTATTTCTCTATAAAAATACTTACCTTGTAGGTACTCATTAGAAGTACCTCACCAAGGCAGTTTTAATGAATAACCAGACCATAATTGTTCATGGAGAAATAAGAAAAATATAAGTATTTTTGTTTTTGGGGGAAAACAACTATATATCTGGAACTCTGGCTAAAAGTTGGTTTGGTGGGTAACAGACTGATCTATTATATATTATAATTTTTCTGAACATTTTCATGGTTCCAGATAAGGCGCTTTTTATTTCCAGGCAAAAAGTACCAATATTTTTCTTTTTTTTCCACAAAAAACAAATGTGGTACTCATTAGAAGTGCCTCAGTGAGGCACTTCTAATGAGTACCCACAACAAGTGTTTTCATAGAAAAGAAGAAAAATATTAAGTTGATACCTTGAAAAAGAAGAAGAAAAAAAAAATAAGTGGATACCTCCCTATCTGGAGCTATGATTTATTTTTCTAGCATGATGCAACAGGTTTTGCACTTTTCAGGATTGATTACATGATGTTCCCTGCATCTCCTTTTTATCAGCATCCCAAAATGATTTTTTTTATTGACACTATGATAAAACAAACAAATGAGCAGTGACTTGAAAACCTACCTTCAGACGTGCGCCCAATGCAGACTGAGCAGTACCACTGATCAATCGTTATTGTCAGCATGAAGAAACCGTGTCCTTGGCTATCCAAACTTGTCCAGGGAAAATTCTGAACAGACTGGTAATGCACAGGCTGATCTGAATCTTCACTGGATGCACTTGTCCAAAGGTATGTTTACAGACATTGTAACACAAATAAACAAAACAAAATAAAAAACAACAACAACCAAAGGACAGATCTTTTAGTATATGGGCAAAGTCAGGGAGGTAACTCAAATAACATCCTATGCAAACTTAAAACTTGATTTCAGTGCTATAGAGGTGATTGGGAGACCAATGGTCAGCTGATTTCTTTTCTTGATGCATGATAGTTTGTTCTTTTATTTCAGAAACACAAGCAGTCAATAACCATTTTGCACAGGGAATTAAAAGAAAATTTGGGTAAGTAATAAAAAGTAGTTCCTTTTGTATTTGTGGGGTTGTAAAACCGTTCATTGACGGGAAATTAAATGTATACAATGTATTTTGAATTTTGATATTTTGTAAAAATTCTGATTAAAGCTGTTTTCAAGTTAATTTCAAGTACTGTAATAACCTTAAGTATTGGGACAGATAGGCCTTTGCAAACAGTGTAGACCCAGATCAGACACCAGAATGCGGCATCTGACCAGGGTTACACTGTTTGCCATACATACAGCAATATTTTAGACACATCAGCAGGTAGTAGAATGGACTATTTAAAATATCAGGCCCAGTATGGTAAGTAGATAAGGTGTCCCAATACTTAGGGAAAATACAGTGATCACAGTGATATTAGAGAGTGATATTAGACACAATACCTGTCTGTTTTAAAGTTTAACACCCACCAGGTAAAAAGGAGCAGACGAATGAGAGATTTTTTTTTTTTATTTCTCTTAGAAAATAAAGCTTCACATTAAATTCAAATTCTCTCTTTTGGAGACAATTTGAATGAAATATCAAATTTTATTTCCAGTGAGGATTAAGAGAATTTTTAAATTGTTTTCTGATGCCCTTTCAATTCAACAACTTAAGGTTAAACTGTTTTGCTGATAAGCATTTTGGCTTCAGTTCATATTTATTTCAATCTTAATGATGTTTCTTTGTGATTTTAAGGCATGTTGTTAGAGCATGATCGACTTCGTGAAACGGTAAACCGTCTCTAGTGTACTGTAGTTCTTTGATTTCTCCAATCTTGTATTCTAACAGTGTGTAGTGCAGTCATGTAACTGTTTAAGCCATATTGTAAGAAACCTGTCCTATTCAGTAGTTCTGCAAACAGTGATGGCATAGAGTAGCTTCCATATTAGTCTGACACAATGAACACAGTAGACTGACACTGTTCTTGGCTTAATATACTTACCTTAAAAATTTAACATCCTATCCAGAAGACCTGTTTAAGGCACGGAGGAGTATTTGGGTGATAGTTCTAGGATAATTTCTTTGTTCTCCGTTAAAATTCAGACATTGCGGCAGTGAAATCTGTGATCAGCTTTGTGGACTGTGCCATCACTCACACATGACATTAAGGGGACTGGATACACTCGGTAGATTTTCTACCATTCTTTACAAGGGAGACAACTTTGTGATTTCCTGTTTACTTTCTACACACAATGACACCTTCTGGAAAGGGGTCTATTCTAAAAGGAAAGAATTGGCTCCCAAGTGGAGCCAATTCTTTCCTTTTAGAGTAGACCCCTTTTCAGAAGGGAGCAAGACAATTTTGAAAGAATTGCAGTTGCCTCCCTTGAAGATGTATCCAGTCCCCTTAAGATAGGTTTCTGTGATTTGGCTTGTGTCATCACTATCTTCATTGAAGTCATCATCCGCATAAGGTGTTTTGTACAGTCTTAGGGTATACCTTTATCACGCATCATCATCAACAGCATTTAGGGTGTGAACTGCTAAGCTGCAACAATTGAAAAAAAAAAACCTTAATGCATGTGAACAGTTTAGACCCAACTTAGCCTGCGTAGACATGCTGCCTAATCAGTATATGCAGTTTGCAGTGAATGTACATAGCTTAAGATAGAAGGGCTAACTATCCAGATAAATATTTCTCTTATTTAACCTCAAAAACATGTTGTGATAGTCATAAAAAGTACCTTGTCAACTCATCTGATGAGTACCCACAATATATATTTGCAGGGATAGATAAGAAAAATATACTATTTGGTCAAAAACAAACACACACATGCATATATGCATGCACGCATGCACACACAACCTAATCTAAAGAGCTATAAATGTAGGTTCAGTGTTGCAGATAGAAAAAATATGCAGATTCTAATCATATTGACAGATGGACAGGCTAGTTTGGGTCTGCGCATGCTTAGTTCTATTTGTTGCAGCTAGTTGTATAGTTGAATTAACAGTTAACTATCTTTTCAAGTTCTTGAAGTGCTCTAGATGTGGATCAATCCCGGCAGGCACATGACGTAAATACAATGTCGCCTCAACGTCGATGCAACGTCATGACGTTGCATCGACGTTGAGGCGACGTTGTATTTACGTCATGTGCCCGCTGGGTTATAGTATTTTAAATTTTATTCATACTGTGAGATTTATTGCCTTTATAAAGCTAAAATGCTAGAGTTTCATGCTTTGTAGAGTGAAAGAAGATTGTATAATAATAATAATTATTATTAGCATAGACCATTTTCCCCCAAATAAAATGTTAACGATGTTTTGAAATTAAGATCACACACACAGATTAGGATGTGATCACAACAGTATCATGCATCCAAGAATCCTGTAGTCCGTTTCAGTGAGAAAATTATTCGTCTAAATTCTATATTAAGCTGGAACTGGCTATCAAATATGTATATTATTGACGTGAAATGCAGCAGGACATGTGAAACACCAGCTTAATTCATTTTGCTAATTTTGATACATACCATATTACCCCTAAGTAGACTGACAGATAGGCCTGAGTAAACTTGTAGATCCGGTTCAGATGTGTCAGAATGGGAATTGCGGTTTACTTTGTTTGCTCAGGCATGTCTGTCCGAATACTAAGGGTAAATAAAGTATGCACAAGAAATGTATATATCAGTTATCTGGAATCTTGAACATCACTGGCCTGTGCCTAGATATTTTAGCCGACTGCAAAGGCTCTGCCCAGACTGTGTGGATCTACTGGTCAGGTACTTTTCTATTGGGTCTTTGCCAGGAGGTAGTTTTTCTCTGGTGCAATGTCTGAGATGCCTTCATACACTATCATCTGTTTTTGCACCTTCATCAAAAATTCTAAGTCACCACTGGGTTTCAGGATAACTTGTTCACAGTGTAAGTTGGTGTTGGTTTTGCTGTGACACAGTGTATTCAGTTAGTTTGCCACTTTTCTGGGCCCACTTGTTCAAAGTGTCGTTAGCTTAACGAGCTCGTTAAGGGTCATTTCATTAACTGTTTTAGTGGATTTAATATACAATATTCTGAAATTTTTTACTGAAAAAATGTGAGTAGCTTTTGCACTGCAAAAGCTACTCACATTTTTTCAGCAAAAAATTTCAGCATATTTGTGTATCACTTGATGTAAATTTTAACGAATCGTTAACTAACAATGTCGTTAGCTTTGAACAACTGGGCCCTGATGTATATAATCTGTCTTTCTAGCTCCAGATCAGAGTGGGTATCCACTTAATAGTTTCTCATTTTCTCCACAATTGACCATGAAAACATGTTGTGGGTACTCATTAGAGCCTCTCTGAAAATAAGAAAAATATCAGTACTTTTTTTGTTGGGGAAAGAAAGTGCCTTATATGGAGCTGTGTGTCGTGGTAATCTGGGTAGATACCAGATAAGATATGTTTTTTACTGTTTCTCCATGAAACGGGTAACGCATTTGGCAATAATTCCGGCATAATTTTCTCCAGTTACCATAAAAACATATATTGTGGGTACTCATTAGAAATGCCTCAGCGAGGCGATGAGTACCCACTACATGTTTTTTTATGAAGAAATAAGAAAAAAAAAAAATCAAAATCATACTTTTGGCAGTAACGGACTACATGTACTGCCCTTCTTGAATCAGTTGAAGTGGGAGAATGACTAGATTTTTGTGGAAAAATATGAAAACTCTTTATCAGTAGATACCGATTTTACCAGGAGCTATTCAATGCCTTTTTTTTCTTGAAACATTCAACAGACATCAAATTATTGATATACAGTCAAACTTCAATGCCTCAAACATCTTTGGGACCATGAAAAAATTTGTTCCAGATATGGGTAGTTTGAGCCACTGATAGTTAATCATAGCACCAGGTTAGGAGACAAATAGGAATAGTATAGGGATGTCTTTTCGATCTTCTATAAAATAATGGTATATTGAGTGTACTCATTAGAATTGCCTCAAGGAGGCAAGTCTAATGAATACACACAACATACATTTTCATAAAAAATTTGGGAAAAATTCCAAAAATTCCTAAAATATTTGTTTTCTTAAGCTGTCGGAAGAATGTCCTAGGGACTCAAAACAAAGTTCGAATTAGCCATGGTAAACAGGTCATTGGTGTTCGAGTCATTGAGGTTTTACTGTATGTATATGTTTTATTTTTGCCCAGAATGTAGAGTTTTGTAATTTCACGCAAATTGTCTCCAATTTTGAAAGGTTTCAATTTTAGGGCTGGCAAAAATTGACTCATTTAACAACAGCATTATGGCAATATCTTCTTGGTGAATCTATTTAAATTGAAGGGGCTTGATTAGTGGATTTTCTGCCCTTATTTACAAGGGAGACAACTTTTGTGACTGTCTGCTTTCCTGCACACCAAGGCTCTTCTGAAAGGGGTCTACCCCAAAAGGAAACAAAAATTGCTTCCACAGCAGTTGTTTTGCCTTTAAAGTAAATCCCTTTTCAGACGGGGGAAAAATCCATTTTGACAGAGTTCCCTGCTCTTAAAACGTTTCTTTGATATTTGTGAACCACTCCCTGGGCAAATTTAGCAGTCGAAATATTGATATTGTCTTATTTTTCCCAGAAAACAGGCTTTGATTTTTTCAAGCAAATTGTCATTGAAGACAATTTGCATGAAATGCTGAATTCTGTTCCCTGTGTAAAGTAAGAAAAGTATTTCAAACAGTCAACGGCTGAAAATTTTACCTAGAGTGCAAGTGTTAAAAAAGTATAGTATTTGTCATCTCCAGGTGGGATTAACAGACAAATGATTGCCATTATTATTTTCTAGGATCACCTCATATTTAATTCATATTGTTTTCAAGGATGATTTAAAATGTCAAATTCTAATAGAGTAATAATAAAAAAGCATGTCGTAAAATTTGTTCTTGTGAGATTTGAAGTCAAGAGGGCTTAAGCTTAGCCATCGTTGTAAATTTTTCAGCAGACAACATATTGAAATATTTTTCTTATTTTTACCAGAAAATAGGGTCTGACATTTCATGCAAATTATCTCCAGTTCTGATAATCTGCATGAAATGTCAAATCCTGTTTCCTGGGAAGGAAAAAATAAAAAAAAATATAAGTTTGTTTGCAGAATTAGCCAAGAGAGTGGTAAAGGTTCAAGATCAAAATGTGTTAAACTTTTAGGAAATGCATGAAACTAGTTTTCCTGTTGTATTAACCCTTAAAGCGCCAAGCAAAATTTGTAGCAGACGACATTCAATTTTTTTTTTTTTTTTCAGAGAAAACAAGTCTTGACATTTCATGTGAATTATCTGCCAAGCAGACAATTCACATGAAATGCCAAGACTTGTTTTCTCTGAAAAAAAAAAAAAAAATGTCGTCTGCTGCAGTTAAATTTCATTGGTGCTTTAAGGGTTAAGGCATTATACTTTTGTATGCAGTCACATAGCTCCAGATAAGAGGGATAGCCAGATAAATACTTTCCGATTTGTTGACAAAAGCATTTGTTTTGGGTACTCAGTAGAAGCATCCCCAGAAAGTGCTTCTAATGAGTACCCACAGCATATGCTTTTATGTAGAAATAAGAAAAAAATACTTATTGGATAAAAAAACAAAAACGAAACAAAAACAAAACCTGATCTGGAACTGTGATGCAGCTCAGAATTGGGAGGTATTGAGTTGCAGTCTCTCCCTACAAACGTCTTCACATATCTGTGGCACATATCCATATCTGCATTTCTCACTGTGACTGTCCTGATATGACAGATACAATATGTGAAGGTAAAAGTTTTGCAATAGGCTAAATGTCAAAGTGGAGTGAACTAAGATGATTGAATCAGTCATTTAACATTTTGCATGCTGGGTAAAAAATTCAGCAAACAACATTTTGAAATATTAATCTTATTTTTCTCAAAAAATAGGATCTGACACCTCATACAAATTGTCTCTTAGGAGACAATTTGTGTGAAGTGTTAGATCCTGTTTTCTAGGAAAAATATGAAAATACATGTATCAGTTTGCTGTCTGCTGAATTTGCCCATAGCATGGTAAGTGTTAATTGTCTGCAGGAGTAGTTACTTGACATAGTATTTATAAAGTTTGGAATGAAAGATCTTTGTAATTTTTCTTTGTTTTGTTTTCTCATAACAGGGATACAGTTTTTTTGTTTTTTTTTTTTGTTTTCTTAAAAAAAAAAAAAAAAAAAAAATTAAAAATGAAAATGGACAAAAGGTAATACATTATACAATGGTCACTTTAACCTTAACAGTCTCTGGACAAGTCAAAATCAGCAGATGACAAATTATTTTCTTATTTTCCCAGAAAAAGAGGGTTTGATGTTTCATGCAAATTGTTTCCATGGTAGACAATTTGAACAAATGTCATACATATGGACAAGTCAAAATCAGCAGATGACAAATTATTTTCTTATTTTCCCAGAAAAAGAGGGTTTGATGTTTCATGCAAATTGTTTCCATGGTAGACAATTTGAACAAATGTCATACATAAGAAAAAATATTTTTAAA
Source organism: Anodontia alba (assembly GCA_964016985.1). Classification (NCBI taxonomy): domain Eukaryota; kingdom Metazoa; phylum Mollusca; class Bivalvia; order Lucinida; family Lucinidae; genus Anodontia; species Anodontia alba. The sequence continues at coordinate 90,400,872 of OZ024823.1, forward strand.
TATTGTCTGCTGAGACCCAGCATGCTAAGTATTGACCCTTGTCCTGCTGAATAAATTAAGATGCCACTCCCACTTCTAATTTTCAGCCAGTCAGATTACTTGATCCGGATTGTTGCTATAAATTCACATACTTAGTGGCAAACAGTGCAGATCCAGATCAGTTGGCTTCTGAAGAAGCCATCTGATCTGGATCTCCACTGTTTGCAAAGGCAGGTAATATCCGGGTTCAGCAGGACAAGGGTTAATAGACAGAAGTAATTTTCATTGTACCGTCTCTCCATTTCAGTCAGCTGACCTTCCCTCACAAGAGAAAACCTTCTGGTCAGGTCATCTGTACAGCTAACCCAAGTGATGATCATACCTACAGCATTACCAGGGTGGAAGCGGACGAAGATGAGTATATTCCTGGCTCACCTGGATCATCCATTGATGATGAGTACGACTTCGGATCGGATGATGACATTGATGAGGATGATATCAGTGAGGACGAAATGGGAGATAAGATGGGTGATAATTTAGACAGTGAAGGTGAAAGTGGGGTCGATGAGGTTGACGGCTGTATTAGTAGTGCAAGAACTCCGAAACGACCGCGACTTGATTTTTCATTAAGGAGGTTCGCGGAAACGAGTGAAGAGGAAAAGAAGAAAATTGAAGAGGGAGCAGACGCTTTGTTGAATTTAGCAGGAATATGTTTATCTCGACCTCCAATGCGGACAGTTAGTCCAGCAAACTCAAATGAAAGTAATGCAAGATCCTAGTTGGACCAGGAGAAAATTTAAACAAAACCGGTTGAGATTTGTTATCTGTGAGTTAATCTTTAGCACTATATTGGCAAAATGATCAGACAACATTTTTCTTCATTTTTCTCAGAAGATAGGTTGTGATGTTTCATGTGAATTGTGCCTAAGGAGACAATTGACATGAAATGTCGATCTGTTTTATGGGAAAAATAAAAATATTTCAGAATGTCGTCTGCTGCTGTTCAAGTCCAGCAGGTTAAAGATTAAGAACTGCTGATAAATTATTTTGGAGGGAATAATATTGATATTTTATTTTCTTTTTCATCCATAAAAACAGTTACACTTTGCTATATCTTGTTGGAAATGATATGGTCTGCTAAGATGTGATGGCGTGTTTCCATGGAGAATCAAGAAAAATGAAATTTTAATTTAATACTCTGCTTATTGATAACCCTCTGGGATACATAAAAGAGGAGATTTGTGTTCTGTTAAGCAGCCATGTTCTTAGTAGCAAGTACAAACACAGTTGAGATAGCGTGAGGACACAGGATATGACATTTGAAAGCGAGTAGTAACAAGATATGACATTCGAAGTGATATATAAAGGCTTTTCATGGAAACCATACTTTGTTAGATATTTGAGCAGCAAACACCCCGATCAGCCTGATTTGTAAAGGGTTTTGATTTTAACCCTTAAAGCGCCATTCACAACTGTTGTCGTCTGCTTTGTCATCTGCTTGTGATTTTTAAAGTCATTTTTGCAAACAGTGTGGACCCAGATCAGACTGCTCCTTTAGTCTGATCAGGGTCCACACTGTTTGCCTGTATGCAAAAATAGGTTTAGGTTTGAAAAGTCTGCAAGAATATTCAGCAGACAACATAAACAGACGACATTTTCAGATGCAGTTTTTCTTGGCGCTTTAAGGGTTAACCTGTATGATTTCTCACCTTTCCAGGATATTGAAAATGAACCTCAAAATCTGGATGAACATAGCTCCATTTTTATTTCTGCACTAAAATATAAATTGTGGGTGGATCAGAAGTATCTTTTTAACTGCAGACTGATCTGGCCCCGAGATTATAAAACCTTTAATGCTCAGCTATGTTTTGCAAGAAAGAATTTGCAATTGTAAGTGACAAATTTCATGCTCAGCTGAGTTGAGCATGAAAGCATAAAAAAAAGTTTTATAACCTTGGGTCCTGGTGTATCAAAAGTTTGTTCTTGTATTTAACAAGGTGTGATTCCCATGATACCTGGTAAGCACCAGATTTGAATATTAGCAGACAATACATGTATATTTAAAAAAAAAAAAAATCTTATTTTACTGAAAATAGAAATTGACATTTCATGCAGATGATTCACATGAAGTGCCATATCCTATTTTTCCAAAAAATATCACAAGTTTATCATCTGCTAATGTCCTGATAAGTGATCTAAGGGTCAAAACATTTCCTGGTAGTGATTCATATGGATTCAGACAAGTGTTTAGTGAGAAGTATTGGATGATAATTTTGGGATATTTTTTCGTATTTTTCCATAAAAAACGTATGTTGTGGGTACTCATTAGAAGCTACTCGCCAAGGCGCTTCTAATGAGTTCCCACAATATACATTTTTGTGGAGAACTAGAGAAAACAATCCCAGAATTATCACCAAATACTCCTCCTTAACTTCTCTGATGGATTTTCAAGAGAGAGCAGCTCATTGGTGATATGGTACAAGACTGAAATAAGACTTGGACAAGATATTTACTTCTTCCAATTTACATTACGTGATTTTGTTGCCATGGCAATTGTTATGTCTTCCCATTTTTTATATGACTGTAATCAGATCTCATTTCTATGTAACATATTTTCTGCAACCAAAATCTTATTAGATTGGTAAATATTTGTCAGAAATCATTTGCATTCTAGCTTTCTCAAAATGCAGTTACCTTTAACATATGCCATAAACAGGGGCTATACTGTTTGTTTGCATAATATCATTACTACCCAAAATATCTGACACCATGACTCCTTGCTGCATTTACTCCTTAAGTTAGAGCAAGTTGTTTGACTAGCTAGTGTGTCTTATGAGTGATGATTGAAAAGCAAACAGTACAAACCCTGATCAGACTGTTCCAAAAGAAACATTTTGATCTGATCTACACTGTCTGCTCAGGCATATCTGACTAAATATTTAGGGTACATATGTGGCACTATTTTTTTTTTCAACCGAATAGACAGTTCATAGCTCTTGATAGTTGCTTTTCTCAATCCAAAAGTATTGATATTTTTCTTATTTCTCCACGAAAACATATATTCTGGATACTCATTAGAAGCGCCTTAGTAAGGCACTTCTAATGAGTATCCACATGTTTTTGTGGAGAAATACAAAAAAATATTATCCTGAAACCCAATCCTCTGTACTAGACCTATGAATAGCATTGATAGTTTTCTTATTTCTCCACAAAAACATATGTTCTGAGTACTCATTAGAAGCACCTCAGTGAGGTGCTTCTAATGAGTACCCACAACATGTTTTTGTGGAGAAATATAAACCTGATACCCAATCCTGTCTAGACCTATGAATAGTATTGATATTTTTCTTATTTCTCCATTTAAAAACCTACGTTGTGGGTACTCATTAGAATCACCTCATTGAGGCTCTTCTAATGTGTCCCCATATGTTTTACTATTTATATCCCAGCGGGCACATGACGTAAATACAACGTCGCCTCAATGTCGATGCAACGTCATGACGTTGCATCGACGTTGAGGCGACGTTGTATTTACGTCATGTGCCTGCCGGGATGATACTTCGTAAAATTTGTAAAAAAAAAAAAAAAAAAAGATATGACCTGCTTGGGGTAGAGCTTCTGTTATATATGCTTGTGACATAGTGACTTGCTTCATGTTGGTCAAGGACAGCCATAACTATAGGAAGAAGGGATAGCCAGATTAGTTACTTGTTAAGGATAATAATTCTGGGTTATTTTTCCCAGTTTTCCGGCTAGCCATCTTATGTATAGCACTGATCAGTATTTTTAGGATTAGAAGAAAAGCATCTCATCTAGAGCTAAGTTGTGCGAAATAGTCAATTTTACTTGCAATGTCAATGGCAATCTCAGTGCTTTAACCTTTACCACTCTCTGGGCTAATACAGCAGACTACAAGTTGGTGATCTTTTTCTTATTATTTTTATCAGAAAACGGGATTCGATGTTTCATGCAAATTGTGTCCATGGAGACAGTTTGCAAGAAATATCAAATTCTGTTTTTTTGAAAAATAAGTAAAATATCTTGAAACGTCATCTGCTGAAAATTTTGCCCCAAGTACTGAGTTAAGCTGGAAGTATTTTCCACAAAGGAACTGCTGTCATGAATGTTAATATGCAATGACAATTTTTATCCCATGTTTTTTTCTTTCTTTCCACAAACAAGACACACAAAAAGGGACATTACCACATGAACAGCAAAGGCATTTACTTCAAAAGCAGGGCTTTCCCTGTTCACCCATAAATAGTACAGTTCTGTTGGTGGGAAACTGCGTGGTCCAATTAACAGAACAAAAATTTATTGGTCCATGACTTTCACCTCAAGGTCATTAAGGGGACCAGACCTGCATCTGTGAAATATTTGGTGTGTAACAATAGTGCGAGTGTGAACTATATCTGTTCAAGAGTTGAGGAGTTATAATCTCTTAGAAATTTTGAACAAATGGACAGATAAATGAAAGGATGGACATTTCAAGGGTTGAAGGGATATAATCTCAGAAACCTTGATACAAAACTTTTAACAAGTGTTTACCAGACAGATGAATGGCATAATGACAAATATATACCTTGATGGCATATTACATAATATGCTGGGGGTATACGTTTTAAGTTATGGTAGTCTAGGCTCAGATCATATTGCACGATGAACAGATGCAGAGTGGTCAGGACTATATCTCGAGGGTTGATCGCAAGACTATTGCAAGTCAGATGGTTGTTTTTCCCAATACTTAATCTCCTCACCATGAAGGCATTATGAAGATTACAACATTTCTTTCTGTAAACAATGAAAATTTAGGTGCCATTGCTCGTATGAGCAATGGCACCTAAATTTGCATTGTTTACAAAGGGGTCCAAGTTGCCCCTAAACAAGGGTTTCAAAAATATGTTTGAGTTACCATAGTCTTGCGCTCAACCCTCGATCTGAAAAGTGTTTTGCAAAGGTGCTAATGCCCCTTTTTGTGTGACGTTACTGGTATAATATATCCCAGAGCAATGATCTATTTTTTTTTTTTAATCTACGCAGATCATCTCACTAGTGTGGCCATATGTGTTCCATTTTTGGGTGCCAGGCTTAGCCAGATGGCAAGGATTTAAATGCCATGTTTAGAAAACCTTGATGCTAACCCTTGAAAGCGCCAGTCACAACTGCAGCGGATGACATTTGAGATATCTTTATTATTATTTTATAGGGAAAATTAGGCTTGACATTCTTATGAATTGTCATATGAAATGGCAAGCCTTATTTTCTCTGTAATCTAGACTGCCATCTGCTACAGTTTTGCTTGTGCAGTTTCTTCGCCTGAAATCCTAGTCTGGTTTAATGCTATTACTTTGACATCATCCTAAAATGACCATAGGCCTAGATAAGAGTGGGTATCAGGTAAATAGTTTTCTTATTTCATGACAAAAACGTATGTTGTGGGTACTCATTAGAAGTGCCTCGCAGAGGCACTTCTAATGAGTACCCGCAACATATGTTTTTGTTGAGAAATAAGAAAAAAAATAGATACTTTTTGGTTGGAAAAAGCGCCTTATCAAGCTATGATGACTTGCATACTGATGATGGGACAAAAAAGTGAAAGTTAGTAACCAGTTGAAGGCGTTAGGTTTTCAAGCAGTGTCATATTCCATTTTATAATCAATATTCACGCTTCATTTGCAACTCTTGGTTTTAAAGGGTATTTTGATGTGTTCATTTTTGTCTCCGTTTATAAATGAGCCGGGGTACAACATTTCCTACAAGATTGCATGTGTGCCTAGCGAAGACTCGGATCAGTCTGAGCATCCAGGCTTGACGACACTTTGGACCTATGTCTACCCACATGGTACTTCGCGAAGACTGATCAGACTATGCAGCTGTGTCTCTGGGCACACATGCATTCATGTAGGAAATGCCCTGCCCTTGCTCAGTATGTTTTGTTTTCTGTTGGGAGAAAATAAAGAAAAACCACATGATTACAGTCAAGTGTGATATGCACAGTTATATAGGACATTAAGGTACAGAAGTTGACTGTATATCCCCAAGTATTTGTACAGCTAATCTCATAGCTCTACAGATGCCTTGTTAAGGAAGAATTGTTCAGGAAGGAGGAATTTTCTCCATGTCTCCATAAAAACAAATATTTAGGGTACTCATACACTACGACCCCTTTATAACACGGTTTGTTATAACACGGTTTGTTATAACATGGTTTTGGATATAACACGGTTCACAGATGGATCCCAAAAAATGTATAGATTATATTGAAAAATGACCATAAATGATCATTTTTCAATATAATCTATAATTGTTTGGATATAACACGGTTGTTTTACTAACACGGTTTATGCTATGGACCCCAACAGTAGTGTTATAAAGAGGTTGTGGTGTATTTCTAAATACTCCTCTTTAACAAGTCTTCTGCCTCTAGATAAGAGAGAGTATTAGTTAAATATTTTTGTCTTATTCTCCACCAAAATGTATGATGTGGGTACTCATTAGAAGTGCCTTGTTGAAACACTTCTAAAACAAGTTTTTATAGCATATCCTTGTGGAGAAATAAGTAAAAATATCACAACTTTTTGATTGAAAAAAGGTGCCTTATCTGGAGCTATGTAACCATACTTGTCCAAAAAATTGAACAATTCAGTTTTAATACATGTTGATTTGCCTAAAAACTGGATGTGTGGTAGACAGTGTAGACCCTGATCAGAAGCAGTGTTCTGGAACATTTTATCTGGGTCTGTACTGTTTTCTTGGGGCTGTCTGAATACTTTGGGTAAATACCATAGTATTCAATAATCATAAAATAAGATGAAAATAAGTTAGTAAATGAATAGTGCAATTTATTGTTACAATCAAAATGCTTGTTGATTTCTTGCTACGCAGTTTTATGACATTTTGTAGCAGTCTAGTTTAACCCATTGTAGTCGGGAGACACCTAAAAGGGTAATTGGCAAACAGTGCAGACCCAGATCTGATCAGGGTCTCCACTGTTTGCAAATAGTTTAGCCATTTTTCTTTAGGAATATGTAAATTTCATAACCCGCTGTTCCTAAAATTGAAATTGGACTCTTCCAGTATATAGTGTGGGAAAGTCTATTCAGTCTACAATGGGTTAAGTACCATATACAGTAGATCCTACCCAATTACTCCGTTTTGGCAGTTTAATGCTTAGCAAGCTGGGTAAAAATTTCGACACACAACATTTTGAAAGATTTTACTTATTTTTCCTAGAAAATAGTCTTGACTTTACATGCAAATTGTCTCCTAAGGAGACAATTTGCATGAAATGTCAAAGCCTATTTTCTGTAAAAAATATCCATTGTCATCAATATTCTGCTGAATTTACCCATAGCGTGCTAAGTGTTAACCTTTTACCATACCTATCCTACAATTTGATCCAGTCCCTTCTGCTGCTTGGTGGTGTTCCTTTTACAAGCAGTGTAATCTGGGTGAACACCATTTGCTCAGGCAAGTCTTTCAAAAATTTAAAGTACTTTCTTAATTCTTAAAGTATCGCAGCTGCAGCTGCCAACATTCTGATTTTAACTTCAGGTCCAGAGTTCAGATCCAGCCAGAGAAATATGGAATATATTTATCTGGATATCCTTTTAACTGGAGCTATGTCTGTTTACCGGTTATATTGAGACATGCCTGGGCAAACTATGTAATATTTAGACAAACATAGCCCCAGATAGGGCACTTTTTTCATTCAAAAAGTATTGATATTTTTCTTACCAGTATGTTTCCACTAAAACATGTTGTGGGTGCTCATTAGAAGCACCTCGGCGAGGTGCTTCTAATGAATACCCACAACATATGTTTTCATGGAGAAATAAGAAAAATATGTGGATACCCCCTCTAATCTGGAGCTGCCTAAGCAAAAAGGAGAAGCATAATCAAGTCTGCAGTGCTGTTTAGAATGAAATGGACTTGCTCCAATTTTAGGGTAGGTACTAATGGGAAATCAAGATGAACACTTAATATACTGATCCACTCAGTTCTACTGCACATTTTTTTTTTTTTCAAGTTGGTATGTCATTTAATTGTCTTTGTGTACAGTTGAGTATTTTTTACTTGCAAACAGGCTGATTAACGTGCCAAATGTTAAAAATAGTGATTACAATGGAGTGGAAAATGAGCTGTTTATAATCATGATATCTCATTTATTTATCATGAGTGGGGGGCACAGGAAATCTGGTATCATAGGTCCACACAAGGTGTTTTTGGTTTTCATTTGAATATGTTGTGGATACTCATTAGAAGCATCTCAACAAGGCACTTCTTATTGGTACCATCATATTAATCTGGGTACTCCTGTTATCTAGAGCTATGTTTATATGTAACATAAGAAAAATGTCTTTATGCCATGTACAGGCAGGGAAGGCCCAGATCAGACTGCATACTCATATCTGTTGGGTGGACTTGATACACTCGGTAGATTTTCTACGATTTTTTAAAAGGGAGACAACTTTTGTGACTGCCTGTTTTGCTTTTCTGCATACAAAGCCCCTTATATAGAGGGGTATACCTTAAAAGGAAAGAATTTGCTCCCCATGGGAGCAAATTCTTTCCTTTTAAGGTATACCCCTTTCCAGAAGGGAGGCAAAAGAATTTTGACAGAATTGCCTCCCTTGACAGTGTATCAGCTCCCTTTAAATCAGTTTATGCTACAGTATTCATTGAGTCTGTAATTAAATAGGCAATATACATGGCATTATGTGGATTTCCTGTGTCCCATGCTCGCTGATATTTTTTTTTTTTTAATTGATAATGTTGCAGTAAAGGGAGGTTACCTATTATTTAAAGTGCTCAGGCAAGTTCTATAACTGTTGTTATTGTTGTATAGGATACACAATTTTGCTGTATATACTTTTTTTGTTTTCATCATCATCATGAAATACTCACCAGTGCTGTTGGAGGAAATTCAGAAATAATTCCAGTTTAATCTTGTGTATATGTGGATTTACTGCTTAGCATGCTGGGTAAAAATTTCCGCAGATGGCATTTTGAAATATTTTTCTTATTTTCCCCCAAAAATAGGATTTTGATATTTCATGCAAATTGCTGCTTGGATACAATTTGCATGAAAGTAAAATCCTATTTTCAGGGGAAAAAAAAAAAAAAAAAAGATATCAATTGCCGTCTGCTGAATTTGCTCATAGTATGCCAAGTGTTGAGGGGACTGGATATACCCGTTAGATTCTCCGCCATTTTTCACCTGGGGAACAACTTTGCTTCCCTGCACATCAATCTCTTTCTGAAAAGGGGTCAACTCTAAAAGGAAAGAGAGCAAATTCTTTCCTTTTAGAATAGTCTAGTCCCCTTTTCAGGAGACAAAAAACATTTTGTCAAGTGTCAAGAGTTCCAAACACTGAGAGTGTATCCATTCCTCTTCAGTATGGATGACAAATATTTGTTGCACTAAAACATTAATTGTGCTGAGTAGTTAGATGGGTCCTTATCATATGCTGAAAAGGAAGGCATAATCAGCCTGCACACTTGAGCAGTCTGATTAATTCCTTTGCTGACTATATGATACAGTTTACATTAATTCCACAGGCCAGAAGTTAAGACCTAGATCAGCTTGCGCAGCCAGTCTGATCTGGGGCTTCACTGTCCACATTAACGCATTGTAGTCGGGAGACTCGTAAAAGGGTAATTAGCAAACAGTGCAGACCCAGATAAGACGCCGCAAAACGCGGCGTCTGATCTGGATCTCCACTGTTTGCAAATAGTTTAGCCGTTTTTCTCTAGGAATATGTAACTCTCATAGCTGGGTGTACCTAAAATTGAAATTGGACTCTTCCAGTATATAGTGTGGGAGAGTCTATTCAGTATACAGTGGGTTAACCAGATGAGCCCAATCAGGACATTGCTCAGTTAATGATATGGTGTACAAATTTAATGGGTTCACTTTAAGATTGTACAAATTTAATGAAACTGTTTAACCCTTAGCATGTTGAGTAAACATTTCAGCAGACAGCATATTGAAGTATTTTTCCCAGAAAATAGAATTTCACATTTCATGCAAATTGTCTCTCAGTTTGCATGAATTTTGATTGTGTTGGGGTTTAACGACACGTCAACCCTTGAGGGTCATTTTGTGTCGTCTCCCAGAGAAAGGGAGAAAAGAGATAGAAGAGATAGTAGAGGAGATGAAAGAGGGGGACAGGGAAGAAAGAGGAACAGGAATGAAAGTGAAGAAACAGAAGAAATAAAAACATTCCCCCTCTACCCTTACCTGCTACAAGGATAGCAGGTCTTGCCCAACTGTAAGCCAATATCAGCTGGACGCCCCAGTGATGTAAGATACACAGCACCTTCGCACCACCCGACCACCCCTCAGTTTGCATGAAATGTCAAATCCTATTTTCTGTGTAAAATGTAATCTTGTTATCTGCTGGTATTGTCCAGAGTGTGCTAATGGTTACCTGCTCATGGAGATAGGTTACTGATTCACACATCATCTTGTTATACATTGTTCATCATATATTTCTTTCATCAGATTTACAGTTGTTGTTGTAGCAAACCATGGGTTTCATTAGTTGATAGTAGCATTAGCTAAGAGGAGTATCCATAAATATTTTTCTGAATTTTCCATGTAAACATAATGTGGGTACGCATTAGAAGCATCTATCAGGCACAACAATAGACATACCCCAGCGAGGCACCTCTTAATGAATACTTACATGTTTTCTTCAGGAAGTAAGTAAAAAACATCAACACTTTTTGGTAAAAGAAAAGTGTCTTATCTATTGCTTTGTTGATCATATCTCTGGACAAGACTCCTGTTTTGACCAAAAAGCTTTGATATTTTTTCTCAGTTTTGCATGTTCATGAGAAGGCATTGTGGGTACTCATAAGAATTACACATCATTTTTTTCATGATAAGAAAAGTGTTTATCTGTCTTGATAACTCCTTTTAACTGGAGCTGACTTTGTAGATAAAATGAAACATATTGTTATTTTGTTTTCCATATAAAAACTTCCTTAAAAGAAACTTTTGTCTGTACCTTGGGGCTTCAGATAAGCAGAATCTTCAATCTTCAAATGATGACTTTTTGGCATGTTGGGAAAAATTCCGTGAAACTATCAAAATTGGTGACATTTAGAATTGTTCCCCCCTACGCACACACAAACACAAACAAAAAAAAAAAGAGTAGGGTTTGACATTTCAGGCAAATTATTTATGAGGATATGATTCGCTTGAAAATCAAAACTCCAGATGGAAACTTAGTTATAGCTCTAGACAAGTAGCTTATTTTCCTAATCAGAAAGAACAAATATATTGATATTTTACTTATTCACAAAAACATGTTTGTTACTTATTGTCTAAGTAGCCACAGTGTTTCATGCAGAAACAAGAAAATTATTAATTTGGATATTCCTGATATCTAGAGCTGTGTAATATCTGGAGCCCTAAAATTAACACTTGTCATGCTGAATAAATTAAGATGCAACACCCACTTCTAATTTTCAGCCAATCAGATTGCTTGATCTGGATTGTTGCTATAAATTCACATACTTAATGGGAAACAGTGCAGATCCAGATCAGTTGGCTTCCTCAGAAGCCATCTGATCTGGATCTACACTGTTTGCAAACACAGGGTATATCTGGGTTCAGCATGACAGTGGTTAAGAATTCTTAAATGGTTGGTGCAGGGAAATACAAGGTAATGTTTAGAGTCTCAGGGGCAAGAGATGTTCTTTTTTGGCACATAAACAGTGAAGACAATATTTTTATTTCTCCACAAAAACATGTTGTGGATACCAGAAGTACCTTGCTGGTGCATTTCGGATTACCCACAACCTACATTTTGATGAACATTACGAAAACACGACTATTCAAATATATAGAAAATTTCACCTCCAAAAACTGAAAATTTTCAGATTAAAAAACTGTTATTTTTCGTATTTTTGCTCAAAACATAGATTGTGGGTACTCGTTAGAACTGCCTCGGCGAGGCGGTTCTAACGAGTACCCACAATCTATGGTTTTGAGCAGAAATAAGAAAAATAATTTATACCCCTGTAAACCCCAGTTTTACTACATAAAAGTGGGGTTTAAGGGGGGTCAAAATAATATAGGCGTGTTTTCGTGATGAATGCTTTTCAAGGATGTGATTTGAAGATAGCAGCACACTTTGAGCACTTTCTAAAAGCTACCCTGAGCATGTTAATTTTGTATATGCCCTCTGTTTTGTGATGCTTGTGAAGGCCTTTATTCTTGGCCCATTGGCTTATTTATTAAGTTTTTGATCAGATATGTTATGGTTCATTAATACTAATGAAATAAAGGGTGGGTTTTGCTCTGTTCTGGCTTGGCTTCAGGATATGAACATGCTGTATTTACCTTGAATATATGGAACCTTATCATACATATTTTAAAATTTGAACAAGTTGGGTTTTATACTGTTACAATTCTTTATACAGACAATTGATACAACAAAATTCATTATATAGTTTGACTGGCACAAAATCTTCGCTCAGGAGTTGGCAATTGATCAGAAATTATGCAAGAACTGTTTTATAGTCACCACTCTTTATACTGACAACTGATACTAAGGCTGGCTAATTGGAGCTGAAAAGATAATCGATTATCAGTCCAGCCATTGTGATCGATAATCTGTTGGTAATCACTGAAGATTTGGTCATACTTTTACCTGTCTGAGTACTGGTTAACCGCTTAGAGGATTAAGCCTGCCCAGTAAACGTGTGGTAAGGTAAACTGACCGTGTTTGACATGACCCCATTGGGTTGACTGGGTCGTAAAACCCCAACACAAACAAACCTGTCTTGAGCATGGGAACAAATACTGTTGTCGTAAGGCGGGTTCAGTGTACTAAACTGCAGGTTTTTTTGTCCAGGTATTTCGGGAAGGGTAAATACCCAAGAAAAGAACAATGTCCAAATGGTGTAGATGAATCGGATCAGGATCATTTAAAGTTTAGGAAAAGTATGGCAAAGAGTTAAGGTGTCTCGGTATTCAGGGTAAATACGATATGTACTGTCTTTTTTATTGCCAGTATATCTGAGCTGGAGCCTTGGTTCTTAAATTCAAATTCTTTCTACTTGTTAAATCTTCTAATGAAATCTTATTTCTTGTTCAATTTTATCATAATATTTTGCATTTTAGAAATGTGGCGACTTTTGTCATCTGCTGATAACCTTTGCAAACAGTTTGGACCCAGAACAGGCCTGACAAAACGTTAAGCCTGATCTGGATCTAAACTATTTGACACTGATGGTATTCTGAAAAGATTGTTTTGAAAAAGTTAATTTAAAAAAAAAAAAAAAAAATCCACAGATGACAAGAAAGCATGGAAAATGACCTAGCATGCAAAGAGTGAAAGACCAGTCAATAATAAATACAATTGGGCCAGGTCATGAGAAAAGGGTTTGTATGCGATACGCAGACAGCAAAGGCCAAGATCCACCTTCAGTCCAAGTAAGGCATTTGCTGTCTGCTTATAAAACAGTTGGCTTCTGTAGAACATATTGACTGACAGCAAAGACTCCTATCAGACTGGATTTGCAAGCTGATTTGGGACTTTGCTTTGGGGCACCATTTATATGATGTATCACATAAAACAGAAGTGAAAGTATTTAACCCGTAAAGTGCCATTAAAAATTGCAGCAGACTTCTAATTTTTTTCTGAGAAAATAAGTCTTGATATTTCGTCTGCTTTGTCTGCAAGACAAGCAAATCAGATGATCGGTTATGTTATGCCTTTTTTGGAATAAATTTGTAATGTTATACCTGCTCTTGTGACTTAGGTCCTAGGTTCAGTGCTAAATGCAAGAAGAGCATTCTCTAGGCATCTCATCTGTACTCTTGCTTCTCATTACTTAACTCAAGAAGAGAATTCTCCAAGTATCTACTTTTTTCTGCTCAACACCAAAATTCAGTGTTGTATTGTTTCATCATTATGACCCAAGTGAAAAAAGGCCTCTTCACTTGTAGTAGTCCATATAAGGATGTTAAATGATGTGAGATGTGTGAACATTTCTCAAGTCTTCCAAATTTATGTAGTAGATGTAGCTGCAGAAGAAAGAGTATGCAGAAAAATACTTCAGTTACTTTTGCGGCAAACTGTTATAAGTACATGTACTTAAGTGATTGCATTACGAAAACAAGCCTATTCAAATATACTGAAAATTTTACCACCAAAAAATGAAATTTTTCAGATAAAAATTCTGATATTTTTCATATTTCTGCTCAAAACATAGATTGTGGGTACTCATTAGAACCACCTCGGTGTGGCAGTTCTAATGAGTACCCACAATCTATGTTTTTGAGCGGAACTAAGAAACTGTCTACCTGTAAACAGCAGTTTTACTATATAAAAGGGGGGTTTAATGGGGTCAATATTATATAGGCATGTTTTTGGATGGATATAATGCCTAGTGAAGCAAATTACAGTGAATTTTTTTTTGCCACAGTTCCCATTCAAGGCTTTTCTTAAAGTAAAGACTATGCTCCCTCTTGAGCAAATTCTTTCCGTTAAGAGTAGCCCCAGTTCTGGAAGTTTTAATCATTCTACAGCTGTCATGTTTCTTTGCAAACTGGGGGCAAATTCTTTCCTTTAAGAGTAGTCTTCAATTTTGGAAATTTTAATCATTTTTCTTTGCATTCTGGGCCCAGTTGTTCAAAACTATGTCAAAAGTTAACTAATCGTTAAAACTTTGATCATTAAATAGGGCATTATGCTAATATTTTTGCTGAAAAAATTTGCAAAAGCTACTCGCATTTTTTTTTTTCAGCAAAAATACCTGTGAATTCGATATTGTACTTACTAGAACGGTTAACATTTTGACCACTAACAAGCTTGTTAAGCTAAAAAAGCTTTGAACAAGAGGGCCCTGATAGCAAAATCATTCAGTTGTATTAGTTCACCTTTGTAGAATTACCTCATCAAGATTCTAATAAGTACTTACAGTATATTTTGGTCCAAGTGTTAATTGTCCTCAAACCTTGCAGTGTCAATCACAAATGCAGCATATGACACTTTTTATTTATTTATTTTTTTTTTCATAGAAAATGTCCTGATATTTCATGTCAGCCAAGCAGAGAATTCATATGAAATGTCAAGATGACTTATTTTCTAAAAACAAAAAATAAATAAAATGAAATGTCTTCTGCAAATTTTGCTAGGCACTTCAAGAATTAATTCTCATCAAAATTATGACATCTGCTGTTATGAGTAGGTCTGTTTTTGTTTTTATTATCATTCTTGTAATTTTTTAAAGGTGCTTAGAAAATCTTGCCTGAATGTTTAAAAAACCCTGTAAGCAGTCAGTTCACATTTCCACAGAGAAATGAGAGAGTATGCATCTTTCAGACTGCTCTGCTTAACTGAAAGTGGAATGGCTGCACCACCACGAGAAATTAATTGTATGGAAATATTTGACTTCCTTCTCAGTGGGGGCTGCTCTTACAGGAAAGAATTTGCTTTCCTTTGAGAGTAGCACCCCCCCCCCCCCCCCCCCCCCAGGTGTATCCATTCACCTTAAAAGCTTTGCAGTCTGTAAATCCAAGGAACTTAAAGTGTACCAGTCTGGTTGTAGCTTCATTTATACTTGCAATATTCGAGACACTGGAATCTAAAAAGTGATTGGTTGGAGGTCTGGATCAGACTGGGCAGATAGATGCACAAGCTGCTGTGAGGTTTTGGTGTCTATGTGTCATAACTCCAGATAAAGCATTTTTCAGCTGAAAAGTACTGATATTTTTCTTTTTTCTCCATGAAAATATATGTTGTGGGTACTCATTAGAAGCGCCTCCACTGAGGTACTTCTAATGAGTACCCACAATATATATTTTTGTGGAGAAACAAGAAAAATATTGTGAATATCCCATCTTATCTGGAGCTATGAATTGTGTTTCTTTTTTGCTGTGCTTCAATAGCTTTCAACCTTTAATCTACTGGATTTAAATAGCAGCAGACATTTTATTTTCTATTTCTCTCTTGGAAAACATTGTAGTCTGCTGAATTTTCTCCAAGAGAGCGAAAGGTTGAAGCTGTTCATGATTATGGTTGCCATTGAATCATTCCACTTAAGAATTGTATGTATTTTAATGTTTCAGCAGTTGCTAACCCTTAAAGCACCAAGCAATTTGCAGCAGACAACTCAATTTTTGTTTACTTTTCAGAGAGAGAAAGAGAGAGAGAAAGAGAGAGAGAGACAAAAAAACAAACAACAAAAAAACAACAACTGAAAAATAAGATTTGACATTTCATGTATTTTGTCTGCCTAGCAGAAAAAAAAAAAAAATCTGTGTTGTCTGCTGCAGTTGTGGTTAGCTTTTTAGGGTCATGAAGAAATATTATAAATAGGCCAGGGAAAAAGGACCTAGGACTTTAATATAGTCTGTCCATTGATTCATTAAGAGGGAAACAAAAGTTCTTATCAGATTGTGCAGCTGCGCAGGCTGATCTGGGCATTCATTACGGTATGTGCATACGAGTTTTAGGCCCAATTTTTCTCATATGGGGACTTGACTTGCCGACATTTGGCAAAAGGCAAATGGCCGTGTACAAGATAGGAACTTTCCGTGACATACTGTACCTCAAATGAAGCTGGGCTTCATAAATGATATTAAAAATTCAATTAAATCATGGAAGTTTACAACTAAATCATCAGTCGCACAATGTGTTCAGAAAAGTTTTCATCCAATAATGTTGCCATTGAAAGTTTTAAAGTTGTGTTCTGATTTTTGGAATTCATTAGGTAGGAAATCATTCAGGAGCTTTGTCATGAGGAAGGGGCTTTGTACGATATGTAAACAGTGTTGCATCATATTTAGATATTTGGACAGAGAAAGCTTAGAACAAGTGGTCATATCATCTCAGCCTTTGCTTTTCAAGTACATTGTCCTGCTGAATAAATTAAGATGCTACGCCCTTTTCAAATTTTCAGCCAGTCAGATTATTTGATCCAGATTGTTGATATAAATTCATATACTGAAGTGCAAACAGTGCAGATCCAGATCAGTTGAAGCCTACTAATCTGGATCTACACTGTTTGCAAAGGCAGGGTATATTCGGGTTCAGCCGGCCTCGGTGGCTCAGTTGAATGCGCTGTCCGATTGGAGACCAGGAGGTCGCGGGTTCAACTCCCGCCGAGTTCGGCAACATTCTTAAGTGGAGATTGATCATGAAATATTTTATACAGTCATTCTCTCCCTTCCGCTGATTCAAGAAGGGCAGTTGTCAGTTTCTGGCGAAAGAATGTGCACAATACTGGTTAACCGCTTAGAGGACTAAGCCTGCCCAGTAAACGTGCGGTTAGGTAAACTGGCCGCGCTCGACATGACCCCATTGGGTTGACTGGGCTGTAAAACCTCAACACAAATATTCGGGTTCAGCAGGATAAGGGTTAAGATTTTTTTCCCTCCGAAAATATAGGAATAGGTATTATTTTCTTATTTCTCGTGAAAACATATATTGTGGGTACTTATTTTAATCATCTCAGATCTGAGCGGTGATTCCAATGAGTACCCACAAGATATGTTAGTGGAGAAATAAAAACAATATGGAGAAATAAGAAAACTATCTAGATATCCCTCTAAGCTAGAGCTATGAGTCATACGAGTGTTACATAATACCCATCTCATGGCACTGCGCTGAAGAATAAATCTCGTATCAAGTACATATAGTTAAGGACATTTTTGCAACACCGTGCAATAACTCATTCTAAATTACATTGTAGGAAAAGTCATGTTCTCCCAGACCAGCATCAATAATTCTTGTTAATTTTAGGAAAGGTAAAATTAGGTATCTGGATACATTCTTATTTAGAGATTGTTTCCTTTGGGAGATAGGCTGGTCTGGGTCTATAGAACATGGTTTCCCCACTATCACCACATTAGTTCTGCTCAGATTAAATGTGTTCAGTATCATGGTTTAAACTTTGATAACCTTCTTGACAAAATACTGCACTTCTTGACAAAATACTGCACTGTTTTTGTATTTGTTTTGGAACGAACCTTTTATTTTCACATCAGATGTTCTTAATCAGATGAACTTAGTAAAAACATGTTTAGTTACCCGCAATTTTTTTTTTACCAGCAAGTCTTTTTTTGTTTTGTTTTGTTTTTGTTTGCAGTTTTTTTTTTGTTGTTTTTTTTTGTTTGCAGTATTTACAGGTTATATTTTTAGCCTTTTGCTTCCTCTGCACAAAACTGGCAGATATTGTTTTCTTTTCTTTTCCCCAGAAAGTCTTTCTGGAAAAAAAAAAAATAAATAAAAATAAATAAAATGTCTGCTCCAGCAGGTTAACCCTTGTCCTGCTGAACCCGGATATACCCTGTTTTGCAAACAGTGTAGATCCAGATCAACTTAATTTATTCAGCAGGACAAAGGTTATACATAATTTAAGTGAACAAGGCACACCAGGTAGATTTTCTGCCAGTTTGTGAAAGGGAGACAACTTGTGACTTCCTGTTTGTTTTTCTGTGCACAAATCCCCTTCTGAAAGGGGATCTGCTAAGTAAACAATTTGCTCTCCTTGGGAGCAGATTCTTTCCTTTTAGAGAGGCCCTTTTTTCAGAAAAAGGATAGAAATACCATTTGAAAGAGTTTTCTTTCTTGAAAGTGTATCCATTTGCCTTAAAAATTATGCATTTTTATGCAAACATAAATGAAAATGCTTTTTTGTGCAAACATGAATGAAATGGTAGTTACATAATTCCTTTGGACAAATGTTCAGTTATTTTATCAGGAGGGTTGCTCAGTTATTTTGTCAGGAGGACTACTATTTGATTGGTTATTGATCAGTTTGTGCAATAATATGATGTGTTGTTGAAAAGCTGTTGACAGAAAACTGTGTACATTTGTACAGAACTATTATCAATAAAAAAAAAACAACATAAACTATCATTTTATTGTTGAGTTTTATTCTTTACCAGGGCCCAGTTGTTCAAAACTAACGATGTCGTTAGTTAACGATTCGTTAAAATTTACATCGAGTGATACGCAAATATGCTGATATTTTTTGCTGAAAAAAATGTGAGTAGCTTTTGCAGTGCAAAAGCTACTCACATTTTTTCAGCAAAAACTATCAAAATATTGTATATTGAATCCGTTAAAACAGTTAACGAAATGACCCTTAAAGAGCTCGTTAAGCTAACGACGCTTTGAACAACTGGACCCAGACATTTTCTATGGCTGTTCAAGTCTTTTACTACATTTACCCCAAGTCTTTTACTACATTTACCCTAAGTATTTGGACAGAAAGAGGCCAGAGGAAACATTGTAAAAGCAGTATGCTCAGTTTTACAATGTCATTCAGCCCATACTTTTTATCCAGAACATCAAGTAGTTGAGTGGAACTGTTTAAAATTTTGGTTATTATGGTATGAAGTTAGGGTGTCCTAATGTGAAAGTGGTGGCCAGACAATTCTGTCCGTAGAGCACTGGAATGGTAATAATGAGGGTTACTGGTTCAAGCCTCGGTACAGCTGTACATTTTTCTCGACCTGTGACATTTGGTGGCCCCTGGAGAGGACTTGGAGATTCAAGAAAACTATATGAAAGTAAAAGTTTATCATCCTATTGTAGTTTTCTTGAATGATTTCTTTAACCAAACTTTTGAAAAAACATATACATATCTGCCTCATATAGGCACATTTAGTTTGACAAATCTTCCACTTTCAAAAAAAAAAAAGAAAAAAAAAAAAGGCAATATATATATGGTGAGGTTCTACACGGTTTTCCACTCATCAAACAGTTTATGGACACACTAACAATGAATTGATTCAAGTTTTAGGACAAGAATGTAAGTTGTCACAGCATGGTAAATACAGTACAGTTGACTCTCGTTATCTCGAACTCGCTTATCTCGAGTAACCGCTTAGCTCGAAGTGAAAATCTTGTCCCTGCCTAAACATGAAAATCTAACGACATGTAACAAAATATTGTGGAAAAGAGGAGAAATTGCTCCTAAGGAGCAATTTCTCCTCTTTTCCACAATATTTTCAATATATCTCTAACTTCAAGAGTCCAATTACATATATAAATTTGTAAAATGTGGTTGTGCGAATTATTTTTTTCTCAATTCTGCAAATCTGATATGTCGAAGTACGGATATCTCGAAGTATTTCAGAGAGTCCCTTGGAATTCGAGATAACGAGAGTCGACTGTATTTCTCATTCTGTAGATCTTGGATCTTACAAATTCAATTCTGTGTTTCCTCTGACTGTTCTTCTGATCTTTCATTGACAGGCTGACAATAACATAGTATTCCTTTCAAGTTGGTAGACGGGTACAATGGAGATTGGTAAACTATCTGCTGCAGAACAAACCGCTGAAACCAGACAAATTTTATAAATGAAGCACAGCACAAAATGGCCTGGGCCCAGTTGTTCAAAGCGTCATTAGCTTAACAAGCTCGTTAAGGGTCATTTTGTTAACTGTTTTAGTGGATTTAATATACAATATTCTGATATTTTATGCTGAAAAAAATGTGAGTGCTTAAGCTACTCAAATTTTTTCAGCAAAAAATTTCGGCATATTTGCGTATCACTAGATGTAAATTTTAAGGAATAGTTAACTAATGATGTCGTTAGCTTTGAACAACTGGGCCCTGTATGTCAAATAAGAGCTCCAGATGTAGCAATTCTTTCAATTGCAAGTACTGACACTTTTTTTTATTTCTCTACAAAAACTTGTTGTGGATACTCATTAGAAGTGCCTCATTGAGGCACTTCTAATGAGTACCCACAACATAGATATTCCTGGAGAAACCGACAAAATACTTACCTGATTAACCTCACCTGATAAACCTCTGACATCTTGAGCTACATATGAGTATATGCTATATCCTCGCTCTAGAACAAATGCTTTTTTTTTTTTTTTTTCAACAAAAAGTAATAGTATTTTATTTCCCTATGAAAAAATGTTGTGGTTACTTGACACTGGAATCACCTTGGCAATGGAATTCCAGTGAGCACTCACATTTTTATGATTAAAATAAAACATATTTATCCGGAGTCCCCTCTTACCTAAAGCTATGCATATGTAGGCAACAAACCGCTAGTCCTCCAAACAGGTCATGTTACCAGATAGGTATTCACTGTGGACATTAAAATAAAAAGAAAGTAATCAGCATAAAATATACAGGTTTATTGTTTGTCCATAATTATTGTTTGTGGTAGAATTTACATGGTCGGCACAGGATAGAAAGAGACAGAAAACACAAAATTGTAAAATTGAACTGATTTCAGAGTGTTTCACTGGCTGAACTTGAATGCAGAAGAAGTAGATTTGTTTGAATTTATGTCACCTGTGCCAGCGAAATTTGATGTAAAATGTTATTTCATTTCAGAAGATCATGATATGGTGTCACCTGAAAATGTATATACAACGTTCATGTGAATTAAAGATTCATTTTTAGCTGAAAATAGGTGATTCTGATTCCATGCAGAGTTTGACAAACTTCCTTTGAGTTATCTTAGACACCAAGGTTGGATGACAAACATACAACACAACCACATAGAAATTCTGTTCTTGTTAGGTCATCAGTTACAAGCATAAAACCCTCTTGTTTCTGAGGCACTTCTAATGAATACCAACAACATATATTCAACCTAATTACCACACATAACCCTATAAGCGCAGTCAAGCAACTCCATAGTCGATCAGATTACATCCAGTGTATCTTTTGACTACTTCTTTATAAAGGTAATATGTTGTAGATACCCATTAGAATTGCATCAACTTGTTGATGCAATTCAAATGAGTATCCACAACATATACTTTTTTTTTTTTTTTAAAAAAAAGAAAATCAGAAACAAAAAGCATAAACATTATCAAATAAGATTTTTGCTCATATTTTTAAAGTGTACCCTTAGTAGGTGGTAGATACATATTTTACCCATATTTTACACAAATTTTCCCAGTAATTTTGAAAAACCGAAGCACACAGTGCAGTAATTAGGTCAAATACGGTATGTTTTTACAGAGAAATAAGAAAAAACTTTCCCAGAATTATCACCAAATACTCCTCCATCATAAATCCTCTTACTAAGGAGTTTTTCTTACCTTCATATACATCATCAAACTTGAAGAGATTAGATGGATAAAACAATCTTAACAGTGGAAGTTTACGCCATTCTATTCCCATCTCTGCAATAACTCTTTTATAGCACGTGAAGAACAATTGTATAACCTCATTTGCTGTGTGACTACTGCCTTGCTTAGTATCTTGACAATCTACAAAACAAACAGTTTTAACAATCCAAAACTGTATCAGACAAAATTCTCATTTATTATATTTTTTTTTTATTTTTCAGAGAAAATAAGGCTTGACATTTATGTGAAGCATCTGCCTAGCTGAAGATTAACATGAGGTGTCTTATTTTCTTGGAGTTTTCTTTTTAGAATGTCTACTGCTATTGTAACTGATGCTTTAAGAATAAAAAATTAAATCCAACACATGAAATGTCAAGATTGGCCTAAATCAATCCATTAGTTCAGGACATGGGGTGCATAATTTTTTCTTCTGTTCATTTTTGACAATCGTTGGTCAAAATGGGAGGCCCAAAATGACATGGAAGCAGCTGACAGAGAGGGATTGCAGAGAGTGGATGCTCTCAGCTATCAACCCTCATGATAGACGTACCTGGAGATCTGGTGTAAGATCTGCCATGCGTGCAGCAAGCCAGCTATCTGGAAGGGGGCCCACTGATGTGGATGTTGCCCCTGTACCTGCACGTTAATAAAAAATCTGATTATGATATATGATATATGATATTGGTGTACTTTGAACTTAAAATTGAGGTCAAGATAATCAAAATCTAATCTGCTTTGAAGCATGTCCCAAAGATATAGTCCTGTAAGTTTGGTAAGAGATAATGTGCATACAAGAACAGTCATGCCGACGCTTATGCTAATAGTCTTCCTACAAAATCCCTAATCAGATTTTTTGATGCAAACAGCAAAGACCAAGATCAAAGCAGTATCTCTATAAACTAATCAGGAGCTTTCATACTCTGCACAAGGGCCACTTTAACCTATGCATCCAAGCACTTTGATAAGCACCTTCATCCTGGCTTGCAGGACTTCAGATCCAGTAATATCTATTAATGAAAGTGATGAATCATAAGAATGCTTGGATATGCAGTCTCATCCAGCCCTTCTCTTTTCCTGTTTTAAGCAGGCGTTTTTGCTAAGCTCTTTGCTTGCTGGGTAATTTTGCGTGTGTTGTCTGTGGACTTTTTTTTTTTAAATTAACTTTTTCAAAAAAGTCTTTCAGGAATACCATCAGAGTGTCAAACAGTTTGGATCCAGATCAGGCCCAATGTTTTGTTGGGCCTGATCTGGGTCCAAACTGTTTGCAAAGGTTATCAGATGACAAAAGTCGCCACCAGCGGGGAAAGCGTTAACTCTGCATGCTCGGTAAAAATTTCAGCAGACAACATTTTGAAATATTTTTTTCTTATTTTTCCCAGTATATAGGCTTTGACATTTCACATAGTCTCCTATTTGCATGAAATGTCAAAGCCTATTTTCTGGGAAAGATAAGAAAAATATTGTCAATTTGTTGTCTGCTGAATTAGCCCAGAGAGTGTTAAAGGTTAAGAACTTGACTTACAAACAATTCCTGTAGATGAAGTGAAATCATCATTATCACAGAAACAAGAAACCCTAACTTCAGCATCATTCTCAATATCACTGCTACTATATTCTGAAACAAAAGAGATTACATAAGCTGTAAGCTCTACTGCAGGGCATTAGGTTAAAGCAGGGCTTAAAGGTAAGTCACAATGAACCAACAATATGTCAAGAGTAACAGGTTTCAATGGGCTGTTTAAGGCAGTTCTTTCGAGTCAGTACATTCAGCTTCAATTTTCACCTAATTCCATGCACACTGCTCTGAAAGTCATGTATGGCACTAGTGTTAGTGACATATTAGTCCTTTATTCTTTCTGATATCTACTGAATATAAAAATCAGTGACCCAATATATTAAGAAATGTTAGGATAAATTATACTGTGTTTGTTGAATGCTGCACTGCTATGATCCTATGTATATTGTAATTGTCTGACATTTTATTGCTTGATATCACCCTGCTGTTCGCAGGGTTTAAAAAATAAGTCTATAGACTCATTGAATGTTCCTCTCCACGGAAATCTTTAGTAAAAGGCGAAAGATTTATACGTGGTATGAAGAGAAACCAGAGTAATAATACAATATGTTCTCAATTATTTATACCACCTAACTTCTTTAATTATTGTGGTGTTCAGTCAGTGTATTGCTTGTTTCTTAAAATAAATGATCCTACAATAAATAAAGACTGCAAATATGCTAAGATGTACTGTTGAATTTTGATGTGTGAACTATATTAAAACAAAGTTAATTTAATGTATGCATCAAGGTAATTAATACAAAAGAAGTGAAATGTTTGGATAAAGCAAACTGTGTCTATATTTAGCTCCAAGGGAAGTAGTCAAAATGGAGGAAAGATAATCCGGAATCGGTACAAGTATTAGCTTTTCAAAAAGAGTTAGTGAGTAACTATTTCACAATCTGAATATGTAAGAGTAAATGGTGAACAGTGCAGACCTCAATCCTTTGGGAATAATTTGATCTGGGTCTACACTGTTTGCTCAAGCATATCTGTCCAAATATCTAGGGTAAATATGGTAAATGACTGCTTGATAATGTGTTAAACGATTAGCATGCTGGGTAAAAATTTCAGCAGACAACATTTTAAAATACTTTTTTATTTTTCTGAGAAAATTAGTTTTGACAATTCATGCATGGAATGTCAAAGCCTATTTTGTGGGGAAAAATAAGATAAACATATCAGGCCCCTATGCAGACTTTTGAAATGGGGGATGCAAAATTTTAGCTACTCTGAAAAGAGGGTGCAAATGCTAAGAAAATGCCGATTTGGGGGGCCAAAATTAGGGGTGTAAAGTGAGTTTGGGGTCAAAAACTGCATGATTTTGAAGTAATTTGTTCAAAAAGGGGTGTGCATTTGCATCCCCCCCACCCCCCACCCCCCACCGTGTACTGCATATCATCAGTTTGTTATCTGCTAAACTAGACCAGAGAGTTGTAAAAGTTAAAGCATGCTTTCTGAATGTCAAACAGTCCATACTCTGATTAAACTATTCATTTATATATTAGGAGCAAGTTCATCTGAATTTGCACAGTTTGCTATAACTGTCCCACTATTTGAAGTAAATGGCACAACTTGTATTCCAATACAACATACCCTTATAATCATCATTTATTCTTTGATTCACAACCACCTGCCACTCGACCAAGGCACCCTTTGGTAGATGAGGTACCACAACAAACACTGGTTCACATCGAGGGGTCTGAAAAAGAGTGGGAAAAATAAGTATAGTTCTAGATACAGGTAACATTTATATTTTTCATGGGTACTTCCTGGAATCGCCTTGCTGAGGCAATTCCAATTAGTAACCCTAGATATGTTTTTTGTGCAAAGAATAACATAAAACTAGCCAGAATTATCAGCTCCATTATCACCTTATCTGGAGATATGATGAGATTTGATGATGAAAATTCATTAAATCTGACACTTTGTTATACTGCAAACAAACCATGCATTTGACTGGATAACAAGTTGTAAATGTATCCTATGTACATATCTCCTTGTAAAGTTTGAAGGCCACCATTTTTATTTTTCACCGCATCAACAAATGAGCAAAAGCTCATATTCAATATCTTATTTAATTTTATTTAACTTATACAAGGCCATCTGTCAATTTGGGCTCCAGAAGAAAACTTGAATCAAACAGCTTGAGTGAACATAATTCTCAGACAGAGAATATGACCCATGACCTTGGTCAGGAATCCAAATAACTAATAGTAGAACGAACCTAACCAAAATTGTTTCTGAATATTCATTTAGATTTATGTGTAATTTGGGACAGCTTAATTCTCTTGAAATCAGATGAACTCCCTTAAAAAGCTCTGATCAAATCTATATATATATATATATATATATATATATATATAATATGTATATATATACAGTAAAACTTCAATAACTAGAACAGGCAAGGATGTAGAATTTAGTTCTAGTCATTGATTCTTCCAGTTATTGAGGGTTGAAGTCTTTAGAAAATGACCAGTGGCAACTCAAATATCAGTTCTAGTCATCCGAGGCATTTGAGTTATCACAGCTCCAGTTATCTAAGTTCTTCTGAAAATATGTATGTCTGAATATTTTGGTAATTATGATAACTGAAGTGTCCGGTGTTTATAAACATCCAGGCAACTCTATTACACTATAATGCATGTCAAAAAAGGGTCTTACACTGTCAGGTAGCTTCTTTGTCCATTCTTCACAGGCTGCAGGTATATAATCAGGGTGGGTAACATAACATACACATGAACAGACATCTTCAATTGAGCATGTTGGTGAAATGGCATGAATAACGCGGCACACATGTTGCAATGAAAGACGACACTGGGGATGAATTCCTCCTTCCATTATTGCCAAATTGGCAGGAATCATTGCAATTTGTCCGGCTACACATATTCTGTTGTTGACCTGAAACAGAGAAGATGATTTGAGCTGTAATGTGAGAAAATCAATGTACCTTATCTGACTGGCTGAAAATAAGAAGTAGGCGTGGCATATTAATTTATTCAGCATGAAAAGGGTTAAGGTACATTGATTGTCATGCTGAATAAATTAATATGCCATGCCTACTTCTAATTTTCAGCCAATCAGATAACTTGATCCAAACTGTTCATACAAATTCAAGTATTTAATGACAAACAGTCTAAATCCAGATCAGTTGGCTTCTGAAGAAGCCAACCAATCTGGACTTACACTGTTTGCAAAGGCAGGGTATATCCGGGTTCAGCAGGTTAAGATGTATGCCAAGCAAGGATTCTGATCATATTGCACACCGGTATAGTGTGATCAGTCCCCACTTCCTGCCTGAACAAGCCCTGGATCTTTTGCTATCACTCTGCATGGATAAACAGGCTGATCTGAGATCAGCTTAGTACATATCGTGAAGTACATTGTCTCTCACTAAAGCTGATTTATTCACAAAGTCTTACACCTTATAAAAAACCAAAGGCTTAAGTAGAAGAAAACTGTGCTCTGGAAAAGATTTGATTGATTGTGTTGGGGTTTAACGACACATCAACCCTTAAGATTCATTTTGTGTCATCTCCTAGAGAAAGGGAGAAAAGAGACAGAAGAGATAGTAGAGGAGATGAAAG
This sequence comes from Anodontia alba, assembly GCA_964016985.1. Taxonomy (NCBI): domain Eukaryota; kingdom Metazoa; phylum Mollusca; class Bivalvia; order Lucinida; family Lucinidae; genus Anodontia; species Anodontia alba. The sequence continues at coordinate 90,428,072 of OZ024823.1, forward strand.
AGATGGACAGGGAAGAAAGAGGAACAGAATGAAAGGGAAGAAACAGAAGAAATAAAAACATTTCCCTCTACCCTTACCTGCTATAAGGATAGCAAGCCCTGCCCAAATGTAAGCCAATATCAGTTGGACGCCCTGGTGATGTAAGATACACGACAAATCAGAATGAAGATAGACAGGTGAGGGGATGGAGATGGCAATTATACATTCAACATGCTCTGCTGTAAACCCCTAACAAATTTCATCCATCTCAGCCTCATAATTTCTGAGATATAGGCTCTGGGGAATGAATACACCACAAAGGGAAATAACTCTAACATAGACGTGTGTGCTCCCCCTCTTCAAAATTCTTTCCTTTAAGAGAAGTCCAGCAAGGATATACCTCCAAGGGAAATAACTCTGTTAGATAATATTTGCTTCCATTCTAACTGGGGGTTATTCTTAAAGGCTACTCTTGGAGCAAATTCTTTGCTTTAAAAGATACTCCCATATTTGAAAGGTTTCAGGCAATAGGAAACCCGACATCAAAAAAGGTTTTCTCCCTTTGTAAAATGGCAGCAAAATCTTTAAGGAGTTTTCTTAGTCATCTTAAGTATGCTAAAGATTAACAAAGAAGCTAGCATAGTAGATACTGAGCTTTTCACTTCTATGACCATGGTTTGTCAAACATAGCTACAGATAAGAGGGGGTATCCACAATATTTTTCTTATTTTTTGCCAGAAACGTATGTTATGGGTACTCAATAGCAGCGCCTTGTCAATGTGCTTCTAATAAGTATCCACAAGTTTCGTCAAGAAATGAGAAAAAAAAAATGATCCTTTTAGTTGAAAAAAGTGCCTTTTCTGAAACTATGGTTTGAGTGAAAAGAAAAAAAAGAAGAAGTTTTTCCCTTACCTTTACAGCTTGACTGTAGGGTCCTATATTGGCTGGTGCCCAGTGTGAGAGACCCTGTACATGCATTGTCTGTCTCTTGTCATGGTTTCGGTAACCATAGCAATCCAACTGCATGGCAATATTACTTGGAAGACAAACTTGTACACAAACTCTAGTATGTAAAATATTGATAAGAGAATAAAAATATTTACTATGAAAGCATTTAGATTTCCTATAACAAAATGAGATACAAAAATTATGAAGAAGTGGGTGTGATATCTTTTGAGGATTATCAGTATAATGAAGCTTTTATTTGTATGAAGTAAAAAATAACAGAGCTTAAACATTAACACTGATGTTGAATCAATGTTGAAATGATGTTGTTCTAACGCTGAGTGCCTGCTGGGCAAAGTCATTAGACTGTGAACTATAGGTCAAGGTCATAAGATATACTGACCAGTTTGAGTCCATGTTCGGGAATAAGTGTGTATCTGGTTTGATCATGTAGATCTTATACATTTAGTTTTTCAGAAAAAAGAAGCTAAACACTTGTGCTGATGCAAAAAAGGACATCAGAGAAATGTAGATTATGGTCATAAAACAATGCAACCAATCCTAGTGTGCAAAGTATGCCAAATTTGGTGATTGTAGATCGTTAATCAGAACTGCAAGGGTTGATGCAAATATTGACAGCTGGACAGAAAACTGGGCCAATATCATAGCTCCAGACAAGGTGCTTTTTTCAGTCTAAAAGTATATTTTTCTTATTCTTCCATGAAAACATACATGTGGGTACTCATTCGAAGTGCCTCGGCAAGAACTTCAGAACTTTCTTCACTTTTTTTTTCATTTTGTAGCATCTAAATGAAAAATTTAGACCGTAAGGGCAAGTAAGTTTTGAGGGAATTTTACACCTCTGATTTACAATACCACAACATATGTTTTCATGCAAAATAAAAGAAAAACTGTTTTCAGGATAACCTCTCGTATCTTGAACTATGCATTATGTTGCACCTGTTTACTTAAGCAAACTAACCCATAGGCTTAAGGCCGTAATGTAGACTAAAAATAAAAATATTAAACTCTTAAAGCACTATTAAAATTGTAGCAGATGACATTCTAAAATATTTTTCTTTACTTTTTTGAAAAAAAAGAAAAAAAAAAAAAAGGTTAGAACTCCATATGTTTATGTGACTGGCATTATAAGGGTTCATCTAGAGTTTGTGTTGCAACACTGTTAGTAGATCAGTTTGAAAAAAATAAAATCATTCTAAATTATCTCAATTACTACCTATCTGGAGTCGTTGGCAAAATGCATGTATATATGCCTCACCTTGCAGCAGGATTGATCCCAAAGAACTGTTTATATACACTATTGATAGAAGCAAAATCCTCCATTCTTTGTACATACAGATGGACCAAACACAGACAGCTCAAGTCAAACTGGGACGATGAGAGACATTCTCTTAGTTGAGTCATGGTCTGTAAGACAAGTGTCTCAATGGGCACTCCAGTTTCATACTTCACAGTAACACCCGAAATCCATATGTGGTCTCCACAGATCCTCTTGCTCCATGGGTGAACTTCTGTAACAAAAAAGGCAATAAGGATAGGCTGAATAGTCACTTAAGAGGAACTGATACACTTGCAAGGGAAGTAATTCTGTCAAAATTATTTTGCCTGACTTCCTGAAAAGGAGTCTACTCTAAAAGGAAATAATTTGGGAGCAAATTCCTTCCTTTTTGAGTAGACCTTTTCAGAAGGGACTTGGTGTGCAGGAGAGCAAATAGGAAGTCACAAAACTTGTCCTTATAAAACTTGGCAGAAAATCAGTCCTCTTGAATAATTTGTGCAAAAAGGGCCCCTATGCCATATGCCAGCAACAAAGGCCAAGATCAGCCTGTGCATAGTCACAGCCTGAGCTAGACCTTTGTTGGCTGCTTACAGAATCAGTGCTACTGTAGATTCTAACATGAGGTTAATGTTTTCCCATAGTGCCTTATGGCAACGTTACCATGATTAAACTACAATAATTCATGTTGTCAACGTAGTGTGTGCAAAAAAGCGCATTTGATGATGTTGCATGTACTTTTAAAACATTTATTTCTGTTGACGCCTGCTGCAAAATTGTTTTTTGGAAAACACTGCAACAATGTCGATTTTTCTTTATGTATCATGTTAGAATCAAATTAATTTTTCTCTGCTGTGAATTATCTTTGCATAATGCATGGTGTTGTAGGTCAGATGCAAATATAATTCACCAACTTTGCCATCGAGAATATAATACTTCGCTATCTGCCCTTCAACACCATGCGGTATTCGACGACAATTCACTTCAGAGTAAAATTATTTCTTAACCCTTGTCCTACTGAATAAATTAAGATGCCATGACCACCTATTTTCAGCCAATCAGGTTACTTGATCCAGATTGTTGATATAAATTCATATACTGAATGGCAAACAGTGCAGATCCAGATCAGTTGGCTTCTTCACAAGCCAACTGATCTGGATCTACACTGTTTGCAAAGGAAGGGTATATCCGGGTTCAGCAGGACAAGGGTTTAATATTAAAATGAACAGAGAAAGCCGTGACCATACTGGGCAGATGTGAAGGGTGATCATGGCCTTCAGAGTATCCATATGACATAAGTGCCCATTTCTGTAGGTAGCACATCAAATATTCATTCCGTCATGAAAGGATGTGTGACATCTTATTAGAATCAGCAAACAAGATACAATGACAATAAACTTTTGTTGAGAACTGAGAAAACATCAATATTTTGGGATTCAAACAATATGTCTTTTAGCCAGGCTCATGGCTCAGTTGGATGCACAGAGTAGAGATTAGGAGGTTGCGGGTTTGATCCCCGCCGGGTCTGGCAACACTCTTTCGTGAAGATAGATCATGAAATATATTCTACAGCCATTCTCTCCCTTCCCAGAGAATATTCAGAAGATAATACATTGTAGTTCTTATTTTTGCACCAAAATATGTATTGTAGGCACCCTCTGGAATTGCTTTAGTTGCTTTAAGAAATGGCTCCAGACAGACAAATAAACAGATGGAATAACTCCTACTTCAGTAGTCAGATTGATATTTAACTTTGTCCTGATGAAGGTCATTGAGTGACTGAAATTCGTTGACCATAAATAGTCAACCCTACAGCTTTTGGTCGTTTGTACTATTTTTTTACCCTTTTATACTTGAACTCCTAAGGTAAACCATGACAATACTCTGTTATGGAAATATGAGTCCAATCTCATTTATGGTTGGGAAACAGATGACTTGGTAAAGAGTATTAAAGGATATTTTCTTACTTGTCCATAAACACATATGTTGTGGGTACTCATTAGAAGTGCCTCAATGAGGCACTTCTAATGAGTATGGTACTCATCAGAAGTGCCTCAATGAGGCACTTTTAATGAGTACCCACAATATATGTTTTTATTGTGAAATAAGAAAGAAATCTCCCAGAATTATCATCAAATACTCCACCTTAACTAGAGCTGGTATTTGTAAAACACTATGCCCCCAACTGCCTGACTCTGACACTGCTTCAACACTGCTTGCCCATGATGGTAACAACAGTACAAATATATGCGATTTCAATGTTATTTTATCAAAGGGAAATAACTCTAATATAGGAGATAATTGGGATAAGAAAAAAATATGGGTCACCTATTTTTTCATAAGGAATCAAAATATGAAATTTCAAAACATTAGCATACATGGTTCTAAACTTGTGCTATACACAATAAAGCAACGACATTAAATGGCCAGAAACTGCGAAGGGCCATAACTCCAACATTTCATTTAATTGGTTCAAAATTTAATCAGGTGATCTCCTCCCCATTCCCAATCAGTATACCAAATGGCCCCATCAGCTACACCTGCAGATGTGCTCACATGCAAGTTGAAGACCTCCTGGAAATGATTGTTTGTCTGAGGGTCTTTAAGCTTCCAAACTTTGAGACGAGGGGTGAACGCGCTTGGATTTTGGAGGCACATCAATCCTCATGTCACATACAAGAAGCTGATGTTGCAGAGCTACTTCCTCACCAGGGATCACTTTTACATCTGTGACAAGTTTGCGCATGGTCCTACGGAAAAGGATGAAGTCTATCTGTGTGGCTATGTTTCCAGACTTGTATGTGATGAGATGGCTGTCACGTTTCTTGAAACATGTGTTCCCAAGAAGCAGGTCAAATGCTAGGGCTTACTCTAGGATTCTCTCACCCTCAACATCTGGTTCCGGCCTGCCATACCCCATCCCACCATGCACTTCCCTGTATCCAGTGCCTGCACGGCCAACATGGCCGTTCCAATCCAATGGGATCAAAAATTCTGATGCTGGGATCCTGGCAGTCACAGCACGCAGCTGATCAAAGAACAGGTCCTTAACCTCATCACTTAGACCACTCTGTGGGGCATACACAGACAGAAAGGTAACCACACGCTGGCCGACTATGAGTTTCACTAAAATAATTCTGTCGAAGACTCTCTGAACCTCAAAAACTTTCTCTATCCACTCTTCTGCCACAAACACCCCTACACCAGCAGTGCCTTTGTCATTTCCTGACCAGTAGAGCTTGTACCTGGTGCCCTTGATTGTGCGGCAGCTGCCACCACGGTATCTGGTCTCCTGAATGCAGCAGACATCCACTTTCCTGCGGGATAGTGTTTCCACTGCCTCACAAACTCTTCCTCTCAGGATGTTCACATTGAGTGTTCCCACCCTGAATTTCCTCAGGTGCTTGCTGGATTCGCCACAATGGCCCGACCCTGCCTCCCACACCTGACAGGAGGCCAAGCCGGAGACGTTACCAACAGAATGTCTGTTGGCACCGCCTAACTCTGAACCTATTTTTCTTCTTGCCATGTAAAATTTTTGGAACGATTTTTACGGGATCGCCTGTCCTAGCTGACACCCCAACTCAGTTCTTTTACAGCATCTGAGTATGCGCGCCGTTCCCGCACTCGAGCAGTGTGCTTTGCCGTTGTCCTTATAAAGAAAGGATCGTCTGCCAAACCACAATAGCTAGAACACCAAGCCATCAGTCTGTAGATGATTGCTGCCTAGCTCTGCCACCCAGGTTGTGGCAGCCTCATTACCCTGAAGGTGGGGAGGCAACTGTGATAGAGGGCAGCCTCACATTCCCACACTCATGCTGAGTGTCACAGCTGGATGCAGTTTTACGTCATACCCAGGACATGAGGATATCTGGAACAACATCAAGACTGGACTGCTCAAGACAACTGAGGAGGTATGTGGCACAACTCGGCCACACCATTGGCATCGTGAAACCTGGTGGTGGAAAGAACACGTGGAAAAGGCCATTGCTGCCAAGCGGACAGCTTTCAAGGCCTGGAAGGCTGGTAAAGGCACTAGGGCATCATACGATGCAGCCAAATGAAATGGCAGACATGCAGTGCACCATGCTCGTCAAGAAGCCGACAAGAAGGTCTACGAGAATATTGACCCCAAGTCTTCAGAAGTCTACCGCCTTGCTAACCAGTTTAGAAGAGAGAACACTGATGTTGTTGGTGACAAACCTGTGAAGAATGATGCAGGAGAGATGTCAATGAGCGAAGACTCAAAGCAGAAGGCCTGGATGGAGCACTACCTAAGGCTTCTCAATGTTGAGTTTGACTGGGACCCAGACCACCTGTCATATCAATCACCAGTGGAAGGCCCGCCCATCCCAATCACCATTGATATGGTTAAGAAGGCTATCTCGCAGATGAAGGCAGGCAAAGCACCGGGCCCATCAGGCATAGTGGTGGAGATAATAAGAGCGGCCGGTGACATGGGCTCCTCCATGATCCGTGACCTCGCAGTTGCAATCATTCGTGATGGCAAGGTACCCTCTGACTGGGAGCAGTTTCATTGTCTGCCTCTACAAGGGAAAAGGGGACGCATTGGAAAGGGGCAACTACCGCGGTCTCAAGCTGACAGAGCAGGTTATGAAAATCCTGGAGAGGATTGTGGACGGCCTCATCAGACAGTTGGTGTCAATCGACGATTCCCAGTTTGGCTTCGTCCCAGGCAGAGGCACTACAGACGCAATCTTTGTTGTCAGGCAGCTGCAAGAGAAGTATCTAGCTGCCAATAAGAGACTCTACATGGCTTTCATAGACCTGGAGAAGGCGTTTGATCGAGTGCCTCGGAAGGTCATCTGGTGAGAAAACTTGGTGTGGAGGAGTGGATTGTGCAACTGGTGCAGGGGATGTATGCAAATGCACGGAGCCGTGTCCATGTTGGTGAGGGGTACAGTGAAGAGTTTGAAGTGAAGGTTGGTGTTCACCAAGGATCAGTACTCAGCCCACTGCTCTTCATCATTGTGCTTGAAGCCTTATCACAAGAGTTCCACTCTGGGATCCCCTGGGAGGAGCTCTATGCCGATGACCTTGTTATCATCGCTGAATCACTTGAGGAATGTGTCAGGAGGCTCTTGACTTGGAAAGAAGCAATGGAGAAGAAAGGACTGAGAGTAAATACTGGAAAGACAAAGATCATGATCTGCGGTATGGGACTGGACCTCCTGCAGAGTTCAGGCGAGTTTCCATGCGCTGTCTGTCGCACTGGAGTGGGTAGCAACAGAATCTTCAGCAATGGCTGCAAGCACTGGGTGCACAAGAAATGCAGTGGGCTCAAGCACTTGAAAAAGGACCCTGACTATAGATGTATATGGTGCCAGGGAACTGCACGCCCCTTGGATGGCAGACCACAGAAGGAAGTCCAGGTCGGACCTGACAAGCTTGAGGTGGTAGCTTCCTTTTGCTACCTAGGAGACATGCTCTCAGCAGCAGGTGGCTGTGAACTTTCAACCACAACACGTGTGAAAACCGCCTGGATGAAGTTCAAGGATCTGCTACCAGTCCTCTCTTCACGCCACCTTTCTTTCAAAACACATGGCCATGTGTACAGCTCTTGTGTGCGGAGGGCAATGCTCCATGCCAGCAAGACTTGGCCATTGACAAAGCCGAACCTCCAGCATCTGCAGCGAAATGACAGGGCAATGATCAGACAGATCTGCAATTTCAGGCCGCAAGACATTGTCACCACCAGGTCCAATGATCTGGATATTTTGCTGACAAGGGAAACATGCCCAAATTTACAAAGGGCCATTACTTACGAAATATTTTTCAGAATTTACACAAAAGTTAATCAGGTCATCTACTCATCATTACCAATCAATTCACCAAGTTTCAAGTCTCTAGCTCTAACAGTTTTTGAGATATTTTGCTGACAAGATAAAAATGTCAAAAATTACAAAGGACCATAACTCAATATTTTTCAAAATGTATTCAAAAGTTAATCAGGTTGTCTACTCATCACTACTAGTCTATTCATCAAGTTTCAAGGCTCTAGCTCCAATGGTTTTTGAGATATTTTGCTGACAAGATAAAAATGCCCAACATTACAAAGGGCCATAACTCATGAAGTATTTTTCAGTATTTCTTCAAAAGTTGATCAGGTCATCTACTCATCACTATAAATCCATTTACTAAGTTTCAAGGCTCTAGCTCTAATAGTTTTTGAGATATTTTGTTGACAAGGTAAAAATGCCCAAAATTACAAAGGGCCATAACACAAGAAGTATTTTTCAGAATTTATTCAGAAGTTAATCAGGTTGTCTACTCATCACTACCAGTCTATTCTTGAAGTTTCAAGGCTCTAGCTCCAACGCGTTTTGAGATATTTTGCTTACAAGGTAAAATTGCCCAAAATTACAAAGGGCCATAACTCATGAAGTATTTTTCAGAATTTCTTCAAAAGTTAATCAGGTCATCTACTCATCACTACAAATCCATTTACTAAGTTTCAAGGCTCTAGCTCTAACAGTTTTTGAGATATTTTGCTGACAAGGTAAAAATGCCCAAAATTACAAAGGGCCATAACTCAAGAAGTATTTTTCAAAATTTCTTCAAAAGTTAATCAGGTTGTCTACTCATCACTACCAGTCTATTCATCATGTTTCAAGCCTCTAGCTCCAACGGTTTTTGAGATATTTTGCTGACAAGGTAAAAATGCCCAAAAATTCAAAGGGTCATAACTCATGGAGTATTTTTCAGAATTTCTTCAGAAGTTAATCAGGTCATCTACTCATCACTACAAATCCATTTACTAAGTTTCAAGGCTCTAGCTCAAACAGTTTTTGAGATATTTTATGCCCAAAATTACAAAGGGCCATAACTCAAGAAGTATTTTTCAAAATTTCTTCAAAAGTTAATCAGGTTGTCTACTCATCACTACCAGTCTATTCATCAAGTTTCAAGGCTCTAGCTCCAACGGTTTTTGAGATATTTTGCAGACAAGGTAAAAATGCCCCAAATTACAAAGGGCCATAACTCATGAAGTATTTTTCAGAATTTCTTCAAAAGTTATTCAGGTCATCTACTCATCACTACAAATCCAATTACTAAGTTTCAAGGCTCTAGCTCTGACAGTTTTTTATATATTTTGCTGACAAGGTAAAAATGCCCAAAATTACAAAGGGCCATAACTCAAGAAGTACTTTTCAAAATTTCTTCAAAAGTTAATCAGGTTGTCTACTCATCGCTACCAGTCTAATCATCAAGTTTCAAGACTCTAGCTTCAATAGTTTTTGAGATATTTTGCTGACAAGATTGCATCCATATTTTTTCAAAGGGCCATAACTCTGAAAAGGGGTATAATCCTGTCAAGAAAACAAACACGTGTCAGTTATTTTTTCATGAGGAATCCATATAAGAAATTTCAAAACAGTAGCATTCACAGTTCTTAAGTTATGCTATGCATCAAAAAGCGTGACGGACGGACGGACGAACAACCCAGAAGCAATATGCCCCTCCAACTTCTTTGAAGTTGGGGGCATAATAAGTCCGCTGTTGGGAAAAATGCCTTATTTAGAATTATGTCAGAAATACCATCTTGATCAAATGTACCAAGTATAAGTATCTTACGACACAAAGGAATGAAGCATAGCTGAAAAAATTTCCCACCTATCGTAGGATTTGAACCCGGTCCTCCCTGTTAAAAATCCAATACTCTAACCACTGAGCCAAAGAGTCGACTCCCTGACGCAGCTGTCAGAGACTGAATATATACCTACAAGCTATGCGTAATCTACCTACAAGCTATGCGTAATCTGCCAAGGTAGATAATCGAGGTAGGAATGCTAGGTCATAACACTCCCCCATTTCAAGGAAGTCATCATTTATGATGATGTAAAGCCATTTTCGGCAAAGAAAAGTCCAATCCCAGCCGAGCCCCCATCTTACGACATGAAAATTATAACAAAGGAATGAAACACAGCTGAAAAATTTCCCGCCTATCGTGGGATTCGAACCCACGAATTTGACTCCCTGACGCAGTTGTCAGAGACTGAACATACACCTACAAGCTATGCGTAATCTGCCAAGGCAGATAATCCAGGTAGGAGTGCTAGGTCATAACAATAAGTACTTACCAGAGACCACATCAGTATTTGGTTCCAGTTGCAATTTCTCGCACTGCAGACATCTTATCTCATCCTCTTCTGAGAAGAGTTCTGTATACAGTGAAGAGCTTGACTTCATTGGAAGATCTCTAACACAGTCAGACTGGCTTCTTGTCAGATCCTATAAGATCAATGAATGAAGCCTTTTAGATAAAAGGGTGATCATTACGATGGGTTTTCTTCTTGTAATTTTTTAATAAAAGTCATAGCTCCAGGTATTACACTTTTTCAAGATAAAAAAACTACACTTTTTTATTATTTCTACAGTTAAGCATATGTTGTGGTACTCAGTAGAAGTGCCTCATCCAGGCATCCACATTTTTGTGGAGAAATAAGAAAATTATTATCTGAATACCCGCTCCTATTTGAAGCAATAAAAAACATGTTGCAGGTACATATTATAATTGCCTTGCTGGGGCACATCCTATGTTTTTGTATAAAAGATGAATCAAGGAGATTCTAATGAGTACTAGTTCTATGTTTTGTGAAAAGCAAGGCAATTCTAAAAAGTATACTCAAAGTAAGTTTTGTGGCAAAAAAACAACAAAAATAATAATGATACGTACGCCACAATTATACTCTTAACTCTGCAAAAAAAAAAAAAAAAAAAAAAAAAAATGATTTGAAAGAAAAACTTGGATTAGAGCAATATCAGAGAAAACACATTTATGCAAAATTACAAGACGGCTTAGACTAGCATTTACATTTGTACACTTTGGTTTTAGAACACAAGTGAAAACAAGAGGACCATGATGGTCCTATATCGCTCACCTGATCAAACAGATTTGCATACTTACTGTTGAAGATTCAGCGAAGTTCACTGCTCTAAGATTTATGTATAAATTTTACAGCCCTCCCCACCCCCCCCCCCCCCCACCCCCAACACACAAGGCCATGTTTTTTTCTTTTTAACACATCATGACTTGACTTAATCTTGAAAGGGAACATTTCTGCCAAGTTATTTTGAAATTGGTCCAGTGGTTTCTGACAAAAAGATTTTTAAAGTGTTTTATATCACTATAAAGCCCAACCCCATATGGGACATTTTTTTTTTTTTTTTGATGAATCATGACAGTTTGAAGAAACTTGGCAGAGGGTAACCAAAGGAACATTCCTGCCAAGTTAAATTAAAATCAGTCCAGTGGTTTCTGACCAGAAGATTTTTAATGTTTTCTATTTAAATCTATAGGGAAAATAAGCCCCATCCCCTAGCAGCCATGTTTTTTTGACAAATCAGGATTGCTTGAACATTCTTGGTAGAGGGTTACTAAAGCATTATTGAAATCAGTCAGGAGGTATTTGACAAGAAGAATTTTAAAGTTTTCTATACAGATATATATGGAAAATAAGCCCCACCCCCGGGGGCCATGTTTTTTGATGTATCATGAAGGCTTGAACAATCTTGGTAGAGGGTCACCAAAGCAACATTCCTGCCAAGTTACATTGAACTTGGTCCAACGGTTTCTTAAAAGAAAATTTTTAAAGTTTTTTATATAGGTACATAGGGAAAATAAGCCCCGCCCCCTAGCGGCCATGTTTTTTGACGAATCACAATTACTTGAACAATCTTGGTACAGGGTCACCATGGAAACATTTTTGCCAAGTTATAATGAAATTGGTCCAGTGGTTTCTGACAAGAAGATTTTTCAAGTTTTCTATAAAGATATATAGGGAAAATAAGCCCCACCCCCTGGCAGCCATGTTTTTTGACAATCCAAATGGCTTGAACAATCTTGGTACAGAATCACAAAGGAATAATTCTGCAAAATTATATAGCAATTGGTCCAGTGGTTTCTGACAAGAAGAATTATTAAGTTTTTTATATAGATATATAGGGAAAATGAGCCCCGCCCCCTGGCGGCCATGTTTTTTGACAAATCCAAATGGCTTGAACAATCTTGGTAGAGAGTCACCAAAGGAACATTTCTGCAAAATTATATGGAAATCGGTCCAGTGGTTTCAGACAAGAAGATTTTTTAAGTTTTCTATATAGATATATAGGGAAAATAAGCCCCGCCCCCTGGCAGCCATGTTTTTTGACAAATCCAAATGGCTTGAACAATCTTGGTCAAGGATCACCAAAGGAACATTTTTGCAAAATTATATTGAAATCTGTCCTGTGGTTTCTGACCAGAAGATTTTTTAAGTTTTCTATATAGATATATAGGGAAAATAAGCCCCGCCCCCTGGCGGCCATGTTTATTGACGAAACCAAATGGCTTGAACAATCTTAGTAGAAAATCACCAAAGGAACAGTTCTGCAAAATTATATTGAAATCGGTCCAGTGGTTTCTGACAAGAAGATTTTTAAAGTTTTCTATACAGATATATAGGGAAAATAAGCCCCGCCCCCTGGCGGCCATGTTTTTTGACGAATCCAAATGGCTTGAACAATCTTGGTAGAGGATCACCAAAGGAACATTCCTGCAAAATTATATGGAAATCGGTAAAGTGGTTTCTGAAAAGAAGACTTTTAAAGTTTTCTACATAGATATATAGGGAAAATAAGTCCCGCCCCCTGGCAGCCATATTTTTTGACGAATCCAACTGGCTTGAACAATCTTGGTAGAGGATCCCCAAAGGAACATTTCTGCAAAAGTATATGGAAATCGGTCCAGTGGTTTCTGAGAAGAAGATTTTTTAAGTTTTCTATATAGATATATAGGGAAAATAAGCCCCGCCCCTGGCGGCCATGTTTTTTGACGAATCCAAATGGCTTGAACAATCTTGGTAGAGGATCACCAAAGGAACATTTCTGCAAAATTATATTGAAATCGGTCCAGTGGTTTCTGACAAGAAGATTTTTAAAGTTTTCTATATAGATAATATAGGGAAAATAAGCCCGCCCCCTGGCGGCCATATTTTTGACGAATCCAAATGGCTTGAACAATCTTGGTAGAGAGTCACCAAAGGAACATTTCTGCAAAATTGTATGGAAATCGGTCCAGTGGTTTCAGACAAGAAGATTTTTTAAGTTTTCTATATAGATATATAGGAAAAATAAGCCCCGCCGTTTATTGACAAAACCAAATGGCTTGAACAATCTTAGTAGAAAATCACCAAATGAACAGTTCTGCAAAATTATATTGAAATCGGTCCAGTGGTTTCTGACAAGAAGATTTTTAAAGTTTTCTATACAGATATATAGGGAAAATAAGCCCCGCCCCCTGGCGGCCATGTTTTTTGACGAATCCAAATGGCTTGAACAATCTTGGTAGAGGATCACCAAAGGAACATTCCTGCAAAATTATATGGAAATCGGTCCTGTGGTTTCAGACAAGAAGATTTTTTAAGTTTTCTATATAGATATATAGGGAAAATAAGCCCCGCCCCCTAGCGGCCATGTTTTTTGACGAATCCAAATGGCTTTAACAATCTTAGTAGAAAATCACCAAAGGAACATTTCTGCAAAATTATATTGAAATCGGCCCAGTGGTTTCTAACAAGAAGATTTGTAAAGTTTTCTATACAGATATATAGGGAAAATAAGCCCCGCCCCCTGGTGGCCATGTTTTTTGACGAATCCAAATGGCTTGAACAATCTTGGTAGAGGATCACCAAAGGAACATTCCTGCAAAATTATATGGAAATCGGTCCAGTGGTTTCTGACAAGAAGACTTTTAAAGTTTTCTACATGGATATACTGGGAAAATAAGTCCCGCCCCCTGGCGGCCATGTTTTTTGACGAATCCAAATGGCTTGAACAATCTTGGTAGAGAATCACCAAAGGAACATTTCTGCAAAAGTATATGGAAATCGGTCCAGTGGTTTCTGACAAGAAGATTTTTAAAGTTTTCTATATAGATAATATAGGGAAAATAAGCCCCGCCCCCTGGCGGCCATGTTTTTTGACGAATCCAAATGGCTTGAACAATCTTGGTAGAGGGTCACCAAAGGAACATTTCTGCAAAATTATATGGAAATTGGTCCAGTGGTTTCTGACAAGAAGATTTTTTAAGTTTTTAAGTTTTTAGTTTAAAAATCTATTTTTAGCTCCTGTGACCTAGATATGCAATGGGCCGGAACCATTTGAACAACTTTGAAAGAGGATCAACCAAGGATCATTCCTGTGAAGTTTGGTCAAATTCCCACCAGTGGTTTAGGAAGAGATGTTGTTTAAAGATTGTGGACAGACGGACATCCGGACGACGACGACAACGACGCTGACGACGACGACGGATGGTGAGTGATCACAATAGCTCACCAGGAGCCTCCGGCTCAGGTGATTGATTGTGTTGGGGTTTAATGACACGTCAACCCTTGAGGGTCATTTTGTGTCGTCTCCCAGAGAAAGGGAGAAAAGAGAAGAAAGAGTAGAGGAGATGAAAGAGGGGGACAGGGAAGAAAGAGGAACAGGAATAAAAGTGAAGAAACAGAAGAAATAAGAACATTCCCTCTCTACCCTTACCCACTACAAGGATAGCAGGCCTTGCCCAACTGTAAGCCAATATCAGTTGGACGCCCCGGTGATGTAAGATACACAGCACCTTCGCACCACCCGACCACCCCCCCGGCTCAGGTGAGCTAACAAGCTAAAGTACTAATTAAAAGGAATGTATATACCTTCAAGGAATATGAGTGAACCATGAAAATATTTACATGTACTTACATTCTCATTGAGAGCTTTATTTTAGCAAAAACAAAACAAAAAAAAAACAAAAACCTACTTCCTCTGGGAGCAAATTCCTTTTCTTTAAGGGAAGACCCAAGTTCTTTTTTCAAAAGTCCATATTAACCCTAAGTATAGGCCTTTGCAAACAGTGTAGACCCAGATCAGATGCCACAGAATGTGGCATCTGATCAGAGTCTACATTGTTTGCCATACATATAGCAATTCTATAGACACATTCTACACTGTTTACCATACATATAGCAATATTTTAAACACTGAGGGAGTAGAATGGACCCTTTCAAATTTTAGGACAAGAATGGTAAGTTGATAAGGTGTCCCAATACTTAGAGTAAATAGTGTAGTCTCCTTTGAAAAATAGGGACAATTCAGGGGTATCCATTCACCTTAATTAATTATTATATGGATTATCCAATTTTCTTGAAGTATGGCAGTGACTCTAGAGGACTTGTTACGGAGGAGCATTCGGTGATAATTATGGGATAATTTTTTTCTTATTTCTCCATAAAAAATATGCTGTGGGTACTCATTAAAAGCGCCTTGGTGAGGTGCTTCTAAAGAGTACCCACAACATACGTTTTTATGGAGAACTGGAGAAAATTATCCCTGAATTATCATCAAATACTCCTCCTTATCAAGTATTCTGGTCACTCTCATCTCCAGGTCACTCACTAGTTTCAGACCATACAGGATAGATTATCCATAGTTCAATTTCTAAGTGTCTTTGCCTTGTCTGGAACCCATGCCATTTGAATTCTTACCAATGAACAGGGAAGGCCCATATCAGCCTGCAAAGTCTAATCCAATGAAGTAGTTATGTTAATGTTTGTTTGTTTGTGTTGAGGTTTTACGGCCCAGTCAACCCAATGGGATCATGTCGAGCGCAGTCAGTTTACCTAACCACACCTTTACTGGGCAGGCTTATCCTCTAAGTGATTAACCAGTATTGTGTGCACTGTTTCACCAGAAATTGACAACTGCCCTTCTTGAATCAGCAGAAGGGAGAGAATGACCACAGAAAATATTTCATGATCAAATCTCCACGAAACAATGTTGCGGGCCGGGCGGGGGTTAAACCGCAACCTCCTGATCACCAGTCGGAGGTGCATCCAACTGAGCCACTGAGGCTGGCATCTTGTTAATGTAGGATCTATTGGAAGGCCAAAACACTGATCAGACTGGGGGTAAGCAGGCTAAGCTAAGGCTGTGGTAATATCAAAACTTATTACTTGTCCATGGATGAGGAAATGGACAAAACACAGTTGTCAGAATAAAATTTATTTGTCCAAAAATTAGTATTTTTCTTATTTTTACACAATATATGTTGTGAGTACCTATCAGAAGCACTTCACTTAGGTGCTTCTAATTACCAACAATATGTAAATTCCATCTATAGTAATACATTGTACTCCTTTTATCTAGATCTATGACTTCCTTTTCCCAGGACAAGTAAACTGAAATTTATTGCTTGCCCATATTTTCCCAGCCATGATGAAGTGAATTGTCACTTTTTACATATCCCTATGGTTCCACTTTTATTACTAGTACCTGAGGTTTGTCCCTCAGATGTGCTTTTCTGAGGTTGAGGTAGCCAACAGGAGCAAAAGCATCATCAGAATGAATGACCGTCTCAGCATCATCTCTGTAATAAATAGTCCAGTGAAAAGACAATACATAAAACACAATATTTCCAGTCAACTGACAAACACCAATTATGTAATGACCCTAAATATTAGTGAAAAGTGTAGATCCAGATTAGACTGTCCTTGAAGCAGAATTTGGTCAGTGTTGACACTGACAGGCATTCTCCCAGCAGATCTTTTAGGTTGCATGGATTGGAATAGTATTATAAAAGAATAGAAATGAAGTTAACATATATAATGCTCCAGATGAGGGAGTGTTCAAAAGAAAATTTTTATTTGTACAAAAAACATATCTTGTAGGTACTTATTGGAGTTGCCTCAGTGAGTGGGTACTTACTGAAGTTGTCTCAGTGAGACAATTCCATGAGTACCCATAAGATATGTTTTCTTTAAAAAATAACAAAAAAAAATTATCCTAAATTATCATATAAGTTATTGCCTTATCTGGAACTATAAACATATAGAACTCAGTATCGGGAAATAAGTATATGGGAGCCATAGCTTCAAAGCATTATATCCAGAACAGCATTATAATGAATAATAATATTACAATGCCGTTCCAGCAAAATTAAAGGGAATTGATATTTAGTAGATTTTTCGCAATTTCTGCCAAAGATGACAACTTCTGAGACTCCCTGTTTGCATTACTCCTGCCATGCCCCTTTTTAAAAGTGGTCTACTCTATAAGGAAAGAATTTGTTCCCTCTTCTTTCCTTATAGAGTATGGTAAATGTCCATCAAAAAGTCTGACAAAATGACATATGCAAACAGTGCAGACCCAGATCAGACTGCTCCTACAAGAGGAGCAGTCTGATCAGGGTCTACACTGTTTGCAATGTCATTAATTATTTTAAGAAACAACAGCATAAAAAGCAAAATTTAGGCACAAAAAGTATCAAATAAAGTGTTTGAATTTGTAGGACATTTACCATAGACCCTGAAAAGTGTATCAGTTCCCCCATAAGCCCTCTTTTTGTAATGTGGAGAGCAAGGCTATACCTATGACCCATAGCTTTTGTTAAGAGTTTTTTTCAACCAAAAAGTATCTGTATTTTTCTTATTTCTCGAGGAAAACATATGCTGTGGGTACTCATTAGAAGTGCCTCAGTGAGGCACTTCTAATGAGTACCCACAACATATGTTTTCATTGAGAAATAAGAAAACTATCTAACTGATACCCACTCTTATTTTGACCTATGAAGACCTTAATGACTTACATGATAATTTCTTTCTTGAAGAGTGGACAGTCTAGAGTAAAAGTTTCATATTCTCCTCCTTCTCCGCACACATTCAAGGAGAACTTTTTATTCTGAAATATAGGGAGTATTCATTATAGGACTGGGCAATTAATTTAAAACAATAACAAAACTAATGATTGGTTTCTAATCAGAAAACCAAATAACAACAAGCTACAGTATTTAGTATAAATATTTGGACAGATAGATCTGGCGTAAAGTTTTAGACCCAGACAAAACTCAATGAGCAGTTTGATATGGGTCTGCTCTGTTTGCCATTCCATCACAACACTTTAGACATATTACAAATTTGTCATATGAAGTTGTTTAACCCATTGTAGTCTGGAGACCCTTAAACAGGTAATTTAGCCTTTTTTCTAAAGGAATATCTAAATCCCATAGCCAGACATACCAAAAATTGAACATAGCTACAGATAAGAAGAGGTATCCACATATTATTTTTCTTATTTCTCCACGAAAACATATGTTGTGGTACTCATTAGAAGCGCCTCGCCAAGGCGCTTCTAATGAGTTCCCACAACATGTTTTCATGGAGAAATAAGAAAGATCAGCATTTTTCGGATGAAAAAAGTGCCTTATCTGTTGCTATGATTGAAATTGGACTCATCCAATATATAGTGTGGGAGATTCTATTCAGTCTACAATGTGTTAAATTTAAGGAGTATGATGAGTTAAGGAGTCCAAGTATTTCGGGTAAATACAAGAGCAACTGCTCAAACAAAAAAAATGTCATTCTTTTCTGCGTGGCATTTCATTCAGAAGTAATCAAAAGAGTAGGAATTGACCGAGTTAATGGAGAAAGTATTATTATTAACAACCTAGAGCTATGAATGTACTAAAAAAAAACATATGCCTATCAAAATTATACCTTAAACTGAACTAGTGTCATGATTCATCAAAATGTTGCAAGGGATTTCCAAATTCTAACCTAAATACATGTACTTAGAAAAGAAATAATTGGTGCAAACAAAAACTGTCAATAAGCAGTACTGATTAGATACCTCATGCTCAGAAACCAAAATGTAAGGGATGGACAGACATACACGGAAAACATGAAAACAGTATAACCCCCACAAATCATTTTTTTTTTATTGGTATTGTGTGTGTGTGTGTGTGTGTGTGTGGTGGTGGTGGTGGTGTGTGGGGGAGTGGGGGGGTGGGTCAGAATATTCTTTGACTCTTCTAATGAATCCTTGCCACATGCAAAAATAAAGATAGTTTTCTGATCCCCTTCTTACATGGGCTATGCATTTGCCTCATAATGTTCACATGGAACACTGGTGGTATTCTGTTACAAAAACAATGAAGTACAATTTGACTTGTAATATTGTGATAAAAACAAGACCTTGGAGCTGTTCTACATCAGGTTATTTTACTATTTTACATCCTTCAAACAAAAACATGAAATGATAATACCCAACACTATCATATGGCAGGCAGAAAATGCTGTCAAAAATTAATGAATTTGCCAATTAGTAATCCCACATCAGATCTCATAATATCAATGCACATACCAAGTTACGTGAAAATCAATTAATATTTACTCAAGTTATCATCTGGAAACGAAAATTTGGATGCGTGGCAGGCAGATAAATTGAAGAAATTTGCCCATTTACAATCCCAAACTATTCACCCCTGATATACATATATATGCAAAATTTGAATAGAATTTATCAAAAACAATTCAAGTGAGAGAGCTGAAATCAAGCGCTGATGAATGACAGGACAACAGACAGGCAGACGGACAGACATTTGATGGGGAAAACATTATACCCCATCACTACCGTGTGGCGAGGTATAAAAACTGGAAAATGTCATATGCTGAGTTAATTGTCATAGATCTTTCCCAGAAAATTTCCAGGGAAAATTGATCTAGTACTGTCTTTTTATTTAAAGGGTCGAAACTGGAGGTATTTTCACATCACTGAAGAGAAAGATCGCTTTTCTTGTTTGTTTTTTTTATTTGCTGGTAGTAACCAATTGGTATATAAATAGTTTGGCACTATACATATTTGCATATCACTTGGTACCTACAGAAAACTGGACGCAAGTGATTTGTTTTTTTAAGCTTTGGTTTAAGAACATGTAAATAAATATTACCATTTTGAGAAGGTGTGCCCTCATTTCTTGTAGAGACTTTCCTAAATGTTCATCAGGGGACAATCCTGTAAATACAGACAACCCTCTTTATACCAACATTTGATACAACGACAAAATTTGTTATAATGGCAATTTTCCTGTCACGAAACCTTCACTTAAGAGGTAACAATTAGTCATATATTATACAAGAATATTGTATTTAATACTTTAAAGAAACATATGTTTTGAATATTTGTTAGAACTGCCTCAGTGAGGTGATTCTAACAAATATCCAAAACATGTTCTACGAGGAAATAAGAACAAAACAAGACCTTTCGGACATATCAATCTGCTCATTAAGTATTCTGTACAACAGCATATTCAGTTTAATGGCAACGGTTTTGGGAACAAATGCTGTTGTTGTAATGAGGGTTCACTATAATGTGTTATAAAAATGTCAGTTTTGGGGTTTCAATACAGAAAATTCATGCACAGCTGAAAACTTATAGTAATATAAAAGGACATTCAAGGGGTCTACTTTAAAAGGAAAGAATCTGCTCCTAAAGGTAGCAAACACTTTCCTTTAGAGAAGACCCCTTTTCAGACGGGACTTGGTGTGTAGGAAAGCAAACAGGAAGTTACAAAAGTTAGCTTCCTTGTAAAAATGGCTGAAAATCTACCAAGTGTATCAAGTCCCCTTAAAAGACAACTTTTGCAATTTTTGTACCAAAACATGATTTTCTGAGTGCCCAAACCTGCCTTAGTGAGGCCATTCTATGTTTTGACACCATAATAACCAAAATTGTTTAAACAAGATCATAACAAAATTCACATCACCTGAACCTATGTTAAACCCTTAAAGTGCTTATCACAGCTGCAACAGATGACATTTTGATTTTTACTTTATTTTTTGTATTTTTTTTTTCAGAGATAATATTGCTTGACACTCCATGTGAATTGTCTGCACAACAGACATTTGGAATGTTGTCTGCTACAATTTTGCTTAGCCCTTTAAGAGTTAAAGTTGGGTAAACAGCTAATAGCAGACATTTTGAAGCAATCTCCAGAAAACAGGGTTCGACAGTTTATGCAAATTGTGACATTTCATGCAAACTGTCTCAACTTGCATGATATGTCAAACTCTATCTACTGGCTCAGCATTTCCAACTTCAAGACTTCTTGCATCTTATTTCTAACTTCGAATTTCTTTACTACTCCCTTGGTTTTATCCTATGATATTGAAAGAGATACTTTTGCAAACAGTGTAGATCCAGATGAGATGGCTCATCATGAGCCATTTTATCAGGATCTACACTGTTTGCCACTCTGTTTCTGAATTTTCATTGAAACTCCTATTAGCAACAACCAGGGCCCAGTTGTTCAAAGCATTGTTAGCTTAACGAGCTTGTTAAAGGTCAAAATGTTAACTGTTCTAGTAAGTACAATATCTAATTCACAGTTATTTTTGCTGAAAAAATGTGAGTAGCTTTTGCAAAAGCAAAAGCTACTCACATTTTTTCAGCACAAATATTAGCGTATATGCCATATTTAATGATCAAAGTTTTAACAATATACTAACTAACAACATCGTTAGTTTTGAACAACTGGGCCCCATGTGCCAAAATTCAAAGATGATCAAGTCCATTTAAGGAATTCAAGTGAAAGGATTAAACAGGTCACAGCCACTTACCTAGGGTAGCCACCTTGATAATGATAGACTTTATACCACACTCCAACATCTCATCCAACAATTCTTTCTGGTCACGTCGCCACAGATATGCCAGTGGCGTCAGTCCTAAACGAGAACATCTGAAAGAAAAGCAAAACATGCATGAAATCCAGTGATTTTTTTACCTGCGCATCCCGAGTCCCGTACTCACATTTTTGCTTTGGGACTCACATTTTAAATCTCAGCGAGTCCCAGGACTCACAAAGTTATAGTAGAAAATTCTGTAATGGACGCAATAATTTTCTAGTAGGACTCACTTTATATAGCCCAAGCCAGTCCTGGGACGCATAGGTATAAAATTGTAAATAAATCACTGGAAATCAGTAACATGCCATAGAATTACTGGGCTCAGTTGTTCAAAGTGTTGTTAGCTTAACGAGCTCGTTAAGGGTCATTTCGTTAACTGTTTTAGCAAATTCAATATACAATATTCTGATATTTTTGCTGAAAATATATGAGTGTAGCTTTGGCACTGCAAAAGCTTCTCACATTTTTTCTGCAAAAAATTTCAGCATATTTGCATATCACTCGATGTAAATTTTAACGTATCGTTAACTAACGATATCATTAGTTTTGAACAACTGGGCCCTTACTGGTATACAATTTTTATGATGATCCAACAGGCTCCTGGTATTATATTTATCTTAACCCTTGTCCTGCTGAACCCGGATACACCCTGCCTTTGCAAACAGTGTAGATCCAGATCAGTTGGCTTCTTCAGAAGCCAACTGATCTGGATCTGCGCTGTTTGCCACTGAGTACCAGTATGTGAATTTAAACCAACAATCCAGATCAAGTAATCTGACTGGTTGAAAATTAGAAATGGGCATGACATCTTAATTTATTCAGCAGGACAAGGGTTAAATATTTGGATATGCCTGAATAAACACTGCAGAGCAAGACCAAAATCAAATTTTTAGAATGCAATGTTTATTGTTCCACTGACACTTTTTAGACATATTACTAAATAGTCAAATGGATTTGTTAAAACTTTAGAAGTATACAAAAACAATAGGCTAAGTATTGTATCCTAATATCTTGATTAAATTTTTCATATAACTCTTAAGAATTAAAGCATGCATTATGGATTGCAGCTGTCAGATCTTTTATAGGTTTTGAACTTTACATCCGAACTCATTTAATGACTTCTGAAGATGCTTGAATTAAACAATACAAGACAAATGATTACCATATTTACCTTTTGTATTCAGACAAACAGTCTGAACAAACATTGCAGAATGCAGCATCTGATCAGTCTACACTGTTTGCCACACATCCAACAGTTATTAGACACATCAACTGATAGTAATATGGACTTGTTCAAATTTTAAGGACAAGTATGGTGAGGTGTTAAGGTGCCTGAAGTTCAATGTACTCTCTGAGCAACTGGTAAGTGTACATTGTTTTCCTGTATAGTTCAGCCAACTGACTTTTTTATTAGGGACATTTAAAAAATAGTGGCAATAGTAGCAGGTTATTAATACAAAGCATACCACATCAAAAATGCACTTGCACACCATTTTTCTATTTTTCCAGACTTTTTATCAGATAAGAAAAAAATCACTTCTTTGGATATACACCACAACCTCTTTATAACACGGTTCGTTATAACACGGTTTTGTATATAACACGGTTCAAAGATGGATCCCAAAAATGTATATATTGAAAAATGACCATAAATGGTCATTTTTCAATATAATTTATACATTTTTGTTTGGATATAACACGGTTGTTTAACTAACACAATTTATGTTATGGACCCCAGCAACAGTGTTATAAAGAAGTTGTGGTGTACATGTATCGTTTATACACTGGAGAAGTGCACTTCATACTGCATTATTTGACTTGAAATGACAACCACATATTATAGTCCTTGAAATGGTGATTTAACCAAAAGTCATTGGGAGAAACATTAAGGCTATAGGGAGGATGAGGCAGTGTTTTAACATGTATGCTTCAATGGTCGAATGGCAAACAGTGTACCCTGATCAGACAGCTCCTTGTTTGCCTATTACGTGATTTTGTCAGAAAAGTTGGGATATGACATTTTAGGACAATTACAGTATGCTTTTTCTTACATTTTGGAGACAACAAATGAGAAATGAAATATCAAGACCTGCTCTCAAGAAAAAAAAAAAAAAACAAAAAAAAAAACACAATTATAGCTCCAGGTAAGAGGGGGTATCCAGAATATATTTTTTCTTATTCCTGCACAAAAACGTATGCTGTGGGTACTCATTAGAAGTGTATCATGCATATATTGGAGTTACTCATCAGAAGCAGTGTAAAGTGCTTCTAATGAGTACCCACAACATATGTTTTTGTGCAGAAATAAAAAAAAAAATATCAATACTTTGAAAAAAAAAGCTATATTTAGAGCTATTTTACCTATTAATGTAGAGCAAGGTTATAGGTTAACATAGCAACAGATAAGGCACTTTTTTCATCCGAAAACTGCCGAGATCTTTCTTATTTCTCAATAAAAACATGTTCTGGGTACTCATTAGAAGCGCCTTGCCGAGGCACTTCTAATGAGTACCCACAACATATGTTTTCATCAAGAAATAAGAAAAATATTATGTGGATACCCCCTCTTATCTGTAGCTATGGGTTAATGCTGCCAGATGTAACCTTGTACAGTGCACATGCTTATTTTGTTCACAGTAAGGTACTTACACATTTTCTACTCTCACTCGCTGATAGTCTGACAAGATGGCACCAACAGAAACAGCCTCAAATGCTATCTTCTCCTATATTTGAAAGCAATAACGTGAGACAAACTTGGACCAAAGGCAACCAGCAAAGACAAAGGGAAAAAGAAAGAAAGAAAAAAAAAATATACGGGGCCCAGTTGTTCAAAACTTAACTAAGTTGTTAACTAATGTGACGTTAAAATTTCTATCTTGAAATATGGCAAATATATTAATATTTTTGCTGAAAAATGTGAGTAGCTTTTGCATTGCAAAAGCTACTCACATTTTTGCAGCAC
This sequence comes from Anodontia alba, assembly GCA_964016985.1. NCBI lineage: Eukaryota > Metazoa > Mollusca > Bivalvia > Lucinida > Lucinidae > Anodontia > Anodontia alba. The sequence continues at coordinate 90,452,751 of OZ024823.1, forward strand.
AAATATCAATTTATTTGAAATTACCTTAGCTGCAACAGTTAAAGAATTTGTCATTAACAGACTCGTTAAACTAACGATACTTTGAACAAATGGGCCCTGGACATCTATTGTGTGTGTCTTTTAATATTTTTGAGACAAATAACTCCTTGCCATGCTTTTCTTAAAATCTGAACAAGTCTATAACACTACCCAGTAAAGTATACAAACATACAGTGCTGACTGACAGGGAAACCATGCAGATGAGAAGCAGATCAGACTATTCTGGGTATATACAGTACAGTCAGTTACAAGTTTGATATTCAAATATCCACAACCTCTTTGTAATAATGCTGGGATCCAGAGCAAAATCTATGTTATCTAAACAATGGTGTTGTATCAAAAAAAAAAAAAAAAAAAAATTAATAAATAAATAAAAAATAAAAACTAGGGGATCTGACTATAGCCCCACTACAGCTCTATCAGTGGAGAAATACTATAGAGTTGAAATATTTTGAATTCATCCTTTACAGATAACACCAATGTAGGACAGGGTAAAATGGTATCGTAAAACCTATCGAGGGGATTTTAATCCATGAGTTATGGGCCCTTGACTTTGATCCCTGAATAGAAGATACATCAACCCACTGTCCATGCCTGTACCACTTTTTCAAAGCCCCCAAGTGTGGTACGTTTCATCTAAGTAGGACCACAAACATAAAAGTTATTGAGCAAAATGCAATTTAATCTTTTGAAAACCTACCAAGGGACATATTTCCAAGAGTTATGGACCCTTGGCCCCTATTCGGGTATACATGATACATCCAGTCATTATCCATGTTTATACAAATTCTCAGCTTTCTAGCTTTCATAGTTCCTGAGAAATCTATTACGAATTTCAGAAACGGCAAAGTCTGAAAACCTATCAAGGGACAAAACTCCTAGTCATGGGCCCTTGGCCACCATTCTGCCATTACATTTTCCTTACCCTAATTAGAGACCAAGTGTGGTTTAAGGTTCATTGAAGTTGATCCATCAAACATAAAAGTTATTAAGCAAAATGCATTTCAAATTTTGAAAAGTGTTATGGGCCCTTGGCCACTATTCTGCGATTATACCTTACTTACCTTAGAGACCAAGAGTAATATAAGTTTCATTGAAGAAGGATCACAAACATAAAAGTTATTAAGCAAAATGCATTTTAATTTTGCAGTCAAGGAATGACGGAATCATGGAAGGACATAACTTTTCAAAGCGGGTAACTATTACCGGTAATAGTGTTTTCAGGGAAAACACTTTAAATTTTTTTAAACTTTATCAATGAAACATTTAAATTATGAAAAGTTGTCTCCCTTGAAAGTGTATTCTTTCCCCTTAATTGACTTTTTACAATTCATCAATGAAACCTTTATTTCTGTCAGCAGTTTGTACAAGTCTTCTACTTCATCTTCTTCAACTTTTTGGTAGTCCCGTCCAATTGAGACTGAGGCACCCTCTATCGTACGCCTGAACAATGGCAGTCCCATAGCCTCAGCATACAGCTCCACAGCATGGTGGCCAACTGACTGGTACATGTAACTGTCCAGTTCATCTAAAAGACAGTAACAATAAATTAACCCATTGTAGTTTGGAGACCCATGAAAGGGTAATTGGCACACAGTGCAGACCCAAATCAGACGCCGCATTCTGGGGTGTCTGATCAGGGTCTCCACTATTTGCAAATAGCTTAGCCATTTTTCTCTAGGAATATCTAAATCTCATAGCCAGACATACCTAAAATTGAAATTGGACTCTTCCAATATATAGTGTGGGGAAATCTATTAAGTCTACAATGGGTTAAACAAATTCAGAGAAAATAACAATTATTTTCTGAACAGAAAATACCGTATTCTACCTAATTAAAGCACTATGCACTTAGGTTTTTCAAAAATACTCGCAAAACTTGTAGTAAAATATGTTCCCACCTACACTAATGGTACAGTTTAAAAGAAAAGAAATCAGCAAAGGACTCATCAAATGATTCTTATGTGATATTTTTGTGTTGTTTTTTCTTTGTGATTTTCTTTATAAAAGCATATGTTGCAGGTAGCCATTTGAATTGCATCGACAAGTCGATGCAATTCAAATGGGTACCCACAACATTTGCCTTCAAAAAGTACACTGACTGTAATCTGAAGACTACAGAATTGCATAACTGTGCGCTTATAGGGGTATGTGCGGTAATTAGGTCGAATGCGGTAACAATCATTTTCTGGATACTCAATCTATCTGGACATTGTTGGGCAGTGGGAGCTGGTTGCTTTCCTATTCTTTGGTTTTTGGTTTAAGTACTGTCTGTCATGGTTTGTTTGTGTCACCTTGTATAAGTATATAGCACATTTGTACTGCCTTGCCATACAAGCTGGCTTTTATAACGACAGGGTTCAATCAGTCAGGGGAAAAACGTGACTTGCATTTTTTCACTTGTAACATTTGGCTGTAACATTTTTCCCTGAATGGGGATCGAATTCTGTCCACTGGACTCAACTCCTACATTACAGCATCGCTATAAAAGAAGGGTTGTACCGCAAGGCAGTACAAGCGACTTATATACATATACCCAGTGTCATTTGCTCTTCCTCTTTGTGTAAGTGGTAGGCTATTTCTCCGGAGGGGGGGTTAACTTCCTATATATGGCATAGTACGGATGTGCGTGCCGAATAGCCCCCGTTTTCAGCACTGCCAGGTATATGATTGGCCCCCTTTTTTCAACAAAAAGTATATGAATGGCCCGATTTTTCTGGATTCCTATGTGAAAGGCCCCATTTTTCTGACATCCTGGTATATGCACATATCTTTCGCTCAGAGATATTTCGAGGCTGCTTATCCTCTTGGTATTACATGAAATGACTGTGATATTTGTGTAACAACCAGCAAAAAATGGGTACAAAAAATCAAAGGGCAGTATATGAATAGGTCAGCATTTTAGATGGTCAAGTATATGAATGGGTCCTTTTTCAAAGGCCAGGTATATGAATAGGGTAGGTTTTGAAATACTGGCTCGCACACCCGTACCAAAATTACCCCTAAGTCCACCCCCCCCCCACCCACCCACCCCCGAGGGCTATTTTCTCTGAATGTGACTATTAATGGGCATCTTCTATATTATTCTTTTTTTCACATATTTCTTATTAACCCTTAAACTGCCAATCATAACAAGTGTCGTCTGCTTTGTCATCTTCTTGTGATTTTAAAAGTCATTTTTTCAGTCAGTGTGGGTCCACACTGTTTGCCTGTTTGTAAAGGTTTGAAAAGTTTGCAAGAGAAGTCAGCAGACGACATAAACAGACAACATTTTCAGATGCATGATTTTTCTTGGCATTTTAAGGCTTAAGAGACATGCTTTGAAATACATTTCTAACAAAACAAATGATAGATACCAGTACTAGGCATATTTTGTTTGATTAACCCATAAAGTGACAAGCAAAATTTGTAGAAGATGACATTCTAACTGCTTTTTTTTTTTTTTTAATTCACAGAAAGCAAGTCTTGACCTTTCATGTGAACTGTCTGCAAAACAGACTATTCACATAAAACGCCAAGACTTAGTTTATCTGAAATATTATAATAATGAAAAAAAAAAATCAAATGTCATGACTGGCACTTTAAGGGTTAAGTCTGTTCATGGGTGATAATGAAACATTGCAACATCCCTCCTCACCCAACCTGCCATGCTGTGGGCAAATTCAGCAGATGACAAACCGATGATATTTTTTTCTTATTTTTCCAGTAAATATGCAAATTGTCTCCTAAGGAGATTTGCATGAAGTGTCAAATCCCATTTTCTAGGAAAAATAAGAAAAAACATTTCAAAATGTTTTCTGCTGAAACTATCAGAGAGCATGCTATGCCTTGACTTTCTATACCTTTGTCCTTTGGTGCTAGATTAGCAAGGGCCACGATTTCATGTCCTTCATGAACACACTGTAGCATGTTGTAACAGCTGTCTTTGCCACCACTGAAAATAAGAAAAAGTTCTAAATAAGAATGATTTTACTTATTGCTCCATGGAAACATGTTGTGGGTACGTACTGGAATTGCCTCATTGTGGCGATTCCAATGCGTATCCTCAGGTCAGATAAAAAATACCCGTGTTTCAGATGACCCTTAAAAATAGGCAAATTTCATAAAAAAAAGCTTCATGACCTGCGGCCATTGGCGAAAAAGACAAAAATCGTAAAAAATGTTTTACAACTGGCGGCAACTGGGTAGGGTCAATAGAGTCACATGAAGGAAAGGTATTTTTTGTTGGCTTCAACCTATGTTTTTTTTTTTTTGTGGAGAAATAAGAAAATACCAGTTTTTAGTTGTAAAAAAAAACAAGAATGTTTAGTCCATGGCATGCCATCGCAGATCCCCACACTTCGTGCCAATGTTGCTAATAGCCTGATGTATGAACCGAAGGGCAGAAGGATGGACTCGCTCTCACACACCCTTACTATGAGAGGATGTCATGTAGCAAATTCCACCCAGTGATTTATGAGGAGATAGTGTGATGAACAGATGGATGGATGGACTGACAGACAGAAAAATAATGTTGCTCTTGCACACCCTTACCTTGTGGGGAAGTCATATAGCAAGTTTGGTTAAATTCCACCCAGTGGTTTATGAGGAGATAGTGTGACGGAAAGATGGATGGACTGGCAGAAAAATAATAATGCACACCCTTACTATGCAGGGAAGTCATGTTGCAAGTTTGGTTAAATTCCACCTGGTGGTTTACCAGGAGATAGTGTGATGGAAAGATGAACGGACTGACTGAAAACAGATGGAAAAATAATGTTAGTCTCGCACACCCTTACCATGTGGGGAAGTGTTGTAGCTAGTTTGGTTAAATTCCGCCAAGTGGTTTAGGAGGAGATAGTGTGATGGACAGACAGATGGACAGAGGCATTCATAATGCCCCCATTGCTTTTTTTAAAAAAGCGTGGGGATGACTATATTGCGCAGTCAATGGTATGCCATTGCAAAATTCCAACGCTCTGTGCTAATGTTACTAATAGTGTGATGGACAGACAGACAGAAAGATAATGTTGCTCTTGCACATAAATACCACGTGGGGAGGTCAGGTAGCAAGTTTGTTGAATTCCGTCCAGTGGTTTAGGAGGAGATAGCGTGATGGAAGGACAGACAGACAGTGACCTTTTGACCCCACCCGAAGGTCTTTGTTTGTGTTGAGGTTTTACGGCCCAGTCAACCCAATGGGGTCATGTCGAGGGCAGTCAGTTCACCTAAAAACACGTTTACTGGGCAGGCTTAGTCCTCTAAGCGGTTAACCAGTATTGTGCACATTCTTTTGCCAGAAACTGACAACTGCCCTTCTTGAATCAGTGGAAGGGAGAGAATGACCGTAGAAAATATTTCATGATCAATCTCCACGAAAGAATGTTGCCGACCTCGACGGGGGTTGAACCTGCGACCTTCTGGTCTCCAGTCAGACGGTGCATCCAACTGAGCCAAAGAGGCCGGCCACCTGAAGGTTTGCAAGTTTGGTTAAATTCCACCTGGTGGTTTACCAGGAGATAGTGTGATGGAAAGATGAACGGACTGACTGAAAACAGATGGAAAAATAATGTTGCTCTTGCACACCCTTACTATGCTGGGAAGTCATGTAGCAAGTTTGGTTAAATTCTGCCAAGTGGTTTAGGAAGAAATAGCATTACAGATGGACAGACAGATGGATGGAGGTGTTTACAATATTCCCACTGCTAAGGTGTGGGGATAAAAAACATGAAAAGTGTCTTATTTTGAATGTAGTTTAAACCTTGACCCGTAAAGCCCCCATCACAACTGCAGCGATGACAGTTTTAAATATCTTTTTTTTTGTAATTTTGCTTGGTTAAGGGTTAACATTGCTGCAGGACAAAATAGCATATCAATTAATCAGAGCTCTAGATAAAGTGCTTTATTTTTACAGCAAAAAAAAGTTCTGATATTTTTCTTATTTCTTCATTAAAATATGTTGTTATGCATATGAAGTTGGGTAGGGTCCCTACCTACCTGCAACTAAACATCACGTTGATAAACCACAGACTGTCCATTTCTCAATCATAATTTGGATGCACTCCAAAAAATGATTTGAGGCTGAACCTATCTATACACAGCAAAAATGTTCAGCGTCAATGAGGGTTTTAATGCACGGAACTGTTCTTATCAATATGAAACCGTAATGCAGCAGTCACTTGCAATCCCAATCCACGAGGCAGTGGAACAGTGGGGACAATAATATTTCTATCTACAAAGCCCTGGTATATGCCTTGTAAGAAAGAATGCTTTCAGCATCAAAGCATTCCTGGTTTTGATGAAAAAGGATTTTAAAAGTTTTTACCATGGCTACTATCTTGATCTATCTATCTAGTTGTACTGCAACACTCACTAATGAGGATTATGTGCAGATGATTCCGCACTGTGAAGAATAAAGGAAGATGAATAGTGGGATAAAAGCACAATAGTGAGATGAAAAACAGATGAAAGTGTCAGAAAGCTGAGATTAAAATCAAGTTAATAAAAACAAGTCTGTGGCTTATAAGGTATCTGGTGGTCAAAAGACCTGACTGCTATAATGAACTGAGTCAGTGTTGGCAGCATGACTGCAGAAAATTGTAGCCTATTCCATTGCACAACAGCCAATGGAAAGAAAGAGTACTTATAAAAATAAAGTAAGTGTGGATTTGACAATACACAATGGAATACCGGTACTGCTGACTGAGACAAGTTGCTGCTTTGGACTGTTTGAAATATGGTGAAATTTAAATGGCAATCATCGTAATTTTGTAAAGCATACAAATACAAAGATCACCAGATTGCTTTGCAACCGTTGGTTTCTATATATAACCTGATTACATGTTCAGCGTATTTAATAATTCAATATAATCAGTTTTTTATGAAATTTATTGGGGCTCACTGAAGCTGACCTCTATAAAATTGTCTAAGATTCACCAAGTATACGGGCATGGACAACGTTGCTCACCGGCGTCAACGGTAGCAGGCAACATTGGCCTGTACGCCTATAGTTAACACACATGAAACTCACCACTGTATCCTGCCCATGTCTCTCAGCTGATCCGTGCCAAAGTTACTAATCTCACGATATGAAAACTGGCGAGAAATATAGTTATTTTCTAAAAATGATTTTTTTTTTTTTTTTCGTGAATCTTTAAAAGATGTTTTTAAATGGCTAAATATACACACACATTATTTTCAATATTATAAATAATGTGAAAATGAAAAAAACTGATAATTAATTCTGAATGATTCACCTCCTGCTTTCAGTTCAGTTCCTCAGTCATATCAGACATAATTCAAAGTGTCTACTAACAATCATAATGCTATAGAGCCAGTCAGATTCTGACACTGTATTATGGAAATCATTTTCATACACATTTTTTCTACACTTACCATATTTACCATATATTTTCAGTCATGTTAAAATAATTATTGTATTTTTTGTCCGAATATTTCGGAAAATATAATTTTAAAAAAACTCTGTGTCCAAAAATTGAAGAAAATACCCGAAAATTTTAAGTCTGGTAGATCGGCGGTTTGTAGTAGCAGAGTTTTTAATACTATTATGGACCGTTTTTTGCTGGATAAATTTGACTTTCCATGCAATGAGAGAAACATTGTGATTAATTACAAGCTGCACTAAAATATGAAAAATGAAACCACTGTTACTGTGTAACAACGATTTTCTTGTACATTCCTTTCTTTTTGACTTTCCTAATGAGTATATTGTCTCATAGGGAATAGCTCACAAAAGGTAGAGGTAGTGAGATTACATTGATAACTGATAATTCTAACACTAAATCGATAATGTCTGAAGTCCAAAAACACTTTTCACAATTATATTTTTGTTATTTTTACTTTGTATTTTTTCCACATATTTACAATACAATGTTTACAGTTTATTCCCACATGTGGAAATTGTTCTTGGTAATGGCCAACAGGCCACTGCATATTTCCAAAACTTGTAAAGCTACATTATTTTAGTGTCCACAACATCTCAAGAAAATGAACTACTGGACTTGTCAGTCCAAGCACATCATTAAGACTCTTCTCTGTCCAGATGCAAGATTAAGACTTCTCAGGCCAAGTGCAACCTTAAGACTGCCTGACCTGGCCCTCTTCTAATTTTCTTTGGCCAGTCAAACTAGTTGTTTAGTAACCAAACTTAAGCACCAACCAAAGTTTGTATTTTACTTTGAACTGTCACTCAAGACTTAGTTAGCAGAATTAGACATTTGATTATTTGACCATACTGTCCTCATAAAAGATTGACTTACTATTATTAACACTTGCAATTTTCACACATACCAGTGAATGAATTATTTAGTTTGTATCTTTTGTAAGGAAAAAACCTTATAATGCATAGATTTAGCACAGTCACTTATTATGAATATTAGATGAAATGAAGGCTTGATCTTTTCGCAACAAAGAAGGCAAAACAATAGTTGTATTTGGTCAGTACAAATCAAACTATTGTGCATCTGTTTACTTAATGTACAAAGCTCTTTGTGGTAGTTTGGCCTGCTGTTTAGGAATGAGACATTTTGTCTCAATGAAAAACTTGAAATATTTTACTAAAATTAAAATGAAATTCAAATTTCACTAAATTAAAATGTCATGCAAATTTTCCCTGTTACAACTGTTTTAACTGATCATCGCATCATCGGTAGGACAGGGCGCCATTTGTAAATAAACTGAGTCACATGACCCCTCCTGTTGTTGAGAAAGATCCTGCAGGTATTTTTTTTTCATTCCTAGAGCCATGAAAGATAGTAATGTATTTCATAGAAAGAAAAGAAGTTACCATACCGACTTGTCATTATTTGCAGCTTTGCAGAGGCTGAGCAGGTTTTTCCACGAGGTTGCCCAATCACCCTGAGCAGACGATCATAAAATTGCATAATATTAATGCACTGACAGTTTGTATCTGTCAGCGCAAAACAAAAGGTCGCTGACTGCCTATTTAATAGGAGTGCTTGTTTTAATAAGTATTAATGGACATTAATTTTATTAAAACATTTCACAAGCTTCACTGCTTTGATCGTCACTATGATCGTTTTCATCTTGGTAATGAGGGAATGCCCATAATGAAAATTATATAATGACGTCTTTTTACTTGACATGCCAACACACCATATAGAGGAAACGTGATCTCGGGTGTCATAAAGTTTGCATGTGACTAACATGTGGTATAGAACCACATAGTAATATGAAGGTTTTTAAAAAATAACAATAAACAGAATACAAGTGTTACCGAGAAATAGACAGGTGCTATAATATCTCCTCGTTGAACAACATTAAAAGGTAATGAGATTTTGGCATGTTCCACGGCCTTCATTATTTTTTTTTCTTGCCTATTTTTAGCTGTGTATTGGTAGATCAGTCCATTTGGACGAGGGGCGATTTCATCGTCTTCGAATGTAGAGTAAGTGGCATGCTCATTTTATACAGCTCGGCGATTTGAATAAACAAATAAAAGTAGTTTCTCCCTGAATGAAAACAGCCCTGATGGAAAATAACTTGAACTAAATTAATTCTTAGACTCAAACTAAATTAATTCTTAGACTCTACTACTTCCTTCTTATCTGTTAGAAAATGGCTTTGTCTATAAAAACATCCGTGAAAATGATAGCGGCGCTGCGGGTTTTGTGTTGGATATCATTGAAAATTCGGCTTTGCCCAGAGGCATTTTTGTGTCCAAAATTAGGAAATTGTCTTTTTCAAATTCAGGGGGTGTCTGAACTTTTATGGTGCATTAAATTATCATATTTTGCAGAAAATAGGTGGTGTCTGAACATTAATGGTGTCCGATAATATATGGTAAATACGGTATTTAACTTCCATTTCATTAATTGAAACAAATGCAGAAATTTCAAAGCTACATAAAGCTTAAAAAAAAAAAAAAATATTTTTGATTACTTTAATAATGTTGGTCAATGTAAAAGAGACGCTCATTGGCAATGAATAGCTAATCAAGATGACATTTGGCGGGAATCGTAATTAAGTATTTATGTATTTTCTTTTTTTTTTTTTTGTCTGCATTGTTACAGATTATGACCCCGTCACTTTTGGGCTAACTTTGAAATTAGCAATTGCCATTGCCTAAATTCATAATTTTACTTTATTATTAAAGACACAAACCATGTATTTACTATATCCAAGTCTTCTCTGATGTTTTAATGGCCTTTCATTTTTGTATTGATATTTGTCACTAACGACGGTAAGTGGTAAATATCAAAAGAAAAGCCACTTAAACGCCTGAGAAGACTCGGACTACACTGCACTGCGTCAGGTTGGAGGACATGCAACCTGCTTTCCTTGGGGAGTGTGCTTGTCAGAATGGTAGGAGCTGTCAATTCGGTAATTAAAGAATATGTCAACTATACCTGATTAGAGCAACTGTTCTCATTTTTTATAAACTTCACTATCCCAACAAATTTACAACACTAAAACTGATCAGACTTTCCCGCAAAATTTCACATAGCGGAACCGGAAAAGAAATGAGTACGCATGCGTTTTCAAGATCCACGTCAAACTGATCTGTGTCAGGGAAAGCGCTTATTGGACGAAGAGAAAAAAAAGTTGACGTTTACCAGAACGAAACTTTATTTTAAACCTTGTATAGCTCTCTTAATTTGAGAAATTAACATCTTTGATTATGGTATATATATAGCACTTTGCTTTATTAACTATGATTTAAAGCCAACATGTATGTATTACATGCTTGTGTAAAGCAATGAGCGTTAAAATTTTTGTTTACAAAACGGGTTTAGCCCATGGACGTACAGAACTGGTAGCCGGACAAACTTAAGCTTAGAACTTTAGTCGATTACACAAAACATGAAAGAAGACCTGAAAAACAGCGTCTTCCTGTTGAGCATCTTTTTTCACCACATCTATGCTTTCATATGTTACAAATATCCTTCCCATCAAAAATTCAATTGAATGGTCATAATTATAAGGAAGTATCTCCAAGTACGGTACTATACCTGGAGACCCAGGGTCTCCAGATACGGTACCGTACCAGGAGACAATCCTTGTACAACTGTCTCTGAGTACAGCAGTATATAAAAAGCCTTCATAACTTCTAATTTTTTAAGTTGTATATATTAAAGCATTTAAAGGAACATTATTTTTCTGCAGTTAACTGAAGCACTTCTGTATTCCTTGTCCATACATGTGATAATTTTATGATGACCATGAGGGAGATTTGCTTCTCAGATGAGGGAGATTGGGGTCTCAATGAGGGAGACTTTTTGACGACGTGGTCAAGTTGTATTTCTTATCATTTTCATATGGTTTAGATGTACAAAGGAACTGGAACTACTGAATTTAAATGACAGGAACATACATTTTCAAGTTTTAATTTCAAAATAGAATGTTTGAGGTTATTTACAAAGAAAGAAAGCTGTAAGAAAGGTGTCTGATCTGGGTCAGCACTGTTTGCCTATATCCCTTTTAGGGGTTTGGGTTAACCAAGCACTGGATTGACAAGACCGAGAATGATAAAGAGATGGTCGTGTTTCTAATGTGAGACCGTGTGCGACTACTAGTACTATCTGAAAAAATATAAAGATAGTCTAAATACTGTTGTTGGATTTCTCGCTAGTCTTCAGTCAAATATTTCAAGGCTACGTGCTATTTGTTGTTTCCTAGATATTCTGTGCTAAGGAAACGAAACCATTGAGTGACAAGTATTTGTTACTTGGATACTTCCAGGTTTATTCATCTCTAGGGTGCCATATTGGATCGCCGGTTTCAAGGGACGTAATCAAATGTCGTCTGATCAATTTTGCCCTTCAGTTTTATCCGGTGCACGATGACACCCATGATTTTTAGCGGGATTTTTTTTTCTACTTTTCTTTTTCTTCTCTTGTTTGTTCAGCTGCAAACAACTCAATTACATACTTTAAATTGCAGTTCATTTACAACACAAAAGTAAACATAAGTATTAGGATATTAGGAGAAAAAAAAAAACGGCCCTTCATGCACACAACGTTGACTCAAAAGTTGAATTAACGTGAGTCAAAGTTGTTTCAGTGTTGATTCACCATTTGGTGTCAGCTGGGAATCTTCATGCGAAAGTTTTCATTATTCACAAAAAAAAAAAAAAGTGCGAACGGTCGTCGGCATAAATATTTCAGCATGGGGATGTAAAATGGTCAGCATCAGTGAAAGGGATGTGCTCTGCAATGAATGTGGAAAAAATCACTTCTGCCCCGGTGACTTTTTCAGGTGTGGTTGCCTTGAATAGCGTAGCAATATTTGGCATTATCTTACTGCTGCTTGCATTGCTATGTGCGTCAATCCTTTGTTTGTCTGGTTATGTCGTTCCTTCCACCCACGGTGACACCGAAAGTTGAGTTGCAAAATGTACAAAATGCGAACCCTGAAAGGTAGTCTTGTACTTCTTGGTCTTATTCTTAGGGGTTGATGATGATCTTTGCAGCTTCTTCTTCGGACTGAGAATGATGTACGGATAGAAAGTGAAGACATTTAACAGACAGCTGATGGCAAAATCGCCGCGGGTTATGACAGCCGTGTATAATGTCACCTGTTTACGGTTGTGTATTATATTCTCCAGCTTATCGGTTAAACGCCCTCGGCAGCAAAATTATTGAAGGCTGTTACTGCTTACCATAAATACTTGCAAAATGGTCACTCGTGAAAAAATTGGGATAGGAAAACTGCAATTGCGAGAGATTCTGTCTCCCGGACGGGAGCGCGGGATATGGGCTTCAATGCGGGAGCCTCCCGCGTGATCCGGGAGGTATCACATGTATGCTTGTCTCCTACAGAAGAGATTACAAAAAGTGATTACTGTCGTTGTATATTACTGGTTGTACTGGTTAAATAAATTAACCAGTTCTGCAACAGGAATAATATGGTTATACGATTATTAAGTTATATTCAATCATTATTATTATTAACTTTCAGACTACATTATTTTTTTTCATTTATTACATTTTCAGCAGTGATTTACTGAGATTTATCAGTGAATTATAATCTATAATTCACCGAGTGGATTATTTCATTTCAAACGTTTTGATGTCATAATTGCTAGGCGACATTGCTGACTTTGTTGGTAAAACAATAACAAATTAACAATAGTTGACGTTTTGCGGAAAATTTGATAAAATCATGGAAATCAGACTTCAATTTTCACGTCCAGTTGGCGTTTTTGAGAAAAGACATGCGACAAATATATAAAGTATGATTTTCTTGATGATCCAGTCAAACTTTCATGGCATTTTTGTATCTTTATTTCAAGTACAGGATGAGTTTTGCATTGAAATGAAAACAAGATGGTGACTGATTTTCAAACTAAACCACACCTCTTGAAATTCTTGCACTGACTTGCACTATTTTGGTAGGAAATCATAACGGCTGAATGTAAAAAATTCAAAGGTAAAACATGGATGAAAATGTAATAAATAGTTTATTTTGTTGTTTTGATCGATTATGGAGAAATAATTCACTTGTGTTCTAAGGTTTGCTTGTAAAAAACTCATTCGCTTCGCTCAATTGTTTTTTACGTGCAAGCCTTAGAGCACTAGTGAATTATTTCTCCATAATCGATCCAAACAACCAACTAAACTCTATGTAACAAACTGTGAACAACCCCATTAGATGGATGGATGGACAGACAGATAGACAGAAAGATAGATAGATAGATAGATAGATAGATAGATAATATTCCTATATCTGTGTGTTGAAGGTCTTGTTGGACTCTCTCCCTTTCGCTGCTTCCAGGGACGGAGATGATCGTCTAAAGAGCTGCACATTATCAGAATTCTCGTAGCGGCTAATAGCGCTTTCAAACATGGAAAAGTCATCAAATTGTTGTCTGATTTGGACTATGTGAGCAATTATGACCAAATGACAAAGGGTAATTGTTTGATTTAAGCACAGCGTGGTAATATTAATGGTAGATGAATGCTAATTAATGGTAATTACATGTACATGTATATTGTTTGTATAGGTATCGGCAAAGACAGAAGTTGTTTTAAGCCTTAAGCCATCGACACAAGATTAATGGGGGTTTTCACAGTTTGTTACATGTAAGAAACTAATCTGGTCTGAAAGTTAATAATAATAACAACAACAACAATAATAATAATCTTATAACCATGTTATTTCTGTTGCAGAATTCGTTACATCTATTTTACCATTATACAACGAGAGTAATCCCTTTTTGTATAATTTCTTCTATAGGAGACAAGAATTATAGTAGTGCTTCCGTAAACCAAAGAAAAATAAAGAATATTCATTTAAATGCATTAATATATACAACTTAAAAACTTTAAGTTTATAAAGGCTTTTTTATGTACATGTACTGCCGTACTCGGAGACAGTCCTACTCAGATTATCTCCAGGTACCGTACCCGGAAACCTTGGGTCTCCGGGTATGGTACCGTACCCGCTCCATGTACGGTACCATACCCGGAGACACTTCCTAATTATAAACATGTCTAGGAGTAGGAAGTTGAAAAAAAAAGACAAATAAAAAGACATTAGTTTGTAGATATATAGATTATTTGGAGTTAAACTACTGAAAACCTTTTTATCATGATGATAATAACAAAATGCAATTTACTTTTTACACTGTTCATTTGAACAGCGGATCAAAAAGATCAACGCAATTAACTCCTTTGAAGGAACAGTCCTCGAAAATGTGGATAATATTAAATACCTTGGTGTGACAATTTCTAAGGATTTGAAATGGAATACCTCATGTAAGCAAAGCCAGCCTCAGTGGCTCAGTTGGATGCGCCGTCCGACTGGAGACCAGGAGGTTGCAGGTTCAACCCCGCTGAGGTCGGCAACATTCTTTCGTGGAGATTGATCGTGAAATATTTTCTATGGTCATTCTCTCCCTTCCGCTGATTCAAGAAGGGCATTTGTCAGTTTCTGGCAAAAGAATGTGCACAATACTGGTTAACCGCTTAGAGGACTAAGTCTGCCCAGTAAACGTGTGGTTAGGTAAACTGACCGCACTCGACATGACCCCATTGGGTTGACTGGGCCGTAAAACCTCAACACAAACAAACAAACCACATGTAAGCAATGTTTGCGCAAACGCAAAAAGAACTGTTGGTTTCTTAAGACGTAACCTATTGTCATGCTCCCAAGATATGAAGGAAATGGCATACAGGGGGTTGGTGCGACCAATCCTGGAGTATGCTAGCCCTGTGACCCACATGGAATAGTAGTCCAGGAAGAATTAGAAAAGGTTCAGAATCGTGCAGCTAGGTTTGTGATTGGAAACTACAACTTTGAAACTGGAAGTATAACTAGCATTCTTGAACAGTTAGGGTGGGAGTCTCTTCACAAGAGACGCAATAAACTCATACCGGTATTGCTATTCCAAGGTCTGAAAGGTAGAGCTAGTATACCTTGTAGCAACCTTCAACCCCCAAATAAGCAAAGTAGGAATCTGCATCCAATGGCATTTCAAGTGCTATATGCTAAAACTGACATTTATAAGTACAGTTTCTTCCCAGACACCATTAGGGATTGGAATGCACTCCCATGCATCTATAATCTCCTCTGCTGAAAGTTCTGAGGATCCCATCGCTAGATTCACATCACTTATAAGATCTAGAGACTAGTCTTTGCAATCGTTGGCCCTGGTGAATGAATGTCTAATGATGTATCACCAGTGAAATATTCTGATTCTGACAGCAACTTTCATTCTGGGTTGGGTATGAAAGCCATGGCCAAGCCTAATAAAGTGTTTTCTTGTATTTGTTCAAACAAGTTCAAGATATTTATTTCTTTTAATCTGATATTCTTTTTATCTGATATTGCCATACGTGTAAAAAATCTGCATTCACTGTTAAAATTTATATATAATTACTTGCTTATTTATGACTTTACATCCAATTTTCCATTCAACAAGGGTATAAAAGCCTGGGCCGCAAAAGGGATATGTTTTTGGTCACTTTCTGAAACTATAGCGAGTTTTGACAATTCTGAACAATTGACAAATGTTGTAAAAAGATATTTTCAGTCACTTTGAATCATTACAATATTCTGAGAAACTAAAATGATTTAAAAGATAAAGAAGCTTTTATTTAACCTCACATATTAGAGCATATGTAGAGCTTTTATTGCGACAAACAAAGTATAGTTAACAAGTACTTAGGCCCAAAATAAAAACTAGAGCAAATCGATGGCGCGCCATCGCATATCCCCGCACCAGCGCCATCCCATATCTCCCTGCACATCAAAATTCCAGATGCGTTCCTCTAGTCCTCATCCATGGTGTTTCAAGGTTCTAGCTAAAAAAGCCTAAGGTGAGTTGGGTGACAATCAAAACATAGGACCCCAAATCCTACTTTTTGACCTCTAGTGACTCCCAGACATGCCCCCAGGGCAAAATGTTCACACCACTGTATTCTACTCTTCATTACCTTAGATTTGATATGCAACATGACTATGTTTGTACAAAATGGATTTTGGACCTTTCAGGGCCACACCCCCTGGCCCTACCCCCAGGGGTAAATCAAAATTCCGAATGTGTTCCTCCAGTCCTCATCCATAGAGCTATCGCCTGTGAAAGTTTCGAGATTCTAGCTTAAATGGTCTAGGAGTAATGGTGTGACATTACAGACGGACGGGGTGGGGTATCACAATATCCCCGCTTTTTCTCCGAAAAGCGCGGGGATAAAAATGGTGTATTTCAGGTTACCCGTTTGTGCCTAATTTTTCACCACCGACCCAAAAGTACATGTATTTTAAAGGTTTTTTGGGGGATTTACCTGTTTGGCCATATTGTTTTACTATTAACCACATATAAAAACTATTAGTAAAATAAAAATATTTTCCAACCTACCGTCCCTATTTTAAAATTCCATGTAACCTGAAACACATATATATTTTTATTTGGTCCTACCTGTGTTCATTCATCTTCCTTCATTACCCTTGATAATGCGAGCATCAGTCATAGGAGCTCCTTGTACCATTTTTTATGCCTTTAGTATGGCATACATGTAGGTGGGGTTTGAATCTGCAACCACCCATTCTTGGAATGGACGGTGTACCACTGAGCTATTAGGGCCAGTCCACTGAACTATCTTATTTTGATGCATTATTTAAAATTTCAGTTGATACGCAAGTTCTATGCAGTAATAGCAAATATCCAAATAAAGTATATGTAACATGCCTTTGAGTCTTGTCATTGTTTGTTCCTCATCTCTTTTTTTTTTTTTTTGGTGCTTTAAGAAGGCTGTGCTTCATGATTGTAGCCTTTCCTGGGTAACTTCATTTATATTTAAATCATAGGTCTATATAAGGGAGGGTATCCGGTGAATATTTTTCTTATTTTCTCCATGAAAACATATGTTGTGGTACTCATTAGAAGCGCCTCAGCGAGGCGCTTCTAATGAGTACCCACAACATACTTTTTCGCGGAGAAATAAGAAAAATATCAATACTTTTGGATCGAAAAAAGCGCCTTAACTAGTGCTATGAATTTTGATATGGTATTGTGACAACAAAGACAATTCTGCAGCAAGTTTTAAAATTTGATTTATCAAATGTCAGTACAAACAGGACAACGTTTGACTTATGAGCATGGCAATAGCTGTCCAAATTTTATGAATACGTAGTTTCCAACATGCATCAGACTTTACCGATTTTTCCAGTTTCAATAAATAAATAAAAAAAAAATTAAACAAACAACAAAAAAAAAACAACAAAAAAAAAAACAAAAAGCAAATAGTTTAAAATTTTGTCTGTTTATAAAGTTCACATTTTGTCTGTTAATATATGAATTTTGTATAAGAATAATTAAGGTTAGCAGATTTGCCCTATTATTGCATTTTTTTTTCTCTTCTAGGACTGAGACATGGCGTGGCTGTCGGGACTCACTGGCAAGGCAGAAAGTTTTCTGAATAGCCTGGATCAAAAGGCTGCCTCTGTGTTAACTGATGAATCAAACCAATCAAATGCTGATCTCAGATCTACAGTAACTCAGTCTGGTCCCCAGGCATTAGGAGGCTCAGCCCCTCATGATCTCCCAGATACGAGTCACACCCCATTTTTAAGTGTACAGAGTAAGCAGACAGCATTATCCCAAGGTGCTGTTGCCAAGCATTTAGACTCTAAATCAGGGGAAGCAGCTACTGGTTCCACAACACCTGTTAGAGCTAAAGCAGGGGACCAGTCAGTAAAAAAGAAAGCAGACACAGATGAAGCTTTGTTTGAGTTCTTAAACAGTTCAGAACCAACAGAAAGAAAGAAGAGTACGCCGGGAAACAGTACAAGACATTCTAGACAATCTAGTGCATCATCGGTGATTTCAAACAAAGGAGGAAGAGCATCAAATGATGGGCAGGCATCATCTTCTGCTAGTGGATCATCAATGGTTCATGTAGAAATGCCAGGTACTCTATATATTTCTTTCTTATTCTTATTGAGTAAAACTACCACATCTATGGTCTACCCTAAATATTTGGACACCTTAACTCCTCACTGTGCTAGTCCTTAACTTTAAACAAGTCCATTTGTACTACCTGCCTGATGAATAGCAAACAGTGTAGACCCTGATCAGACACCATATTACATGGTATCTGATCTAGTTCTCCACTGTTTGCTCAGGTCTGATTGTTTGAATAATTGGTATATATTATGTATGCTATATTTCTTTTCTTGTTGATTAACACTTTCATTTAAAGTTGCTTTTTGGATATTAAAGTTCAAAATGATCAATTTATTATTAGCTCCGTTCACGGAGAGCTATCGTACTACGGTAGATTTCCCTTTAGTTCGAACAGGTAAAAAATAAATATTGATCCGGGTGTTCGAATTATACGAAAATCAGTTTCAGAAAAAAAAACACTGTTCGAACTATTTTAAATTGCCGAAAATCTCCGATAAAAACTGAACGAGCATGATAAAAAAATCAATAACTAACCATCAGTCCCTGTGTGATGTGTCGACGATTTGAGCTATTTTCCCACTGTTGATTGAACTAGAACGTAACTCGCGGTATTTAGCGATAATTGCTCATGGTTGTGCGAATTCCCTAACAATGGACCATTTTCAATAACAAAAACATTCTATGTCACTTTCTTCTTATCCTCAGAAAACAGTAGCCTGGTCATAATCATAAACAATTGGCGTCACTCTAAACTTTCTTCAATTATAGAGTAATATTATCATTTTAATGCGGATAATTGTCTTTATTTGTAATAAGTCATCCGTATACTATGCATGTCAACATTCCTTAGACTTTGGTGCGGACGTGACACACGACAGTTGTCTAAGGCGATCATCAAAAACCGTCTATAAAAACATCAAACTAATCGCTTGCATAACGGAAAGCGGTCATTGAAGAAAGGTACCTTACCAACTAAAACAAAACAAACAAACAAAAAAAAACAAAAAAAACTATGATAGGGCAGCAGTTGTCGCATCCGCTTATTCCGATCAGGACCAACAGTTTACTTGACAGCGTAAACAGGACTTAGAAATGTTTTTATGCGCAGCCTGATTTAGGCCATCGTTTCTTGCCTAAGAAGTAACCATTTTGCATTCACGAGTCTACCGGAAAATCCCAGTGTTCTGACTAGTAAAAAGCGCACCTTATTGCAAATGCGAAAATTGCTGATCCAGACAAGTCGGCGCGGTCCGATAAAGGTCTAGTTTATTTATAGTGCATACTTACAAGGACAGGTGTTCTTTATGCAAGATGTTAGCAGTTTTATTATTTTGAAAAGCCTGCGCAGCCGATCGGGTTGTGAGTAATTCTTGTAAGGTCCCTTTTTCTTTTGCGGAACACCATATTTTTGCTCACGGGTAATCTCTGTGAAACATACTTATTGACCTTGTTAACCTTTACCGATTTAGCAGACAACGAACTGATAACATTTTTCTTATATTTTTTTTTTCAGTGTACATAATTTGACATTTCAAGCAATTCGTCTCCCGAGGAGACTATTTGCAAGAACAGTCGGCTGCTATTTTCTAGGACAAAAATAGAAAACTGTCATCAGTTTGTCGTTTGCTAAATTTGCCCATAGCATGGTAAGAACTAACATGCTTAAAATAGCAACTGCAGTCAGCTGGAGAAACCGTGTTAACACAGATGAACCCCTTAAAGTGCCATTCACAACTGCAGCAAAAAAAAAAAAAAAAAAACTTTTTTAATTTATTTCTATTTATTTATTTATTTATTTTCAGAGAATAAAGTCTTGACATTTCAGGTGAATCATCTCCTAAGCAGATGCTTCATATGAAATTTCAAGACTTATTTTCTCTGAAAAATAAATAATAATAAACAACAAAAAAAAAATTGCTTGGCGCTTTATGGGTTAATATACAATCTAGCGCTGCCATCTGTACAGTTTTAATTAATCCAAATAGCGCCGATCACAACTGCAGCAAAAAAAATAAATATAAGTTAAGTTTTAAAAAACAAAAAAAATTAACTTATATTTTTTATTTTTTTTTTCGGAGATTTTAAGCCTTGACATTTCAGGTGAATCGTCTGCAGCAGATGACATTTTGAGTTTTTTCATATTTTTCAGAAAAACAAGTTGACATTTCATGTGAAATGTCCACCCAGCAGATGCTTCACATGAAGTGTCAAGAAAAATAATAATAAAGAAAAAAAATTCAAAATGTTGTCTGCTACAAATTTTGCTTGGCGCTTTAAAGATTATTTTCCATTCTACCGCATGCCTTCTGTACAGTTTAAACTAAGTCTTAGAGTGCCAATCACAACTGCAGCAGAAAAAATTCTATTTATTTTTTTTTATTTATTTGTTTACTTTTTTCAGACAATAAAGTCTTGACATTTCATGTGAATCATCTGCGAACGAAATGTCATCACTCATTTCTCTTATTTCACTTTTTTTTTTTAAATAAATAAAAAAAATCAAAACGTCGTCTGCTAAAATTTTTGCTTAGCGCTTCAAGGGTGTTAGTTTAAACTGGCTGTCAATCAGCTATAACTGTAAAGGCCCTCGTGTTATGTATGAATGAAATCTGAGCCGAAAACGCTTTGATGTTAACATAGGATGTGAAGACATTAACCTTTAAAGTGCCAAGCAAAATTTGTGGTGTTTATTTTTACTGTTTTCAGAGAAAACAAGTCTTGTCATATCATGTGAATTGTCTACCAATATTGTCTACCAAGTAGACAATTTACATGAAATGTCAGGGCTTAATTTCTCTGACAAATAAGAAAAAGTAAAAAATGTTGTTTGCTGCAGTTGTGACTGGCGGTTTAAGGGTTAAAGGAGATACAGATAAGTTGCTGAATTAGAAATGCAAGAGCGTGTAAAGGGTATTACTTCATTTAACCCTTAATGCGCCAATCACAACTGCAGCAGAAAACAGTTTTATTTTTAAGTTTTTCAGAGAACTAAGCCTTGAGATTTCTTGTGAATCATCAGTCAAGCAGATGCTTCACATGAAATGTCAATACTTTTTTCTCTGATAAAAAAATAATAATGGCTAAAAAATCAAATTTTGTCAGCTACAAATTTTGCTTGGCTCTTAAAGGGTTAAGCGATAATAATAAAGCGCTAATACACCGATGCTAAAACACTGATTACCGGCTTTTCAGTGCATTTTGGTCTCCTGCTCTTCTCTGCGGGTCTTTTCATTTCAGCGGACAGAAATTTATTTACTCTAAAACGAATAGGGCTTCTTGGGTGTAAAAGAAGAACTAAGGCCATCCTTAAACTTTTGTAAGTTTGCTGTGCTCTGACCGACCCGCAAAAATCGCCGCGACTCATTTTTTTTTTTTTTTTTTTTTTTTTTCCGCATTTTTTCCTCGGGGATCAACCTGGTTCCGTCCATTGCGGTTACTGTATTAATCCACCTATAAGACTGTGATTTTTCCACAAAAAAAAAAAAAAAAAAAAAAAAATGCCCCCAAAAACCAGACCCGTCTATATTATCAAGATCTTCGGCCATATCGGTATTTTCGGCAAGTCCGGTGGTGCCACGTGGTCACGGAAAGTGCCGATCATCGAAGCCGGGTTTACCTTCGTCCACTGACAGAAATTTACTAATCCAGACTAATTAAAATCACATTATGTTCCAAAATGTTATCCATCCCCGAGGAACACTAAAACCAATTCGTTTTTTCCTTACAATGAACACGGGAAATAATTGCACAGACTTTTCGGATTGGTCCATTAGGTAAAACGGGTAAGGAAATTAGATGTAAAAAAAAAAAAAGACTCAACTCTTAGCACTCTGGGCAAAATTACTTCAGAAATATTTTTTCTGATGCATATATGTCCCAAAAACAGGTTTGACATTTCATGCAAGTTACCTCCAATGAAGACATTTTGCATGAAATGTCAAATTCAGTTTTCTTGGGAAAATGTGATCAATTTGTCGTCTGCTGAATTAGCCCACAGAGCTGTAAAGGTTAATCATATACATTTCAATGACACATTCACCAACTAGCCACATGATTGACGGGCGAACAAACCTATTGCCATCAAAGGAATCGGCCACTTTTATAATCCCTTTGATGTTACTAGAAATTTGAACTGTGATAAACAGAGCTTATTTTGTTCATACAATTTAATCGCAACCAGATCGGCTGCGCAGGCTACTCAGAATAATAAAACCGCTAATATTATACATAAAGAATGTCAGGCCTTGTAAGTATGCACAATAAAAAAAATAGACTTATCGGACTGCGCATATGAGCACATTAATCTGGATCTTCCTTTTTCATATTTGCGATAAGGTACTTTTTTTGACTTGTCGGAACAGAAATATTGTAAGCCTGTCAGTAGGACGCTGCATGGGATTCATGCAGAGGTAGACTCGTGATCCGCAAAATTGTAACTTACTTTTTGGGCAAGATACAATGACCTGGACCAGCCTGCGCATTGACTGTTTGAAACGACACTCTGTTTCTAGGCCCTGCAAACTCTGTCAAGCTAACAGAGTAGGTCCTGATCGGAATAAGCCGATGTGACACCCTGCCCTATTTTTGGCTTTTTTTTTTTTTTTTTTTTTTTTTTTTTACAATCGGTAAGACACCTTTTTTGGTTTCAGTATTTAATGACCACCAGCAGAATAGCAACGAGGAAAATTGTACCTTATAACCATTGGAAAATACCCAGATGAGTCTGCGCTTTAAAAAAATGAATTCTGATTTGTTTTTAGGCTCTTCAGAATCAGCTTTACAAATTACATAAATTTTCAACTGCCTGCGGGCATGCGTTGACCCGAGTGCTTCGGTCACTATTTTGATCAGTCACATAAGCGGCGAGGTACTTTTGTTGGTGACTGCTTTCTTTGTTAAATTAAGTTGTTTTTTTGTGTAACAATTCATGTGTATCATTTTTTTTTTCATCGGATTGCACACAGAAATTCGAGGTACGTAATGTTCATCAACGAACTATACATATACAGTTTGTGAATCGCACTTCACGTGTTCGAACTATTTAAAAATGAGTTTGACAAAAATACGTGACTGTTCGGACTAAAAGAGCAATTTTCGGGAGACGATTTCAAAACAGTAAGGGGTGTTCGAATTATTCGTATGTTCGAACTAATAGGAAATCTACCGTACCCTCAGCGGCCGTGTTGGAGTCGGCATCCACAAATGTTGAAGTTTTTGTTAAAGTTTTTAAGACCTCATTATTTCCTAATCTTATCACCGATTTGATTCATCTTTGGTATGATTATACATATTGGGCCAAAATTTTGTGCAATAACATCCCCACCAAACCAGGTCATGTCAAGGTCAAGATCACTGAATTAGAATTTTCATGTTAAAATTTTACGTCAATGTTTTTAGGACCTCATTATTTTTTTATTTGATTCAAGTTCAGACGAGCTATCCTGTCTGGTGACAGATCTTGTTTATTGTTCTTATTGTTTTTTTCCTACATTTTAAGTTTCGACTGAGTATCAGAATGAGTGATGTTTCAGTTCAATGGATTTTGTGCCACCCATAGTTTGAATTATTGGTCTAACAAGTATGAAAGAATCTTTCCTAGGAAATTTTTGTGACTTTCTGTCACTTTCAGAGAGACAGAGAGAGAGCAGAACGTTGATTTATAGGCTTGAAGACTCTAATCAGACTGCTAACTTAGGAGCAGTTTGTTCTGTGTCATACTGTTTGCTTTAGGTGATCCTTCCCAGATATACATGTATAGAGTTTTGATGGTAACACAGTTTATATCTCGGGTACTGGGAGGTTTTCATTTCTTCCACAGAATCTGATACTAACAATGAACCCGTAACTCGTAAGTAATTCACTAGTCACCCATTTAGATACTTCACTTCTGGCTTATAGTACCAGTATTTGCACCATTTCTTTTGGCTCAGGTTAATAGGGGTAGCCAGAAAAAATATTTGTGTCTACCCTAATTCACCCTAAGTACTCAGACATTCCTGAGCACAGTGTAGATGTAGATTAGATGCTGCAGAATTAAGCCAATCAGGGTCTGCGCTGTTTGCCACTCAACCAGCAATATTTAGACAGATCAATAAGTAGAAAAATAGACTTTTTCCAGTTTTAGGACAGTATGTTAAGGAGTTAAAATGTCTGAATATTTGGGGTAAATATGGTATTACTCTGCAAACATTGTGGACATCTCTAAAGAAATTTCTCAGTAATATGAGTGCTGAGATGCTGTAACATTTTCACGGAGAGGTAAGAAAAGCATAAATTATGCATAATGTAGAAAACAGGCCCATACATGTATGCCATAAGGCTGGCACAATTAATTGAATAATCAATTAATTGATCGGTAAATTAAAAAAAAGATTATTATTACAGATTTGCTAATAATTGATCATTTGATTTCTGTGTCTGTTACTTTACAGTATTTACCCTTAGTATTCAGGCACCTCAACTCCTTACCATACTTTATCTAAAATTTAAACAAGTACAATTTACTATCCAAGGTTGTGTCTAAAAATAGCTGGATGGGTGGCAAACAGCATAGACCCTGATGAGACGCCACATTTTGTGGCATCTCATCGGGCCTACACTGTTTGCTCATGCCTGTCTGACCTAATACATACAGTAAAGTATAACATATGGTAAGAGTCGTGCTCAGTCAGACAGGTAATATGACCAAATCTTCAGTGATTACAAATTGATTATCGATCACAATGGCAGGACTGATAATCGATTATCTTTTCAGGTCCGATAAGCCAGCCTTATTATGCCATTTGGTTATAGTGAAGAACCAGGTCAGCCTTCACATGCAGAGAGCCTGCCTAGATGGCTCAGTTGGAAGAATGTCTGACTGGTGATCAGGAGGTTGCAGGTTCGACCCCTGTTGGGTCGGCAATATTCTTATGTGGAGATTGATCATGAAATATTTCGTACGGTCATTCTCTCCCTTCCGCTGATTCAAGAAGGGCAGTTTTCAGTTTCTGGCAAAAGAATGTGCTCAATACTGGTTAACGGCTTGGAGGACTAAGTCTGCCTAGCAAAAGTGTGGTTAGGTAAACTGACCACACTTGACATGATCCCTTTCGTCTGATTGGGCCAAAAAACCTCAACACAAACAAACAGTTCACATGCAGAAGTTTAATCAGGCCTTTTCTGCTTGTCAGTATATTTTACTGCATCCAATTATTTTTTAACCCTTAAAATGCCAATCACAACAATTGTCCTGCTAAACCGGGATATGGTCTGCCTTTTCAAACAGTGTAGATCCAGTTTAGTTAGCTTCTGAAGAATCCAACTGATCTGGATCTGCACTGTTTGCCATTAAGTATGTGAATTTATATCAACAATCTGGATCAAGTAATTTGGTTGGCTGAAAATTAGAAATGGGTGTGGCATCTTAATTTATTCAGCAGGGTTAACAAGTCCTCAGCATAGGAGTCCTGTTCTCATGTTATGTACATATATGATAAAAATATTTTTGGTCATTTAAAGCATCTTAACTGGATTGAGGATGTTGTTTTTTTATGTCAGGTCTTTAGAAAGGCAGAGTATTCAGATGAATAGTTTGTTTATTGTATTCACCCTAAATGTTGGGGCACCTTAACTCCTTAAAAGCTCCATATTCCTCAAAAATAGACATTTTATTATCCGAGAAAGGTTTAATAAATTGATATACAATATATGGTATTAATACAATCATAAAATGTGGCACCTGACAGCCTGCAAAATTTCATTAGTCTCTTGTTCTTGAAATGAAATGATTTTTTATCATATCTCTGGATTAGTGTTGCTAACATTAATTCAGAGATATAAAAAAAAATGGCAGTAACAATATTATGGCAACATTTTCAGTGCATTTAGTGCCAGTTAGGTAACAAAGGTTACTTCTGTAATTTCGTAGTCAGCTAGTATCAGGACTGCTATTGATTAACAGTGCCTGATGCTTACATTTTAACCAAGTGCCACTATATGTTTACAAGGCATGTAGATGTAGATGTATATATGGTTCAAACCGAAGCTCATTTTCAGTAGTCCATTCTCGAGAAATGATAAAATAAACTGCATAAATTTCATTTTAATACAAAAGCATTTATTATAGTTGCTCACAGATATCACCTCATAGAGATTGTTCAAATGAGACTCTGTATTGTAACGTGTTTTTCTTTCTTTTTTTTTGTAAAATAACTTCTGAAAACATTTTTGTAGAGTTCTCAAAGCATTTGCATGGCTGAGTAGCTAGTGCTCCCTACTTTGGATTATGAGGTGATGGAGACATAATTCAGCTCATGAGTCAGTCATTACACTTCATTTTACAGTCATTCATTTTCACCCTTCTACATACATGCCATAAGCTGTGGACTAAAATCTGTGAGATAAGGCAAAATTTTAATGGAGATTCGAGAAAATTCTGTGAGATTTTCTTAAACATCACTTTAGAGCTCCCCCAGTATAAAGTCTTTATTTTCATATAAGAAGCTTGTGAAAACCACAACAGTGTGTGATTTATGTTTATTTCTTCATAAAAATCTGTTGTAAAATGGTCTGAAAACTCTGTGAGAGTTGAATTTTTTACGGGAACTGCCTTCTAGATGGGCCAAATTCAGTGAGATTTTATCTCACAGTGTGAGATATGCCATGTATGCTTCCAGTAGCTCCAGGCAAAGTGCCTTTTCAGCAAAAAGCATTGCTGTTTTTTGAAGGTACATACATTGTACATGTAGTCTAGATAAGAGTGGGTATCAGGTAAATAGTTTCTGACATGTATTTCTCGACAAAAACATACGTTGTGGATACTCATTAGAAGTGCCTCACTGAGGCACTTCTAATGAGTACCCACAACTTATGTTTTCGTCAAGAAATAAGAAAAAATATAGATACTTTTTGGTTGAAAAAAGTGCCTTATCAAGTGCTATGAGGTGGCAGAGTGGTGGTAAGGCCCTGCTCTACTTGCAGCAGATGAGAGAAGAAACCATGGTTAGTATGTCTTCTGATTTTGCACTGTCTTTTTTCTTTTTCCTCATTTTCCTCTACATGTAGTTTTCTAGTTCCTCTCATCCGGTAAATCTTCAGTCCCTTTTGTCTGCCAAAAAGACGACACAAAGTCATCCCGATGTCATCAAACTAGAACTCAAAAGAAAGAGAAATGTTTTTCTTATTTGTCCACAAAAATATATATTGTAGATACTCATTAGAAGAGCCTTGCCATATGTTTACATCACACACTAAGGAACCTTTGTGAACGTGTATCTCAGAGCTTTAGAGCTGTGTTCTCTTGTTTACATTTCAGTGCTACAATTTTTATCTACTTACATTTACCAGAAAGGATTAACTATTATCATACACTAGACCCTCTGTCTTTACAGCATGGTTCATTGTAAGCACCATGCCATGGTTTCAGACCTAACATACCATATTTGACCTAATTACCGCACATAACCCTATAAGCACACAGTCAGTCAGTTCCGTAGTCTTCAGATTAGAGCCAGTGTACTTTTTATCTACTTCTTTATAAAGGCATATGTTATGGGTTACTTACTGGAACTGCATTAACTTGTAGAATCAGATCGAATGGGTACACACAACATATGCATTTATAAAGAAAACCAGGAAAAAAAATCTTATAGGCATCATTTGATAAGTCTTTCGCTTTTTTAAGTATACCCTTAATATAGGTGGGTTTATATTTTACCAAAGGTTTCCCAGTATTTTTGAAAAACTTGAGTGCACAGTGCAGTAATTAGGTCAAATACAGTAGCTTAAAGATGGACCCACAAAATCTTGTATCCAACAAAAATGTGTAGATTATACAGAAAAATGACTATAAATATGGTATGTTGTTTAGCTAAGACAATTTTTTCTTTGACTCTCAGAAATAGTGTTATAAAGAGTTTGAGGCGTAATTGGCTTTGATAAACAGTCCGCTGAATCAAGATGAGGCGGTGTAAAGTTTCCTTTCCTTTTACTTTATTATAGATAATGGTAAGTGTTATCAATGGTGTGTATTATGTCATATTACGTAACCCTTAAAGCACCAATCACAACTGCTGCAGACGACACTTTCAAATATTTTTTTTTTTTTTTAAGTAGGCCAAGCAGACAATTCACATAAAATGCCAAGGCTTATTTTCTATGAAAAATAATTTAAAAAATTAGAATGTCGTCAGCTACAAATTATCCTTGGCACTTTTAGAGCTAAAATGAAGGGGGAAAATGCTGTTCTGTAATAAATAGCATAACTGTATTTGGGTCAAAATTTGTCTGTCAGTCTGTGATGTTTTATGTGTTTCCTTTTCTTTCTTATTCCTGTTGTGAAATTAATCGATCAAAAGAAGACTTGTAGATAATCTTGCACTAGGTTTAATTTGAGTCATCCAATAATTTCAGGCTGTCTCTTTTAGAATCTCACATCTGATTCTGATTAGCATGTGTGGAATTAGAATGTCAATATACATGTAGTTGTACTAGTTGAATTCAGGAAACTTCAAGTGTTTTTTTTTTTTTTTGTTTTTGTTTTTTTTTTTGGTGGAGTCAGGTTTGAAATTTTGAATATTCAAACAAGGGTTTTGTTCTGAGAACTTTTATACTGTTTGACAGCAGAAATAAAGATTTTAACCTGCTGAATCCAAATTTCAACAGATAGATACTGACATTCCAATTTTTATTATTTTATATATTGATTATATATTATGTAATGAGGCTTTACCACTGATTTTAAACCGCGCTCGACATGACCCTATTGGGTTGACTGGGCCGTAAAACCTCAACACAAACAAACACTGATTTTAAATTATACCCCCGCAAACTGTGTTTGTGGGGTGGGAGCTATACTGTATTCACGTTGTCCGTCAGTCTGTCCATACATTACGTTTTTGTGCTTACGGGGGTATCTGATAAGTACTGCTTATTTGCAATTTCTTGTTTTGTCCCCCACCTAAGGGTAAGGGGACATATTGTTTTGGGTGCGGATCCTTGGCATTGGCTTCGGCATCGCACATTCTTGTCTGCTCAATATCTTGTAAACCAGCGGTTGTGTTCTTAACAAATTTTCATGGATTTAATCAGGACATACATGTAACAAAGAACTGAAATGATTTGGTGACTTTGACCAAATTTTCAAGGTCACAGCAGTACAAAAACAGTTTAAATGAAATCTAAAACCATATTTTCTGAGAAAAATAAGAAAAAAAAAGTGATTCATGTTATCTTCTCACATTTATAGTTTTTGGCTAAGATTTTGTACAAGTGTCACAACTCCAGATAAGAGGGGGCATCCAAAAATATTTTTTTCTTATTTCCCTGTGAAAACATACTTTGATAATTTAATATGGCATATACGCTAATACATTCATTGAAAAAATGTGAGTAGCTTTTGCATTGCAAAAGCTATTCACATTTTTTCAGCAAAAATACCTGTAAATTAGATCTTGTACTTACTAGAACCGTTAACATTTTGACCACTAATGAGCTTGTTAAGCTAACAATGCTTTGAACAACTGGGCCCTATACTTTTAGGTTGAAAAAGATCCTTATCAAACTGTGTGCTAAGCTGTTTAAGCAATAGTTCTTGTCTATAAATCTATTGCCTCCACCAGACAAACACTTCTTTATGTCAAAAAATCATTTTTGCTGATAGCTCAGCTGTATAATGACAAGAAGACCAAAATACAGTAAAATCTGAATGGATCAAACATCTTTGGGAGCATGGAAATTTATTCGAGACATGGGTAGTTAAAGCCACTGAGGGTTAATCATGGTACCAGGTTAGGAAGCAAATAGTGATAATTTAGGAAGTCTACAATAATGGTATGTTGAGTGTACTCATTAGAATTGCCTCAGTGAGGCAATTCTAATGAGTACACACAACATACAATTTCATGATTACATAAGAAAATTTCCCTAAATATTTGTTTTGAGATATCGGAAGAATTTCCTAGGGACTAAAATGAGTTTGAATCATCCAAGGTAAAAGAACCATCCGTGTTCAGGTTATCGAGGTTTTACTGTATGAGCCAAAACATAAGAAAATGTACTTTACGACATGTGAACGACATGTGAACTCCTAGCAGAGGTTCAGATCAACTTGTAAATTTGGCCAATGTGTTCAATCTTTTCTTGGCACTTGTTGGATGGCCAAGAATTCAAGGTTTCCTCAATCAGAAAGCAAAGACATGAGACACTGCAGCTATGCGGGCTGATCATGAATCTTTGTTGGGAACATGTGTATGTTTTCTTAACCCTTAAAGCGCCAAGAAAATCTGCATCTGAAAATGTCGTCTGCTTATGTCGTCTGCTGCATCTTCTTGCAAACTTTTCAAACTTACATTTTGCATATAGGCAAACAGTGTGGACCCAGATCAGACTGCTCCTAAAGGAGCAGTCTGATCTGGGTCCACACTGTTTGCAACAATGACTTTTAAAGTAACCGGCAGAAGACAAAGCAGACGACAATAGTTGTGACTGGTGCTTTAAGGGTTAAATAGTGGTTCATATGTCATTGATAATGGTCTTGAAGGCACAAGCTGCTCATACCTTAGTGCATGTGACATTGTAGTTTCTGAAAGCAGTGTTGGTAAGCAGAATTTTGTAAGAATGAATTTTGTAAAATTGATTGCTATTGTATTGAATGCGCTGCATGCTGGGCAAAAATTTCAGCAGACATAATTTTGAAATATTTTTATTATTTTTCCCAGAAAATAGGCTTAGACATTTCATGCAAATTGTCTTCTAAGGAGACAGTTTGCATGAAATGTCGAAATCTCTTTTTCTCAGGAAATAACCTATTTTTCCCAGAAAATAGGCATAGACATTTCATGCAAATTGTCTTCTATAAAAAGACAATTTGCATGAAATGTCAAAGCCTATTTTTCTGGGAAAAAAAATATTGTCAATTTGTCATTCTGCTGAATTAAGCCAGAGAGTGGTAAAGGTTAACAAGTCCATTTTACTGTCTGTTGATGTGTGTAAAAACTGCTAGATGCATGACAAACAGTGAAGACCCTAATCAGATACCACATTTTGTGATGTCTACTCTAATCTAGATCTACACTTTTTGCTCAGACCTGTCTGTCTGAATAATTATGGTAAATACCATGCTTTCTAACCACAGGTACTGACAGTAGAGAGAGTCCCACGGATCTGGCTCCAGACGTAGAAGCCCTGGAAGATGCCATCTTCGATCATTCCCCTAGCAACAGTGTCCATAGCAACCATGAGCTGGAATCTCATAGCAACCAGATGAACACATCATCAATAGACTTAGAAAACAGACTTCTGAAGAATGAAGTTTCTTCTCTTAACCAAGAAATGGCATCACTGGTTCAGAGAGCAAAAGATTCACAGACAGGTTAATACATATATTTAATCCTCATCTTGCTGAATAAATTAAGATGCCACACCCACTTCTAATGTTCAGCCAATCAGATTACTTGATCTGGATTGTTGCTATAAATTCACATACTTAATGGCAAGCAGTGCAGATCCAGTTCAGCTGGCTTCTTCAGAAGCCAACTGATCTGGATCTACACTGTTGACAAAGGCAGGGTATATATGGGTTCAGAAGGACAAGGGTTAAATATGTAATCATAGGTGTAGGTAAAACTAGAAGATACTTTTGTACCAAAATATATCTTAATAGTACTCATTTTGATTGCCTCATTACCACATTTTGTCTCTAACAGTCCTGCCTTTTCATTGACCTTGAGGTCCAGGTCATGGATTTTTGTATTACACTACAACCTCTTTATAACACGGTTAGTTATAAGACGGTTTTGGATATAACACGGTTCAAAGATGGATCCCAAAAATGTATAGATTATATTGAAAAATGACCATAAATGGTCATTTTTCAATATAATATATACATTTTTGTTTGGATATAACACGATTGTTTAACTAACACGTTTTATGCTATGGATCCCAACAATAGTGTTATAAAGAGGTTGTGGTGTATATGGTTCAGGTTCAGGTTCACATTTGCTAAAATATGTGGGTACATGTAGTATGTAAATGTCTTACTAGGTTGTAAGTTGAATGAATGCCAAATTTACAATTCTTTTGGAAATCAGCACAAATATATGTAATGTTATTTCTTATAAAATGTTATGTGGCAAGAAAATTATATGAAACACTATAATGTTGGCTTTGGTTTTCACAGAACTGGTAAAACTGAAACAAAAAATGGCAGAACAGTCTCAGTCAGCCACGAAGTCAGACCACATTATACGAGAACTTCAGAACCGAGAACAAGACTTGATGGAAGCTTTAGGGGCCAAAGACTCGCAGCTAGCTATCTTGAGAGTGAGGTTAGAGGAGGCAGACAGGGAAAAGGAGAGTAGGCAGAGAGCTATGGAAGGGCTGCAGTCAGAGAGGCAGAGGTAAACCTGTCATTAGTTACATGTAAAATGTGTCCTGCATTCCAGCAGAGTATTTTTGTACATAAGCAGAACATACATGTAACTGAACTAATTCATTCTCTCTACCATCTGTTGGCTGGGTCCAGGGCTGGGGTCAGGTTTGGGAGGTTTGATCCAACTTTTCCCCCCTTCCCCCTCCAGCCTTGAATCAGAATTATTTTATTAAAAGTCAGAGAAGGTCTTGAAATTTTATGTTTACACCACTTCCCTTTGAACAGTCAAACACTCATGATCCATCCCTGCTAGGTTTCTATACTGTACAGTCGAACCTCAATAGCTTGAACACTGATGGCACGTTTACCATTGCTAATTGTCCCCCGCCTTTTCGAAGAAAAGCGAGGGGACATAGTATTCGGCTTTCCATGGTGCGTGGTTCCGAGTTTATAGTAGGTACCTTGTGAGCTCAGCTCCTACAGTTTTTAACCAATCCTTCTGAAATTTTACAGGTGTCTTTATCATAGTCTGAAGATGTGCATGTGCTTTTTACAGAATCCTTAAATTATTTTTTTTCTCACTTTTTTCACATTTTTACGGTAACTTAGACATTTTTTGCATGGTGCCAAGTCAGTAGTAGGTACCATGTGAGCACAACTCCTCGTACAGTTTTATACTGATCCTTTTGAAACTTTACAGGTGTTTTAATCATGGTTTGAAGATGTGCATGTGCTTTTTACAGAATCCTTAAGTCTTTATTTTCACTTTTTACACATTTTTAACTTAGACATTTTTTGCATGATTCCGAATCAGAAGCAAGTACCTTGTGAGCACAACTTCTCCTACAGTTTATACTGATCCTTCTGAAACTTCACAGGTGTCTTAATCATGGTCTGAAGATATGCATGTGCTTTTTACAGAATCTTGAAATAACTTTTATACTTTTTTTTTCACATTTTTAACTTAAACCTTTTCATTCTTCAATACTATGAAAGTGTATATAAAGTAGATATCTTGTGAGCGCAACTCCTTCAACAGTTTTAAACCGATCTTTCTGAAATTTTAAATGTGATTTTATTATGATCCGGAGATATGCACGCACTTTTAACAGAACCCTTCAATTATTTTTTTTCACTTTTTCATATTTTTTAACTTAGACTTGTTTTTGTACATTTTACAGGCTTTCAAATGGATCTTTAGTCATTTGTCATTGGGCCTTGTGATGCCCAAGCCACCAGTGTCTACAGCACTTTGATTGCAATAATAAGCTTGTCCGTAGCATATCTCAAAGTATCTTACTCTTTCACTAACATAACCCTCCCACTACTGGGCATCTTCAGGGAGCATTCTTCGGTTTCACCAATGCTCTTGTTTGGAAGATTTTTAATAGGCGGGGGACATAAATTCTCTGAATTTGCTTGTTAGAACATGTTTTTGAGGCGCTAACAAATTCTTCGGATAAAGCAATAACACAAATATTTATGAATATTTTTCATTTTACTATGAAATTGTATGTTGTGTGTACTCATTAGAATTGCCTCATTGAGGCAATTCTAATGAGTACACACAAAATACCATTATTGTATAGAAGATAAAAAAAAGACTCCCAAAAATTATCACCATTTGCTTTCTGACGCCATGATTAACCCTCAATGGCTCGAACTACCCATTTTTCCAATTTCCATGATCCCAAAATGTTTGAGCCATTGAGTTTTTACTATAGCTTGAAGCCATGAGAAACTTTGAGAAATGAATAAAAATGTGACATAATGGCCATATCAGATTCTGTAGATAAGGCATTTTTTTTTTTCAAACAAAAAGTATTAATATTTTTCTTATAACTCCACAAAAACATATGTTGTGGGTACTCATCAGAAGCACCTTACAGAGGTGCTTCTAATGACTCACATAGGTCTAGAGAAGAGGGAGTATCAGGTAAATAGTTTTCTAATATCTGAACAAAAACATATGTTGTGGGTACTCATTAGAAGCACCTCAGTGAGACACTTCAAATGAATACCCACAACATATGTTTTTGTCGAGAAATAAAAAAATATAAATACTTTTTTGTTGAAAAAAGCACCTGATCAAGAACTATGAATGAGTCCTCACAACATATGTTTTTGTGGAGAAATAAGAAAAATATTTACCTGATACCCTCCTTTTATCTATGTTGGCTATAATTATGTTGTGATAATACCTTTTTGCTTTCAGAATATTAAAAGATCATTCTGATGCCAGTGGTATACATGGTCAAGCTCTTGACTCATTGAGACAGAAGTTGATAGAGGTTGAAGGGCAGCTACAGAGAGAAGAAGAAGCTCATAAACGAACAGAGGTAAACATTATATATATGCTTATCGCAAAATAAACACTTCAAGTGCCAATCAAAACTGCAAAGGATGACATTTTCTGTTTGTTTTCAGAGAATATGAGACAGTATTTCGTGTGAAGTGTTTGCCTATCAGATGGTTGACATGAAATAGCAAGCAGTATTTTCTCTGAAAATGATTCAAAAAAGACTCATCTGCTGCAGCTTTGCTTGTCACTTTAACCCTTGTCCTGCTGAATAAATTAAGATGTCACGCCTACTTCTAATTTTCAGCCAATCATTTTACTTGATCTGAATTGTTGCTATAAATACACATACTTAATGGCAAACAATGTTGATCCAGATCAGTTGGCTTCTTCAGAAGCCAACTGATCTGGATCTACACTGTTTGCAAAGGTAGTATATATCCGGGTTCAGCAGGACAAGGGTTAAGAGTTACCAAATGAAAAAAAATGAGTGTTAATTTTCTCTTTTTCCTTTAGAAAAAAACAAAAGAAAAAATAGGGTTTGTCATTACCTGAGGATTCTTTTCTATCTGCATAAATGAACAGTTAGTTCAGATCCTTACTGTTTTGCTCTCATGGTAATCACATAATATGGGATGCACAGTGGAACCTCCATGAGTGGACATCTCTCCCCCCTCCTTCACAAACAGCCAGTTCTTATATTACCAAAATTGCAGTTTTTGCTATATATTCGACCTCTCCATAGAGGTCAGTTCTTAGCAACAGCTGATTTAGTATCTTCCCAGGGGTGATTCTTGTGGAGAGACTGTGCTGCAATAGCAGTATCTGTTGAGTTAGCACTCATAACTAAATCACAAAGTCCCAGTATTTAGCAATCACTGTATTAAAAAGCCACCTCCAGTAGTGTTTGCTGAAGACAGATTATACTGTACATGTATATAATAAACATATTATCACTAGAGTATAATGTTCTGGGCCCAGTTGTTCAAAGTGTCGTTAGCTTAACGAGCTCGTTAAGGGTCATTTCGTTTCTAGCGGATTCAATGCACAGTATTCTGATATTTTTTGCTGAAAAAATGTGAGAAGCTTTTGCACTGCAAAAGCTACTCACATTTTTTCAGCAAAAAATTTCAACATATTTGTGTATCAATCAATGGAAATTTTAACGAATCGTTAACAAACGATGTCGTTAGCTTTGAACAACTGGGCCCTGATGCACTGTATCATGTCTGGTGGAGCTTCCAAGATCACTAGACCACACTTCATGTGATCTGGTAAGATCCACTCAGTTTGATACAGAATATCAGATCATAATACTGTAGTAATTAATAATGTATTTTTGTCTTGTTTATTCATGAACAATAGCAAGAAGCTGTTGAGAGACAGGCACGCCTGGAGGAAGAGCAAAGAAGTTTCACTGAGGCTTTGACAGCAACAGAGAGAAAACTCACAGACGAAAAAGGTATTTTTATGCGTTGCAACTGCTGCATTCGGATATAGATGTATCCACCTCACCCTGTGTACCCTAAATATTCTTATAGACAGCCTTGAACAAACAGTGGAGGTCCAGATCAGATGCCTCAAAATGCAGCATCAGATCGGATCTACCTTGTTTGCAATTCAGCCGTCACATTTTTAGATACATCACCAAGTACAAAAAGACATTTTGTGGGTACTTATTAGGATTA
The DNA here is from genome assembly GCA_964016985.1 of Anodontia alba. Lineage (NCBI taxonomy): Eukaryota > Metazoa > Mollusca > Bivalvia > Lucinida > Lucinidae > Anodontia > Anodontia alba. The sequence continues at coordinate 90,489,497 of OZ024823.1, forward strand.
CCTATTTGAATAGTCCTTTTTTTTAACCAAACATTATTGATTTTTTCTTATTTCTCCAATAAAATATAGAATCACCCCTCTTAAATGCAAAAAAAGATGTGTTTTTATGGAAAAATGAGAAATAATTTTCTGGATACTTTTCTTATCTGAAGTTGTGGCCAGTAGCATCTTATTTGTCCCCCACCCACCCACTCACCCACCCACCCCACCCACCCTGCGATATATGAGCTATATGAAATGTGAAGACCCTAGTTATGTTGCTATACAATAAGCTTTTAATTCCTCCACCTTTTCACTCAGTCTGCCATTACATCCTTCCATCTGCTATTCTGTCCATCCATTCACCTATCTCTCCTGTCCAAGACCTTGTCCAGGGCATGTCTTTTGAACTGTATGTAATATTAATTTTATTAAAAATAATACAGTTGACCCTCGTTATCTCGACCTCGCTTATCTCGAATAACCGCTTATATCGAAGTGAAATTCTGGTCCCTGTTTTAACATGGAAATCTAAGAACAGGTAACAAAATATTGTGGAAAAGAGGAGAAATTGCTCCTAAGGAGCAATTTCTCCTCTTTTCCACAATATTTTAAATATATATCTCTTACTTCAGGAGTCAAAGTACATGTTCATTTGTTAAATGTGGCTGTTCGATTTATTGTTTTCCTCACTTTCGCAACTCTGATATGTCGAAGTACGGATATCTCGAAGTGTTTCAGAGAGTCCCTTGGAATTCGAGATAACGAGAGTCGACTGTATATTACTTCATGAAACTGTAAAACATATTTCCACTGCAGCTAAAGTAACAGAAGTTACCAACCAGATGAAAGTAATGAGATCAAATCTAGAGTCAGCCAAACAAGAGCTTGCTGAGTATAAGGAGAAAGCTACCAGGATATTACAGGTAAGTGCATGTTTTCTGGGAGGTACCTGTAGAGTCTATTAGTACTTTGCTGGATAAAAATTTCAGAAGGACATTTTGAAATATTTTTCTTATTTTTCCTAGAAAATAGGATTTGACATTTCATGCAAATTGTCTCCGTAGGAGACAGTTTGCATGAAGTGTCAGATCCTATTTGCTAGGAAAAATAAGAAAAATATCATCACTTTGTCGTCTGCTGAATCTGCCCATAGCGAAGTAAGTGTTAAATGTCTGATTTAGCATGTGCATGTGCATAACACCAGATAAGGCACTTTTTTCAGTCCAAAACAGTAATATTTTCATATTTCTCCAGAAAATATATCTTGTGGGTACTCTTTAGAAGTGCATCACCAAAGTGCTTTTAATGTGTGCCAGCAACATATGTTTTCTTGTACAAATAAGAAAAATAGTGACCCTCTGTGATCTAGATCTATGACTCTTGTAAGCATAGTTTTAAACAGCTCTAAATAAAAGACTTTTTTTGTGAAATTCAACTAAAAAGTATTGATATTTTTCTTATTTCTTCATGGAAACAAATATTTTGGTATCATTAGAACTGCCTAAGAGGCAGTTTTAATGAGTACCCACAACAGCTGTTTTCTTGGAGCAAAAGAAGAAATATTTATTTTCACCCCCTTGCGGCCTCTTATAAAGAGCTGTGATGTGAAGAAAAATGTACAGGTATTATAAGTTGGTATTTATGTACTGAAATATTAATTTAGAAATGCAGAACATGTTATCAGTTTTATGTATAATAGTTGTGTGAAATTTGCAGCTGTAATTGATTTTGTCTAAAATACATTTTTTTTTTAGAAATTTTTATGTACGAAAATGGTGGACATTGTATGTGTGCAAAATGGCTGCTAACTTCCAGACATGGTATGCATGTGGATAGAAAGCATGAGAAATTAATGCAAATTTGCAAGTTGGGATTAAAAAAACTCCATCCAGGGTCCATTTTATCAATGATGTGTGACTCTACACTTCTGCTAAGAGAGATTATATTTCTCATTTTGCACCAAAACTTATATAGCACAGTGTTGTGCCTCGGTCTGAAATTTTAAGGGACACATGTGGCCCTCTCCCTTCTTTTCTAGAAATTCTAGGGGACACAGACTGTTAACAGACAAAAGTTTTTTGATACAGCCTATCATTTGTTTCTGGTTTCTTTTTCAAGGAGATCCCAACTGCTTGATCAGTTTGAATAGCTGATTGTGCATCTTAATTTTTATGGGGAAGATGCAGCCTCTCTACTCTCTACTGCCTCAGAAGTCTTATTATTGGTGGTAAGAGAAAGAAACTGCGCCATTCTCAGCTGCCTCTCCACCATTTTGATGCCTGAGACTGGTTTACATGACAATTTATGACAAGCAGTGCAGTAATTATCAGAAAATTTAATGGAGTTTACTGTGAACACGACTTGTTTTAGTCCGTTTTAATTATCTCCATTAGTATTGTCCAAATCATTTGGTAAAAATACTAAAGGACTGAATGTAAAAATTTACCAATTTTTTTCAGGACTTGCCTCATAGCCCACGGCAGTTTACTTCTAGCAGGACATTGCTGCGAAAATTGCAGGAATGGCGCAATGGCATGGCCTAGGTACAACACTGATGGCATCATTTGACTTTCTTTTCCAAGGAAACATTTGGGTACTCATTAAAAACACTTGCAGGGTCACTTCTAATGAGTAGCAACAACATATGTTGATAAAATAAGAAACAAATATTATAACTGGATACCATTTTATCTAGCACTATTATGCCAGTATTTTGGCCTAAAATCCATCTGATTGGGTATGCTTGTTATTTTTAGTCAAAAGAGCGGTTGATTGCAAGTTTAAGAGAAGGTTCTGGTGCCTCTGGCGATGCTGCTGGTGTGTCGAATCTAGAGTATGACACTGTCAAACAAGAGAGAGACATGTTTAAGGAAGAGATTCAGCAGTCCAGGATGACTATAGATAATCTTAGGGTCGAACTCTCAGTAAGTTATTTTTCATTCTTTCAGATAGGTATCATACAAAAATGCTTTTTAGTCGGAAAAGAAAACAAAACAAAAATTGCTATTACATAAGTTATCTGTAGGTTAGAAGAAATATCCAAGCACATCATATAATGTTATATGGTACAGGATTTGATAAAAAGCTTAAAGCTTATATGAATCATCCCCTGAGCATTTTCTGTGAAGTGTTTGCCTATCAGATGATTGACATGAAATACCAAGCCGTATTTTCTCTGAAAATGATCAAAAAAGACTCATCTGCTTCAGACTTGCTGGTCACTTTAAGAGTTACCAAATAGAAAGATAAGTGTTAATTTTCTAATTTTTCCTGTAGAAAAAAAAAAAAAAAATGGGGTTTTCACTACATTAACTCTTTGCATGCTGGGTAATTTTGCATGATTTTTTGTTGTCCGTGGATTTTTTTTTAAAATTAACTTTTTCAAAAACATTTTTCAGGAATACTATCAAGGTGCCAAACAGTTTGGATCCAGATCAGGCCAAACAAAATGTCGGGCCTGATCTGGGTCCAAATTATTTGCAAAGGTTATCAGCAGACAACAAAAGTCACCACTAGCGGGGAAAGAGTTAAAGGTCCAGCTTAGTTTGCACACATTTTAATAGGGGCTCCTGGTGTTTGCTAGCAAAATCTCCAGTATGACTTTAAATAGAATGAATAGATTGATAGAGTATTCTCTGTGCTTTCTAAAAGTATGTGATTTATGAAAATTGGTATAGAAGATGTAAAAGTATTACATTTTAAATGTTCAATAATTAAAATAAATTAGCATTAATTATGCAAATTAGATTGACTTAAAAAATGCAATAACTCGACTTTGAATTAACCCATTAAAGACTGAATAAACTCTCCCACACTATGTATTGGAAGAGTCCATTTTTGCTTTTAGGTATGTCAGGCTATATGATGTAGATATTCCTAAAGAAAAAGGGTTGAACTATTTGCAAACTTTCTGCGGCGTCTGATCTGGGTCTGTGCCCATTTAGGGGTCTCTGGTCTTCATGGGTTAATCAGTTTTTATAACTGAGATACTTTTGGAAAGTTCTCACTATTTTCTTTTACACTATGTTATAACCAGAAGTATAAATCTGAAAATCTCGTACCTTTATATGTATATGCATTTCTTCTGTGATCATGACACACACACTCCCATGCATGCACACACATGCATGTATGCATACACACATGTGCACAGACATACTCAAGCAGAGGTAGAAAGATGGCTGTGAGAGATTTATTCCTCTGCTGAAAAAGGTGGAAACTTGACAGGTGGATAAGAAGATCTGTTGGTGTTGGCAGAAACCTGATATTGCCAAGCCCTTTTTGTGTTACCTGATTTGTGTCTTGACATATTCAATGATCAAATTTCACATGGACTGTTTTGATCTGTGTTTTCAGGATATTGAGGCCCAATTACAACAGGAGAGTGATACTGCTAGAGAAAATGTGAGTTCATTGGAAGATAATTTGAATGAAGAGAAACAACGAAGAGAAGATGTGGAGCAAGAATTGCTGCGACAGAAAAAGGTGGGATGATATTAGCTATTGAAGGCCTTAACTCTTTGCATGCTGGGTAATTTTGCATGCTTTTTTTTGTTGTCTGGATTTTTTTTTTAATTAATGTTTTCAAAAAATCTTTCAGGAATACCATCAGTGTTAAACAGTTTGGATCCAGATCAGGCCCGATGTTTAGTTGGGGCCTGATCTGGGTCCAAACTGTTTGCAAAGGTTATCAGCAGATGACAAAAGTCACCACTAGAGCGGAAAGAGTTAACTGTTAGTCAGTACATTGTACAGATTCTGCATGGCAGCATTAAAACCCCTGATCACACTGTACAGAAAATAATGAAAGCTGCTGTAAGGGGAATGGCTACACCCCAAAGAGAAATAATACTGACATGAAAATATTTGAGCTGCATCGTGGGAAAAAGCCGTTTGGACTTACCATTGAATCAGTCTTTCAGTAGCCATGTTCGCCCCTTAGCGAGGCCACATACCTAGTTTTTAGACAGAAATTTCCCCTTGGCCTACCCCTTATATGAACAAACAGCATAGGTTCTGGCAAGACTGTGTAGATGCATATTCTATAATGGCTCTTTTCCCATGGCCCATTTGTCTGGCTTCTTTTTGGGGGCTAAGGTAAAAAAAACTTACCTTTTTGGCCTTCAAGAATAGACCCTACTTTTGAAAGATTTCAAATACTATAGAGGCAACTTCCTGTCTATAAAAGTTGTCTTCCTTTGCAGAATGGCAACAAAATCTTTCAGGGTATATCCATTCACCTTAATCCTTGTCCTGCTGAACCCCTTTGCAAACAGTGTATATCCAGATCAGTTGGCTTCTGAAGAAGCCAACTGATCTAGATCTGCACTGTTTGCCTTGTCACTATGTGAATTTATATCAACAAACTGGATCAAGTAATCTGATTGGCTGAAAATTAGAAGTGGGTGGGGCATCTTGATTTATTCAGCATGACAAGGCTTAAAAGACTACAGGTATTAATACTTTTACTGCCAAAGCACCTTGGAATATAAATATCCCTGTGCCAAGCATTTTTAGCTCACCTGAACCTTCGGGCTTACAAGGTGAATTTATCATATGGCCAATGATTTGTTGTCCATCCGTAGTCCGTCATCATTTTTTTTTACATCGTTTTTGGAGTCACAGGGCTGATTGAAGCCAATTTGCAAATAAAACTTTCATGAGTTGGGGGGAACAAACGTTTCTAAGCAGGGTCTGGGTCACATCACCAAGATGGTGTTGGTGCCCATATATGGTAAAAACCCATTTGAAAATCACCTTCTCTGGAACCAACAGATCAATGACCATAGGGCTTGATACGCAGCATTGGGGACATGGGCTCATTATAGTTTGTTTACATGATGACTCTGGGTTGACCTTGACCTAATTTACAATAATAATACTACTAAAAGCTGTATAGTAAACTGAAATATTTTCTCTGTTTTGAATCTTGTAAACTTGTACCTCTTATATTGGTGTATTGTTTTCTTATGTATGTGTAAGTACACAGCATTGCCAAAAAGTGAATGAGGTTAAACATCTGAGCCGAAACATGAGTAAACATAACTTTGGACATGTGGGTCCACTGGATACTTAAATCAGCCAGTGCATCTATGCAGTCTGATCAGAGTCTTCATTGTCTGCATAAAGAAACTACATCCTTGGCTATCCAAAGTGCACGCACACACAGACACAGACACACACACACACACACACACACACACACACACACACACACACACACACACACACACACACACACACACACACACTAGTGTTTTTCCATGGTCCATTTCATAATATTTTCATGCATCTTTGTAGGAGCTACAGTATGCTATTGAAGAAATCCACAAACAAAAGTCTTCATTCCAGTCCCGTCTTACTGACAGAGAGGCTGATATAGATAAACTAAGAACTCAGGTAAGAGTTATGTTCATTGCGCTTAAAATAAACATAATACAATATAATCCAAGTAAAAGGCAGAAAAATTGAAAAGCAAGGCATTTTAGAGAAATAGTCAGCCATACAGATAATGCACATGTGATTACATAGCCATATCTTGCAACTGCAACAGGGCTTACTTTTATACTGCAATCTGTCTTACTCACCTACTGCTTATTATACTAGATGAAATGGTACTATTTTGTCATTATCTTGTCTTACTCCCAGAATTACCTTTGTAGGTTATGCTTTCAGAAAAGATAAACATAAAAATTGTATGTAGTTTTCTTCATCATTTCAATAAGAAATCGGAAATATACAAGATAAAAGACCTATGTTTGAAGTTTAATGGTTTTGAAATGCTTTAGGTGCAAAGTTGTTTTTGAGAGACATGTAGAGAAAATAGTAGATATACCCTGCCTGCAAACAGTGTAGATCCAAATCAGTTGGCTTCTTCTTGGCTTCTTAAGAAGCCAACTGATCTGGATCTACAATGTTTGCCATCAAGTATGTAAATTTATAGCAATAATTCAGATCAAGTTATCTGATTGGTGAAATCAGAAGTGGGCATGGCATCCTAATTTATTCATCAGGACAAGGGTTATGTTTTAAAATCTTTCATTTTCACACTTTCAGCTGGCCACGAAGTCAATGAGCTCAACAACAGAGTATGAACTTGAGTCACGGGTTCGAGAATTAACAGAGAGTCTCATTCAGAAACAAACGATGGTGGAAGCCTTGAGTACTGAGAAGAACTCACTAGGCCTGCAGCTTGAGAGATTAGGGGTAAGTTTGACCTGAAGAAAAATATTAGGAAAATTGTCATATGTCATCTGCAAAAATTATGGTTGAGATCATTCTTCTTATCTATGCAATCTGATTTGGCCTTGTATTTCAATATATTTGCACCCTAAGTAAAAGGGGTATCAAGATAGAGATTTTTTGTTTGAAAAACATGACTTAAATATAGCTGTGTTCGCATATGGTCACAGCAAGGTTAACTCATGATAGTCTAGAAACCCCTAAAAGAGTAATTGGCAAACAGTGCAGACCCAGATCAGACGCCGCAGAATGCGGCATCTGATCAGGGTCTCCACCTTTTGCAAATAGTTCAACCATTTTTCTCTAGGAATATCTAAATTACATAGCCTGACATATCTAAAATTGAAATTAGAATCTTCCGATATGTACTATGGGGGAGTCCATTCAGTCTACAATGTGGCCTCGGTGGCTCAGTTGGATACGCCGTCCGACTGGAGACCAGGAGGTCGCAGGTTCAACCCCCGCCGAGGTCGGCAACATTCTTTCATGGAGATTGATCATGAAATATTTTCTACGGTCATTCTCTCCCTTCCGCTGATTCAAGAAGGGCAATTGTCAGTTTCTGGGGAAAGAATGTGCACAATACTGGTTAACCGCTGAGAGGACTAAGCCTGCCCAGTAAACGTGTAGTTAGGTAAACTGACCGCGCTTGACATGACCCTATTGGGTTGACTGGGCCGTAAAACCTCAACACAAACAAAAAATCAGTCTACAATGGGTTAAGTAGTTTGGACACAAAATTTGTGACTAAGGTTAAATTTACCCTAAATATTTGAAAAGACATACCTGAGCAGATAGTGTAGACATAGACCAGACTGCTCTTAAGGAGTAGTCTGATATGGTTCAGCACTGTGTCATTCAGCCAACACATTTAAGGCACAATACTAAGTAATAAGGTAGTGTTGTACAAATCTAAGGATAAGTGTGGTAAATAATTTTGATGCTGAATGTCTATCTTTGTACAGATGTACTAGATTGTATTAGATGCTCTTTTGTGCAGTTCTTAGCATTAGGAAGAAGAGCTATGTCTGGTCACACTGATACCATTATACTGTGATGAGCAGTAGCATTATACTGTGACTGACGATTGTATCAGGTCAGTATGTGTCTGTAGTGTGAAACTGCGGTGAAGCAGAGCTATAGAATGGTATCAGTTCCCATCAGCACAGCCAGACACTGCCATTACATAACTGAAAAATCATTGAAAATGACATTAAACCTCAAGCTGTTGAATAAAATACTTTTTGAAAAAGTAATGCAAGTCAGAAAGTTTGTGTGAAACTTTAGTCTGCAGATTCAAGCAGTATAGAACAAAAAGGATGTGTACAAATAAACCTATGCCATTTGGTAAGATTATTTTTGGAAAGTTATCTTATGGAACAATTTTAAAAGAAATAACTCTGCTGGCCTTGGTGGCTCAGTCGGATGTTCGTCCGACTGGTGATCAGGAGGTCATGGGTTCAATCCCCGCTGGGTCCGGCAACATTTTTTCATGGAGATTGATCATGAAATATTTTCTACAGTCATTCTCTCCCTATTGCTGATTCAAGAAGGACATTTGTCTGTTTCTGGCAAAAGAATTGCATAAATGTTAGTTAACCACTTAGAGCACTAAGCCTGCCCAGTAAAAGTCTTCTTAGGTAAACTGACTGGCTCAACATGACCCTTATGGGTTGACTGGGCCATTAAACTTCAACTCAGTCAATCAAAGAAATAACTCTGACATGAAAATATTTACTTCCCTTCTAAGTTCCTGTTCTATAATTGTTATTTCAGCAACAGTATAAAGATATTCAAGCATCATCAGTAAGAACTAACACAACTGTCATTCCTGTACATGATGATGATGAAGGTAATGTTTTCCATATATAGCACTATTGCTCTACAAACTGTTTTATCTATTTAAGCCAACATAGGTGAAAAAAAATGTCTTCAGAATATATTTATAGCTGAGGCCCAGTTAGGCCTTATCGGTGACTGATATAAATTATGAAATCCTGGAATTGGTTCAGTGATCACAAAGAACCAGAAAATATGAACTCCACTGTAATGAAGTATGTGTAGAGGTTTTATGGCTGTTGCATAGCACTAACACTATATGTAGTGAAGAAAATTTCCTTCAGAGATTTGTACCAGGAGAAAACACAGACAGGCCTGTACATTTCCAGAGTTTGATCAGTCTTTGCTGTCCACCTGAAAAAGCTTTGGATCTTGCTTAACCCCAGTCATGATCCAGATTTTTGATACAAATAAATATTCATTTACTGATTGACAAATAGTGCAGATCCAGATCAGTTGGCTTCTTCAGAAGCCAACTGATCTGGATCTACACTGTTTGCAAAGGCAGGGCATATCTGCATTCGGCAGGACCAGGGTTAATATCGACAGGATGCCTAGCAAAGGCTCTGATTGGTAGATCAGAGTCTTAGTTGGGTGCGCATGTCAAGAGGTGCATTTTGTCAAGTTACATCTCATTTGATCCCAGCATAATGCCCTGTTTTGTATTCCAGTTCGACAGAGATTACCTATGTTTATGAGGGAGACTCCCACTGATACAGGTGTAACAAAGAAAGTCAAGAGAGCAGTTACCACGATAGACCGGTTTAGGTGAAACAAAATAATACAGTGGAACCTGTCTATTCCAGCCACCATTCAAAATACAAAGAACAAACAGATGTCCAGAATATAAATATCTGTATTTTAGTAGAAATAGAAAACAGCTTTCAAGCCATTCTATTTTCCATACTAGTCTGGGTGAAGGTTTTTGGGTCTGAGATCAAAGTAATGAAAGCACAATTTGCAATTGTGTGCCATTGATTGACTCTTAGTGAGGAAGTGAACCACTGTCAGAAGAAGACAGACAATTTAGAAAATGGCCAGAATACATATTAACATTTCATAATCGCCCAACATGTTAAACTTCAGCTAAAACTAATACTTTACATAAATTATTTTCATAAACTTATTGGTTACTTTGGGGAGTAGAATAGAAGACCAAAAGACAAGCTTCTAGAATAGACAGGTTTCACTGTAATTATTGTAAAAATTCAATCTTGAACTTTTGTACATATGTATACATATATTACTTTTATTACAGTATATTTTGTCACTAGCTCTTTCATTCCCAAAGACAAAGCATTGCTAACAGTAGAGCTATTAAATGAAATATATTGAGATATGAGATGTATTTTGGTGCAAAAATAAATGTTAAGGTAAATGTCCTAAAATTTTGTACACCAAAAAGTCTGGCAAAATGGCATATGCAAACAGTGTAGACCCAGATCAGACTGCTCTTAAAGGAGCAGTCTGATCAGGGTCTACACTGTTTGCCATTCCACTAGGTATTTTAGGAAACAACTGCATAAAAAGCAAAATTTGGGTAAAAAAGGTATGGACACCGGCACAGTGGCTCATGGGTAGAGTTTCCGCTTTGTGACCGGGAGGTTGCGGGTTCGATCCCCGGCCGGGTCATACCAAAGACTTTAAAAATGGTACTAGCTGCTCTTTCGCTTGGCGCTCAGCATTAAGAAAGTAGAGTTAGGAATCAGAACTGGTCAGCTCAGTATCAGTATAATGTGACTGGGTGGAATATCATGTCAAAGTGTCTGGAGCATGATATTTCAGTGAGGCAGCACTCTAAAAGTGAGCATTGAGCTCCCTGTCACATCCAGACACCGTCACGATATGACTGAAAGATTGTTGAAAGCGACATTAAGCCCAAATCAATCAAACAAACAAACCAAAACAGTATGGAATAAAATGTTCAAAATTTAAGGACATTTACCATACTAGTAAATTATCACCACTATTCCTACCTTATCTTGAGCTACAGTATTTACCGTAAGTACTCGGACACCTCAGCTCCTTACCATACTTGTTCTAAAATTTGAATAAGTACAATTTACTACCCAATGTTATGTCTAAAAATTGCCGGATGAGTGGCAAACAGTGTACATCCTGATGAGCCGCCACAAGATTGTGGCATCTAGTCTGGGTCTTCACTGTTTGCTCAGGCCTGTCTGTCCAAATACATACGGTAAATATGGTAATGGATGCAAGAAATTTGCTGTCAGCAAAAGAAACTCATTTGGATCTAAATGTTTAGAACAAATGCATGGATAACAAACAGTATCTTTTGTATACTCATTTGTCTGTTTATAGTTTAATGTTTTTTCTCCTTTTTTTTTTTCAGTATACGATTGGGAGTGTTTTTACGAAGATATCCTGTCGCAAGAGTGTTTGTTATTTTATATATGGTAAGTTCTTCCATTTGAAACTCACATACATACACACAATAGATAAATACAAATGTAAATAAATAAATAAATAAATAAATAAAAATTTTTGTGTTAAGCGATTCTCTGCTACAATCAGCTTGAATAGGACTTGACTTTTTATACGAGGGATGTTCCAAATGAATTGCTTATTGTCCTCTAGCTCGATATCCACGTGGGGCACGATAAAAACCAATACATGCCTGTATGGGGCTATTCAATGTCTACACAATGGTGTATAAATGTACATGTTAGACTAAGTGTAAGACATAAAATTTGCCATTTGAATACAATCAGTCATTGACCACTGCAGTAAAAATGGTTGGTAGAAGCGTCGACAAAAAAGATGAAATACGGGCTTACATCAAAGCTCGCTCAAAACTGGGTTGTTCTTTGAAGAAGCTGATGACTGAAATTTATACTGCTTTTGGACCTTCTTGTGTGTCTTATGACACAGTTCGGCAGTGGAAAAAGAAATTTGAGTCTGGTGTAGAGTCCATCAAAAATGCACCGAAATCAGGTAGGCCAAAATCTGCATCTCGTAAAGAAATCGTTTCCAAAATAAAGGAAATCATTGAAGGAGATGCCAGATTTACAGTTTGTGATATTGCACGAAAGGTAGGCATATCACTGTCAACGGTTCACCTTATTTTGAAGAAGCATTTGAAAGTCAGAAAGATTTCTGCTAGATGGGTGCCACATCTGTTGACTGACGAGCAAAAGAGGCAACGGGTTAAAGTGGCCAAAAGCTGCTTCAAATGTTTCCAAAATATGACAAAAAGCAGTTTGCCAATGTCGTCACAGGTGATGAAACCTGGGTCCATTATTTTGAGCCCGTCAGAAAGGTTAGCAATAAGATCTGGGCCACTAAACACAGCAAACGCCCAATAATTGCCAAACAGTCTTTGAGTACAAAGAAGGTTTTGTATGCAATCTTCTTCTCTGGTGAAGGAGTCGCAATAAAAGTGCCAGTGAAAAAGGGCAAAAGCATCACCGGAAAGTACTACAAAGACGTAGTACTGAAGAAACTGAAAAAGTATTATCAGAAACGACGCCCTGCCACTGGTTTTAAACATGTCCGTCTTCTACATGACAATGCCCCAGCTCATACCTCCGCAATAGTTACGGCGTTTTTGAAGAAAGAAAAAGTAACTGTTTTGCCTCACCCCCCATATTCCCCAGACCTTGCCCCATGTGATTTCTTTTTGTTTCCGAAATTGAAAGCATTCCTTGCTGGGCGGAAATACCAGTCCCGACAGGCACTTTGATCTGCCATTCATCAGTACCTTATTACTGTGCCCAAATCAGCGTACCGTGACGCCTTCAAGAAGTGGATACATCGGCTGAAACTTTGCATTTCTAGCCACGGGGAGTACTTCGAGGGCATGAAATGAGTACTTTTGGGCTAATTTGAAATTTGAAGTCTCCAGATAGAAATAAGCAATTCATTTCGAACATCCCTCGTATGAATCATATCCATAGGAGACAAGACACATGACATAGCAAGCTAATTTTTTTTTAGAGAAATAAGAAAAATACAACATCTGCCCTTGGGAGATAATTTATATGAAATTCCAGGCACCCATTTTCTTGGAAGAGTAAGACAAATATCATAAAATATTTTTTTTTTTTGCCGGCCTCGGTGGCTCAGTTGGATGCCCCCGCCAAGGTCGGCAACATTCTTTCGTGGAGATTGATCATGAAATATTTTCTACGGTCATTCTCTCCCTTCCGCTGATTCAAGAAGGACAGTTGTCAGTTTCTGGCGAAAGAATGTGCACAATACTGGTTAACTGTTTAGAGGACTAAGCCTGCCCAGTAAATGTGTGGTTAGGTAAACTGACCTCGCTCAACATGACCCCATTGGGTTGACTGGGCCGTAAAACCTCAACACAAACAAACATAAAATTTTTGTATGCTGATTTTGTGAAGTGCACTAAGAATTAAAGCTAAAGTTGATTTGGTTTGTAACCTGTAAAATTTCAAACTATGGCAAGTGGTATTGTTTTCTTCCTATGCCCTGAAATATGTTTGGTCATTCCGTTCTGATGCAGATTGTTTCAACTAAACTCAAGAAGAGACAATTTGAATGAAAAAATGGAGTTAGTTAATACTTGAAATGATGTTAGATACACTTCAGCCTCTTTATAACACTGTTCGTTATAACACGGTTTTGGATATAACACGGTTCAAAGATGGATCCCAAAAATATATAGATTATATTGAAGAATGACCATAAATGGTCATTTTTCAATATAATCTATACATTTTTGTTTGGATGTAACACGGTTGTTTAACTAACATGGTTTTTGCTTTGGACCCCAAAAATAGTGTTATAAAGAGGTTGTGGTATACTGTTAGTTTTTGGTGTGACTGCTGTAGCAAGCAGGAGTGACACAGGCATCACTTTCTATCATTGTTATTGGCATTAATGCCACTGTTGTCTGGGTCAATAATGTTGAGGCTGATGAAACTTCATACATACATCTGCCATGACACACTCTGCCCAATGAGATTGACCGTTACTGACCATGACCTACTTTTTTTTCCTTGGCTGAACAATATATAGTCTTACCTCAAGTTCTGTTTCTTGAACACCACCAACAGAAGTGACATAGCCATTTGGCAAATTTCTTGTGTTCATTTAAAGCCAAGCACCCACTCAATGACCATTAGATTAAGGTCATGGACTTTCCGTTTGGATGACAAGCCAGAGTTTAGGTGTCCTCCAATAGGTAGCAGTCTTCATATATCTTATAATTCAGTTATGCATAAGCAGTTTCCTTCACTTCTGTCATATATTGTTTGTGTATTGAATATTTTGCCTTTTAGTTCTAGATAAGGTGTTTCTTTTAACTGAAAAGTGTTGATATTTTCTTACTTCTCCGAGAAAACAAACAAATACCCAACAAATCCCCAACCAATACCCTATTCGACCTAATTACCGCACATACCCCTATAAGCCCACAGTCAACCAATTCCGTAGTCTTTAGATTACAGCCAGTGTACTTCTTGTCTACTTTTTAAAAGCATATGTTGTGGGTACCTATGTGAATTGCATCGACTTGTCGATGCAATTCATATGGGTACCCACAACATATGCTTTTATAAAGAAAATCAGAAAAAAAATCGCCTAAACATTATCAAATAAGTACTTTGTTGATCTTTTTTTATAGTGTACCATTAGTATATATATGCATATTTTACCACAAGTTTTCCCAGTGATTTTGAAAAACCTAAGCGCACAGTGCGGTAATTAGGTCGAATACGGTATTTTTGTGGAAAGATAAGAAAAATATTTACCTGATACCCTCCTTATGTGGATCTATGTTGTCTGAAAATAGTTATTATAATTCAGTTTTCAGAAGCATCTGGTGGCCAAGTGGTTAGTGCTTCCAACTTTAAGTTCTTAGGTTCCAGGTTCGAATCCCTCTAGAGGCAGAATTCAGCTCAAAACTGTACTATGCACTAAGCATTCCTTTATCACCCTTCCATTGTCTCAATATGACTTGAATGATGTTGAAAGGGATGTAAAACAAGAAATCACCAATTAATTGATGCATTTTTTTTTTTTTTTTTTTTTTTTTTTTTTTGTATTTTTCAGGCATTGTTACATCTTTGGTGTATGATAATACTGCTAACATATCAACCGGAAATACATGGAGCTGACCACATGAAACTTCCTGTTCCAGAGCCTCCGAAACCATAGCATTTTGAATAGCTACATCTATAATCAGCATTGTGATAATGGTGTGATATGGCTCTCTAGATAAGAAAGCATTGGTTAAGGTATTTCAAATTTCTTCATGAATACATATGTTGCGGGTACTCATTAGAATTGCCTCATTGAGGCAATTCTAATGAGTATCCACAACATATGCTTCATGGAGAAGTTTAAAAGATGTTTATTTGGCTACAATTCTTATCTAGAGCTGTGGATAGATATTTGAATGACTCTCCAGTTAGAAGAATGACAGCACAGTTAGACACGTTTTCAGTTCAGAAGTATTGATGTGTCTTCTGTAATTGTCCATGAGAACATACACCCTATTTTTCTAAATATGTGGACAGACCTGAGCAAACAATATAGAGAAAAATACTTATCTGGCTACCCCTCTCAGAGGAACTGTTAAAAAGGGATTATTTGATGATAATTCTGGGATAATTTTCTCCAGTTCTCCATAAAAACAAATGTTGTGGGTACTCATTAGAAGTACCTCAGTGAGGCTCTTCTAATGAGTACCCACAACATTAGAAGTGCCTCAGTGAGGCTCTTCTAATGAATACCCACAACATGTTTTTATGGAGAAATAGGAAAAATTATCCCAGAATTATCACCAAGAACTCCTTAACAATTCCTCTGCCCTCTGCCCGCTTATCTAGACCTATTGACTTTAATCAGGTTAAACAAGACAGAGTTTACCTGTGCAACTTCTAGATCATGTAGAAGAGTCATACTGAAAATAAATACTCTGAACAGATTGTGAATGTACGTATCATATTTTTACCCTAAATATTGGGGCACTTAACTCCTTACCATACTTGATCTAAAATTTGAACAAGTCCATTTGACAACTTGTTGATGTGTCTAAAAATGCATGATGAGAGGCAAACAGTGTAGACCCTGATCAGATGCTGCATTTTGCAGCATCTGATCTGGGTCTACACTGTTTGTCCCTTCTATCTGGTAACTATGGTACATTCAGCAGATTTACAAAGTTGGCCTCAAGCGCTGGGGTCAGCTGAGGTCACGTGATATGTTCAATATTTTTTTTTTATTTGCATTTTTTTTTGTAGTTTTTGTTTAAATCCAGCAGGGCTTATATTTATTCACTGGTTTATCAATAATTATTTCTCATTTTGGCTTATTAATTATTTATTGGTCTGCTGACTGTGATGTCAAATTAAAGATGGCAAACAAGATAAAATGAAGTTTGCTTCGAGATTTCACATGATTTGGGTGCCTAAGTATGTTTGTCAGCCTCTACAGTAATGCAGACTTTTTGTGTGTTTACTATTATAGGGTATAATAATGTGAAGGAAAAGTCAGAATCAGACTGCAGATGTGCAGGCTGATTGGACCTTTGTTGTTTGTCTATGGCATAAGGGCGTTTTTCTCACATTCTTCAGTTTATTTTCTTGATAGAGCTTTAAGGGGGAAAGATACCCTTTCAAGGAAGGTAAATCTTTTAATTGTTGTACAAGAAAGCAAACAGGAAGTCCCAAAAGTTGTCTCTCTTTATAAATGAAGGAAAATCTACCAAGTGTATCAAGTCCCCTTAAGTCTGATACTTACTATGGTGAAACCAGTGTGATAATCCCAGTGATAATTCAGCCCTTAGCATTTTAAAATTGATTTTTGTTATTTTGAGAGAAAATAAAAGTTGACATTTCAAGTATAAATTTTCTGTTGGGCAGATGATTCACATGAAATGTCAAGCCTAGTTTTCTCTGAAAAAAAAAAAAAAAAAAAAAAAAGAAAAAATCAAGGTGTCGTCTGCAGCAGTTGTGATTAGAGGATCAGGATTAGGATAATTGCTTCATGTGCGCCAAATGTACCTTGTGTGTAATCATTAAAATTCTCTCATCCCAACATATCTTGAGGGTACTCACTGGAATTGCCCAAGAGAAGCAATTTCAGTGAGTGCCCACTGCTCACAAAGTATGTTTTGGTGCAGAAGTGGGAAAAATTATCTGAAATTATCACCCAATTTTTCTCATACTGGAGGAATGACTTGCATAGACAGTCTATGAGTTTACACTGCCTGTGTACAGGAAAATGTACACCTCCATAGAACATGTCTCAGTTTTTCTTTTAATGTGCTAATGTATTAATGTTACTTAAAACACAACAGAAATAATCATTTTAGGCCTTGCAGTGCACTTCATCAGTATTTTCATGGCTTAACTGTCAGTTATATAGTTCTACTGTCCTGTCACCTACACTTGAAAAGAGTGTTTTTGCTTTGTGTTTGATTCTGAATGAACAGTTTTCACTCATTTTTAGCAAAATCTAACCAGAAATCATTTGTCTTTTCTGAGTCTTTGCTTGGTTTTCAGTATCAAATTAAGTCTGAAAATTGTGCAATTTCTATAGTAAAATGCTTTTGTTGAGAACAAAATATTATTTGATTTTCTCTGCTTGTTTTCAGTTGTTGAGGATTCATAATAACTTCATAGCCATTTTATTCTATGAGGAAAATATTTATTGTTTTTTCAACTGATGAATACAATATTAACCCTTGTCCTGCTGAACCCGGATATGTCCTGCCTTTGCAAACAGTGTAGATCCAGATCAGTTGGCTTCTCAAGAAGCCAACTGATCTGGATCTGCACTGTTTGACATTCAGTATTTGAATTTGTATCAATAACCTGGATCAAGTAATCTGATTGGCTGAAAACTAGAAGTGAGTGTGGCATCTTAATTTATTCTGCATGACAAGGGTTAAAGCTGAGCATGCTGGGTAAAGATTTCAGCAGATGTGATTTTGAAATATTTTTGCTTATTTTTCCTTTCATGAAAATTGTCTCCTTGGAGATATTGTGCATGAAATAGCAAGTCCTATTTTCTAGGAAAAATAAGAAAAATATTGTCAGAATGCCGTCTGCTGAATTTACTCACAGCATGATAAATGTAAAAAAACTGATGTTGCATAGGTAGTTCAGAAAAAAAGTTTGCCATTAACCCTTAAAACGCCGAGAAAACCTGCATCTGAAAATGTCGTCAGTTTATGTCGTCTGCTGAATATTCTTGCAAACTTTTCAAACCTATTTTTGCATACAGGCAAACAGTGTGGACCCAGATCAGACTGCTCCTAAAGGAGCAGTCTGATCTGGGTCCACACTGTTTGCAGAAATGACTTTTAAAATCACAAGCAGGTGACAAAGCAGACGACAGTTGTTGTGATTGGGTTATGTCTTGATGAAATTGTGCAAATTTATAACTCTTGAATAAAGAACCAGGAGGTGATAAAGCACTTTCTGAGAGATGTTTGAAGGACCGTAGATACTGCTACAATAAGATATTGTATCCTGAATGGTCATGTATGCTAAACTCAGCATTTTTGTTGGTACATGCAGATCTGCTAAACTCAGCTCATTTTTGTTGGTACATGCAGATTGAGGTCTCATTAGCATGTAAATGGCTTTAAATCTTTATTTATTGAGCATACAAATCATTAACCTTTACCACTCATGGCAAATTTAGAAGACAAAAGATTGATGATATTTTTCATATTTTTCCCCACAATAGGCTTTGAAATTTCATGCAAATCGTCTCCTTAGGAGTCAGTTTGCATGAAATGTCAAAGCTTATTTTCTGGGAAAACTAAGAAAAGAATATTTTAGTATGTCATCTGCTGAAAATGAAAACCCAATACTAATGAAAGAATGCACATGTTAAGTGATATTTTTATTTTGATTTGTTTCATGGACACAAGTGTTTTGGATGTGATTCTGTTTACTCTAATCTTTATCACTCTCTTGGCAAAATCAGCAAGCGAAAGTTTAATGATGTCTAAATTTCCCCAGAAAATATGTTTTGACATTTTATACAAATTACACCTTTTAATAACAAACAATTGCATGAATGTCAAGCCTTATTTTCTGGGGAAAATAAGAAAAAAATGTCTTTATTAGAGACAATTTGTATGAAATGTCAAACCCCATTTTATGGGAAAAATACGAAAAAATATTTCAGTATTTTGTGTGCTGAAAATTTTACCCATCATGCTATAAAGCATTATACAAGTTGTTGTAAAGGAATAGTTTCATTTTATTATTGAGCTGTTTCATTTTATTATTGAGCTGTTTCATTTTATTATTTATTTCATTTGTTATTCACAATGCCTTTTTTGTGTTGATTTTTCTTCTGTTGGTTTGTGTTATAGCATGTTGTACATTGCAAAAGACCTGTAATCATTTTCCATCTTCAAAAAATGTTTTCAGCCCATTTAGAATGGAATGAAAGATTTTTGGAAGAAGGGAAAATAATCTCAACATCCTGCATGTTTGAGCAGATGGCTTATGATTTTCTCGGAAAAATAAGGCATGGCATTTTGTTCGAGCTGTGCAGTGTGAAAATGTGTCCCCAAAACACACAGCCTATGCATTTACACAGTCTGATCAAGGCCTTCAGCTTCTGTTTACAGAAACGTTAGATACTATAGTGTTATTGCACTGATACTGCTGACTTGTCCCGAGTTGGGATATCGAAGGACATGAGCTTGCGAGTGTCCTTTGATATCCCGAGGGACACTATTCACCAATATCAGTGCAAAAACCCTTTTATTATATAGCTATAAATAGTTTTGCTCAATTAAATGCTTTATAGACAGAATTCTATGAAAGTTCTTTGACTGACAGCAATTCTAACAACAGTGCAAAATTGATATTACAAAAGAGATACCATTTTCGCATTAGTGTGATGTAATATGTCATATATGGTAACATTTGAAGGCCTCCAAATAAGCGTGCAATATCAAGTAAGCATGCCAATATCGTGCGATATCAGCACGCTTGCTCCTCAGATTTTCTCACATAATCTATCTAGTCAAGTTTTTTTGTTGTTTTTTTTCGGCCTCGGTGGATTCGCCGTCCGATTGGAGACTAGGAGGTCGCGGGTTCAACCCCCGCCGAGGTCAGCAACATTCTTTCGTGGAGATTGATCATGAAATATTTTCTATGGTCATTCTCTCCCTTCCGCTGATTCAAGAAGGGCAGTTGTCAGTTTCTGGCAAAAGAATGTGCACAATACTGGTTAACTGCTTAGAGGACAAATCCTGCCCAGTAAACTTGTGGTTAGGTAAACTGACCACGCTCGACATGACCCCATTGGGTTGACTGGGCCGTAAAACCTCAACACAAACAAACAAGATTTTTAACGCTACCAGGCAGCAGAGCCACATAGAGGCAGCACCAGAAAAATCTGGATTAGTTTACCCTTGACCTTGGCTTGAAACGGTGTCCACGCATAATTCATGCGCAGACTACCTCGCCTGATCGATCCATATGCATAAAGGTCAAGGTCAGTAAGTTAATGAATTTAGAATTTGGTCGTAAGAAAAGAGCTTCATTACGTGTGTATTATCAATGCACAATGTAATCTCACACTTGCTCAATCATGCCACCAGACAGGGAGAGCAGTAAAAGGAAACCAAAAAGAACCACAAACCTTTTCATCCAGTATGGGGCACCTCCCCCTCCTCCTCGTCTCACCAGCAGCAAGCATACTGACTTCTTTCTTCGACCCGATGTTTCTTCTTAGGGTCATCCAGCCATGGGTCTTTCGGAGACATAGTTAATTAATCGTTAGCTAATTTGTGCCTCCTACCCCGACCCGCTGGGCCCCAGCGAGTCCATGGCGGATTTGTAGGTGTTTTTCCCCATTGGCATCTTGGCCGCCATCTTGTGGTTGTTGCCGCCACCACAGCTTTTTGAGGTGTACCATCCGATAGTTTATGGTGGACTTTCTCCCATAGTCTGATTCATTTAATATTTATAGCTGTGTAATAATATTGCATATACCTGTGCATAAGTAAAGCTTTTATCAGATTGTGCAGTTTTAGATGATCTAACTGTTCACATATGTTCCAAAGACATATTTTCTCATTGTGTGGTTCACTCAGTTGTATCATATGATGTTCAGCATGGGAAAAAGGCCCATATGTCATATGCAAACAGCAAAGGTCCATATGAGCGTGCGTATGCCTTGTCTGATCTGGACATTCTCTGTTTGTTGACATATATTACAATATCCATTGATTCTGTAAGGGGGCAGCGAAAGCCCTGATCAGGGCCTGCGTTGCCTGTTAATTGCATAATGACCCTTTTTGTACATTACACATCTTATGAGATTCATGAAGTGGATAGGTTTAACCTTTACCACTCTCTGGGCATTTTCAGCAGACGGCAAATTGATGATATTTTTCTTATTTTTCCCGGAAAACAGGATCTGACATTTCATGCAAATTGTCTCCTGAGGAGACAATTTGCATGCAATGTCAAATCCTGTTTTCTGGGAAAAATAAGAAAAATATTTCAAAATGTCGTTTGCTGAAAATTTTACCCAGAGTGCTAAGCGTTAATTTTGGTGCTCTACATGCTGGGTAAAACATTTTGAAACATTTTTCTTCTTATTTTTCCCAGAAAATAGGCTTTGACATTTCATGCAGATTGTCTCCTAAGGAGACAGTTTGCATGAAATGTCAAAGCCTGTTTTCTTACGAGACAATCTGCATGAAATGTCAAAGCCTATTTTCTGGGAAAAATAAGAAAAAATATTGTCATTTCCTCTTCTGCTGAATTAGCGCAGAGAGCGGTTAATGTTAAAATTTGTAGATTCAGATCAGCCTGTGTACCTGAAGTCTTGGGAGAAATTGGCATCTGTTGATGGATTCTACAGTATCCAGATCCAGTGTGTCTGGAAGCTGAGGGTGAGAATCCTGATTAGACAGTGCAGGCTGATTTGTGTCTTTGCTGTCCACATATGACTCAGTAGCCTGAACTAAGAATCACCAACACAGCTGCCATCTTATAAATGGACGATACAGATTTTCAGACATTTTTACAAGAGCAATAACTTTTTTAACTTCCTGCTTCCTGCTCACAAAGTCCCATCTGAAAAGGGGTCTCTCTAAAAGAAAAGAATTTGCTCCCAGGGGGAGCAAATTCTTTTCTTTTAGAGCAGACCCCTTTTTCAGAAGGCAAGCAAAACAATTATGAGAGTTAACTCCCTTAAAATTGTTTCCATTCTCCTAACAGCTGTCAGGCATTTCACAATAAAGACTGTCTTCTTTCAGCCATGAACACCCAGTGCAAACTCACAGTATATTGTAATGATCAGGATCCGTCATAATCCGTCATAATCGGACGAATTACCAATGATCTGAAAACATTTTGCTTAGCAAGGCACATTGATAAGTTGTCACAAGTAAAATGCCAAGCCTTATTTTTAGGTGCATTGTAAATATATGAACAAAATGTCTCTGTTATTTGCTGGTATCTGCTGGTGAATTATTATTTTCTATTCGATTTGGATTTTTACAGCCCTGTCAACACTGTTATGGTTATGTCAAGCTGGTCAGTTAACCTGCTTGGTCTGCTCCTGGACAGGCTAATTCTTCCAAGCAATTAACCAGTACTTTTAGCCCATACTTTTGCCAGTAACAAACAATTGCCACCTTGAATCAGCTGAACAAACTTTACCTGCCATGCCTTCTTGATTAGCATAACATTGCAGTCACAGATGTCCAACAGAAGATGCCCAACACAGCAAGCACCCACAATTAAACTCAAGCAGACAAAAAGAGGGAACCATAAGCTACTAAAGAATCTGTCAGCAGATGGCAAAAGCCCAGGGACAAGACCATGCAGATGTGAGGATAATTTGAAGCTAAACATTCACATGTATTCAAAAGATACACTTGATGCAGCCAGAATTATGCAGAATAGTAGTTAACCCTTAAAGTACTAACAAAAATTGTAGCAGATTTTTTGTTATTTTTCAGAGAAAATAAGACTTGGCATTGCATGTGAATCATCTGCCCAGCAGATGATTCACATGTAATGTCATGCCTTATTTTCCCTATTTTTTTGTTTTAAAAAACCAAAATGTCATCTGCTGCAGTTGTGATTAGCATTTTAAGCTTTAAACTTTGATGGAAGTAAACTTCATTTGTTGTATCATATTGTTACATCTTTGTACATATGCATTATACATAATGTAAAATATATGATAGATTTGTCACTATATCAAATTATGTTTAAGTTACAGACTTTTGTTGTGGAAGAAACTCTGCAACATAATGATAAAATAATAAAAAGATTGGGAACAGTATTGCTTTGATCTTTTTCTTTTAGCCCAGCATAGTCCTATAACAGATGAATTCTTTAAGTGCTAATAAAAATTGTAGCTGATGACTTTATTTTTTTAGCTCACCTGGAGCTTTGCTCCAGGTCAGCTTATGCCATAGCCTGTTGTCTGTCGTCTGTTCGTCCCCTGTTAGCTTTTCACATTTTTGACATCTCAAGAACCATAAATTGAAATCTAGTGGGAGGCATTGTGGCAACATGGAGGTTCAGAATTGCTAAAATCGTTTTGTTCAGATATCCAAGGTGGCCATCTTGAAATTCTTCAAACATCTCCTCCCAAACTGTAAGTCCCATATGGCTGAAACTAGATGGGCGGCATCACAGTGACACAGAGAATCAGAATTGCTAAAATCATTCTGTTCAAATATCCAAGATGGGCTCCATCTTGAAATTCTTCAAGTGACATCTCCCAAATCGTAAGTCTGATTGAGCCAAAACAATGGGAGGCATCACAGTGACACAGAGATTCAGAATTGCTAAAATTGTTCCGTGCCGATATCCAAGATAGCCGCCAGGGCAGCCATCTTGAAGTTCTTCAAACAACATCTCCTCCACAACCATAAGTCAGATTGAGCCGAAACTTGATGGAAGGCAAGGGAGAGACATAGAGATTCAGAATTGCTGAAATCGTTCTGTATCGATGTCCAAAATGGCCGCTATGGCGGCCATCTTGGGATTTTTCAAATGACATCTCCCAATTTGTAAGTTGGATTGAGCCAAAACTTGATGGGAAGCATCACAGTGGCACAGAGATTCAGAATTGCTAAAATCATTCTGTTTCGATATCCAAGATGGCTGCCTTCGATATTCTTCAAACGACATCTCCAAAACCGTAAGTCAGATTGAGTGGAAGCTTGATGGGAGGCATTAGAGCGTTACAGAAATTCAGAAATATTAAAATTGCTCTGTTCTGATATGTGATGGCCACTATGGAGGCCATCTTGAAATTCTTCAAACAACATCTCCTCCCAAACTGTAAGTTGGATTGAGCTGAAACTTGATGGGAAGCATCGGTGGCCATCTTGAAACCCCATCTGCTCCCGAACCCTAAGTCAGATTGAGCCCAAACTTGGTAGGAGGCATTGGGGCCACATGGAGATTTAGAATTGCTGAAATCATTTCAATATCCAAGATGTCCGCCATGTCAGCCTTCTTGAAAATCTTCAAACAGCATCTCCTATGGCCATCTTGAAAGTCATCAATTGTTATCTGCTCCCAAACAGTAAGTCAGATGGAGTGGAAACTTGGTGGAAGGCATCGGAGCAGCATGGAGCTTTAGAATTGCTAAAATGGTTCTGTTCTGATATCCAAGATGGCCACCACGGCAGCCATCTTGAAAATCTTCAAGTCATATCTGCTACCGAACTGTAAGTCTGATTGAGCTTAAACATGATGGGAGGCATACAGGTGTTATGGAAATTCAAAATTGCTAAAATCATTCTGTTCCAATGTCTGCCATCTTAAATTTCTTCAAACCACATCTCCCAAACAGTAAGTCAGGTTGAGCCGAAACTTGATGGGAGGCATCAGGGTGACATGGAGATTCAGAATTGCTGACTGGTTCAGTTCCAATATCCAAGATGGCGGCCATGGTGGCAATCTTAAAACTCTTCAAACAACATCAAATTCTGAATCACTGAAGGCAATCTGATCTGATAGCCAAGCTGGCCACCATGGCACAATGTAAAATATGATCAGCCTAATCCAGGTGAGCGATTTCTGACCCACTTGGGCCTCTAGTTTTATTTTTCAGAGAAGTAAGACTTAGCATTCATGTCTGCCTAGCAGGCGATTCACATGTTATGTCAAGGCTTACTTTCTCTGAAAAATACAAAAAAAAAAAAAAAATAAATAAATAAAAAATCAAGAAAAAAAAAAAAAAAAAAAAAAAAAATCAAAATGTCATCTTTTGCAGTTGTAATTAGTACTTGAAGAATTATAAGTTAGGGACTGTCAAAACCATAACCCTTGTTCTGCTTAAACCGGGTAAACCCTGCCTTTGCAAACAGTGTAGATCCCTATCAGTTGGCTTCTGAGAAGCCAACTGATCTGGATCTACACTGTTTGCCATTAAAAATGTGAGCTTATTCAACAATCTGGATCAAATAATCTGATTGGCTGAAAATTTTAAAAGGGTGTGGCTTAATTTATTCAGCAGGACAAGGGTTAAAACTGCTGTATACAAACAGCAAGAAAGAAATCATATTGCACATCCATGCTGTCCAATCAGGTCCTTCAGCTTTAACTTCATGGATACAGCAAACATTGTACAATATGCAAATGAAGGATTCAGAAGATATTTTATTTTTAAATGACCTGATCGAATCATGCTATGGGATAGCTGTTTTGATTGACCAGTTGTCTGGCATCTGTCATCTGTTAGCCATCTGTTAATATTCAACATCTCCTTCGAAATCACTGGACCAATTTTGACCGGATTTGATCCTTGGGTGGTACTGACTGAATATTGCTTAGAGATCGGTAATCCAAGCACAATTCTGATAAATTGTTTTGCATAAAATGCCAAACCCTATTTTCTGGAAAAAAATAAATATAACCGAATTGAAATCTGCTGACTTCACTTGATTACCTAGTGATGTGTCTAAAAAGTAAGGCTGGCACAATTAATCGGACAATCAATTAATTGATAAATTCCACAAAAAATTATTATCACTACAGATTTGCTAATAATCGATCATTTGAATTCTGTGCCTGTTACTTTACCGTACTTACCCTTAGTATTCAGACACCTCAACTCCTTACCATACTGAATCTAAAATTTGAACAAGTACAATTCACTACCCAATGTTGTGCCTTAAAATAACTGAATGAGTAGCAAACAGTGAAGAGCCGGATGAGACGCCGCATCTTGCAGCGTCTCATCTGGGTCTACATGGTTTGCTCAGGCCGGTCTGGCCAAATATGTACAGTAAAGCATAACATGGTAAGAGTCATGTTCAGACAGACAGGTAAAATTATGACAAATCTTCAGTGATTGCTAATCGATTATCAATCAAAATGGCAGGACTGATAATTGAGATAATCGATTATCTTTTCAGGTTGATTAGCCAGCCCTACTAAAAAGTGCTGGCCAAATAGCAAACAATGCAGACCTTTTCCAAGCTGATCTGCATCTACATCTGTGTTAGCCAGCGGGCAGTACTGTAAATGGTTCACAACCTATGTTGAATATTAAGTTTGGAGCAATTCTGGTGATGAAACATAACAAAATCAACTGGGTTTCTTAAGATGTTTAATGATTTAAAAACAGGTATATTCATGTGACATAATATAAACATAACACTTGATTTCTAACATAAAGACATACGGCAACCTATCTAGAAAGTGACTTAAACAATGTGTGACAGCACTTGATTTTCAGTTGCACTATATACATTATTCATTATTCTACAGATGTAAATAATTTTTACAAACTCTTCTACCTATAATTTCAGGATTTAGACAAAAGCAATTACATGTATCAAATGTGAATATCCTTTAACCCTTAAATGCCAATCACAACTGCAGCAGACAACAAATTTTATTTTTTTATTTTTTATTTTTTTCAGAGAAAACAAGTCTGGACATTTTCATGTGAATCGTCTGCAGACGATTCACATGAAATGGTAAGACTTGTTTTTACTGACAGTATAATAATAATAAAATATCAGAATGTTGTCTGCTACAAAGTTTGCTTGCTGCTTTAAGGATTAATTGTCTTACAGAATAATTCTCACATACTCTTCTACCTAAAATTTCAGGATTTAGACAGACAAAAGAAATTATAGGCATCAAATGGGAATAACCATTAACAAGTAGTCAGGTATGCAACCTGACCACAAAATAACAAGCAAACAAATGTACAGACAAATAAACAGACTAGAACTAGAGTTAACCCTCAGCATGCTGATAATGAACCCACTGATGATAGAAAAAGAACATAGCTATGGATAGAGTACTTTTCACCGAAAAGTATTGACATTTTTTTTTTCTGTTCATGAAAACTTATGTTGTGGGTATTCATATGAAGCCCTCAGTAAGGTGCTTCTTACGAGAACCCACAATAAACATTTTCACGGAGAAACAAGAAATATATCTATCTGGATACCAATCATATCCAGAAGTATGACAGATGACATTTTTCTTACTTTTCTCACTAAATTAGGATGCAGTTTCTTACACTTGGTCTCCAAGAGATAATCTGAATGAAATATAAAAATATATTTTCTGTGAGAAATTAAGAAATATTAAAAGGTCATCAGCTGATACACCTCAACCTCTTTATAACACTATTGTTGGGGTCCATAGCATAAACCGTGTTAGTTAAACAACCGTGTTATATCCAAAGAAAAATGTATAGATTATATTGAAAAATGTTTCAATATAATCTATACATTTTTGGGATAGATTATATTGAAAAATGACCATTTATGGTCATTTTTCAATATAATCTATACATTTCTGGGATCCATCTTTGAACCGTGTTATATCCAAAACCGTGTTATAACAAACCATGTTATAAAGAGGTTGTAGTGTATACCATTCAGCATGCCAATGGTAAACATCCATAACAAATCAGAAAAGATGGAGTTAAGATTTGACAACTTTTATCATTTGGGTCATGTCAAGTGCAAAAAGGTTTTACAGCACATGCAAAATGTACAACTCTAATCAGTCTTGTTATCGCTTAGCACTCTGGGAAAAATTTTCAGCAGATGACATACTGAAATATTTTTCTTATTTTTCCAAGAAAACAGGTTTTGATATTTCATGCAAATTGTCTCCAATTTGCATGAAATGTCAAATCCTGTTTCCTGCAAAAAATAAGAAAAATATCACTAATTTGTTGTCTGCTGAATTAGCCAAGAGAGTGGTAGAAGTTAAGGCCTTTGCTGTTCATTCATTGTACATTCTGTCATATCCAATGATTCTGTGAGAGTGCAGAAGAAGTCTTGCTTGATCAGACAGTGTAAATGCAGACTGATCTGAGTCTTGGCTGTTTGCATATACCCTAAGACCTTTTCACGGCATGACACATTTATTAACATACCGTAATAATCCTAAGTATTGGGACACCTTACCTACTTACCATACCGTATTAATCCGCCTATAAGACGATTTGTTTATAAGACGGGGGCTGTTTTTGGGCCCTTCCCAGGCAGGATTTTGCTTTTACTTAATTATAAGATGGGTTAAAAAAGTCACCTGTCGGAGATATTCCCTGCCACTCAGAAATTCCTAAAGTACAATTCAAAACACTTCCAACACCACTTACAAGCATGCATACCGTATTTAACTGTGTATAACACGCACCTTATTTACCCAGAAAATGTTTATAAAAATCCGATGTGTATTATTTATAGGAACACCAAAATCGGGACAGAAATCGCCAAGATAATCGGTCGCGAAAACTCATGACATTCACGATCGCCCGGTAAAAATGTGAAATAGAATGATTGCTATGAGATATGCATTATTTTTTATACCTATCTCGCCCATACCATGGTTCTGTCTGCTCAAAACAAGCAACTCCATCTGATTTGCAGTAATTTGATATCCTTTTTATGTCCATGCTCTTTTTGTTTACGCTTTTTTATTTTGCTGATCATGTGATCTCTTCAAAGGGAAACTACTCAAACAGGCATATGCATATGAATCTGTATTGATTACCGGACTTTGACAAGTCTCACACCGTAACTTGAATAAATCAGCCTGCACAACGGATTTATTGTAGTTCAAAATAGGAAATAAATTTGGTAGAACATAAATATTGGCACAAACGATCATACATTGAAAAAATAAAAAAGTATTTAATTTTTTGCAATTATTAAAATTATTGATAATAAACAAAACCAACTGGGCTTTTGAGGTAGGTAGATCGGTCATTTGCATTTTATCTTTTATTTTCTTACCATATGTTTATCTTTTTTTATTTTTTTAACTTTTCTTCCAACTTACCAAAAAAATTGTTTGAAATAAACAATATTTATGATAAAGAAAAAAAAAAAAAACTACCAGCATACATCTGTGCACTTAATTGGTTAATTGGCAGTCAGAATGACAACTAGTCGACTTTAGTTGTTGTTGGCATTGCCCTGAGGCACTGAGTTGATAATTTCACGTCTCAGTTAAGAAAGTGACACAAAGAAGGTGTTAATTATGAGAACACAAAAGAAATAACTTCATTTTTATTGTCATAGCGTCTGCAGTGGGGAAGCAAAGAATTGCCTACACTACATCAAGTTGCCTGAGGCCCATGGTAACAGAGCTGCACAATGAAAATTCAGTTAGCATTATCGTAAATTCGGCCTGTTTCTACTCTAAACCTTCCGAATTCGGCCATTTTCAACTCAATCCTAGTGAAATTTGACACACTTAGTATCTGGTAACTTAGTAAATAATGCACGGATAAATTTGTGTTTTACATAGGAACATCTTTTTTTTTTATTTCAAAACTATTTAGCAAATATTCAGTGCGTGTTATACACGGGTGCGAGTAATACACAGAAAAATTCGGTATTTCACCTAAAAAATTACCTTGCTGCTATTTCTATCAAGGGACGAAGGTAAACATTATATCCTTCTACCGGTTTCAAAGATCGGCATTTTCCGTAACCACCTGGCACCACCGGACTTTGCCGAAAATACCGATATGGCCAAAGACCTCGATTATAAGACGGGTCTGGATTTTTGGGGGCTTTTTTTTTTGGGAAAAATCCCCGTCTTATAGGCGGATTAATACGGTACCATACATCTCCTAAAATTTGAAATAGACCATTTTACTACCTGTCGATGTGTTGAAAATATTACTGTATACAATGTATATGGCAAAAGTTGACACCCTGATTAGACACTGTGTTCTGCAGCATCTGAGCTGGGTGTACACTGTTTGCAAAGGAATATCTGTCCTACTACTTAGGTTTATTACGGTATACCACGCTCCATTTAAATAATATTCTAAAGTTGAAAAGTTACCCTATGGGAACAAATTCTTTCTTTTAAGAGCAGCCCCCATTTTTGAAAGGATTTGAATTCAAGGGAAGTAAACTACCTTTCAAAAAAGGCAACAAAATCTCTAGCTATATCCATTTACGGTAATTGTATTTTACAAAAACAGGGCTTGAAATTCATATAATAGAGTGGAACCTCTACTAAATGATCACATCTCAACAACAGCCACTTCCCAATAACAGTCTTGGAATTCAACTCAGCTGAGCATGAAATTTGTCCTCTTAATAAATCTCAAATTACTAACAATTCTAAATTCTTTTTTGCTAAATATAGCTGAGCATGAAAATGTCTCTGCTAATAAATATGAAAATGCCAACTTTTGGCATTTTCATATTTATTAGCAGAGAATTTTTCATGCTCAGCTGAGTTGAGCATGAAAAAAGTTTTATAACCTCAGGGCCTGATGTTAGCTACTGGTCTGGAGTTCTACGCTGTACATTCCCGACCCATGTGTGACCTTGAAGTGAAAGTCACAGACTTAGAAAAAAATGTTTAAGTTTTTTGGTTAAAGATTTTAGAGGGAAAGTGCAATTCAGGCGAGCTACACTGTCCTGCAACAGCTTTTACTTACTATTACAAGAGCTGATTTTATACCTTCCAAAAAGTTTTCAGAGAGTTAGCACTGTAGTATATTTGGGCTAAATATCAAGCCATTTCTTCTGGTAAATAAAATACATTTAAGTTTTACCACTGGGCTAATTCAGCAGATGACAAACTGATGTTAATTTTCTTATTTTTCCCAGAAAACAATATTTAAAATTTCATGCAAACTGTCACCCTTGGAGACACTTTGCATGAAATGTTGAATCATGTTTCCTTGGAAAAATACGAAAAAAATTTCAAAATGTTGTCTACTGAAAATTTTACCCAGAGTGGTAAATGTTAAATGAAATGTCTTTGCAGTTATTAAAAGTTAACGGATTCATCTCAAAAGATTTTCCCACCATTTTTCAGAAGAGATAAAACTGCTTCCATAGAAGTTTGCCTGTCAATATCAGTCCTACTCTTATTGGAAAGAATTAAGGACAGTATAAATATATACTACCAGCTTATAGCAGAGCAAAATCAGTGTTTAGCATTCTTCAAGTAATACTTGTAAAGTATTTTTCTTATTTTCACAGAAGGGTTTCATAGTTCATGCAAATTATAGCCTAAAGAGACTGTTTGGGTTTAAACCGTAATACCCTATTTTCTGGGAAAATAAAACATAACATCTCAATTTGTCAGTTGCTGCATTTGCCAGAGAGTGCTAAGTTTACACAAAATAAAACCACTATCCTGTTAACTAAATATTCAGACAGATGAGCCTGAGCAAATGCTGCAGACCCAGATCAAACAGAACAGTCTGATCAGGGAATAGACTCTTTGCCATTCAGCAAGCACTTTTTCAGGGCATGCCATCATGCAGTCAAATGGGCTACTTCAATTTTAGACAAGTATGGTAAGTTGTGGTATCTGAACATTTAGGGAAATTACACAATACGGTAAGCTAACCACCACACTAACAACTCTCTAATATCTACATCACATCAAGATATACATGTATAACTCCAGATAAGAGGGTATCCACATTATATTTTTTCTTATTTCTCCATGAAAACCTGTTTTGGGCACTATAGCTCTAGATAAGAGTGGGTATTTATTTTCCTTATTTCTCCATGAAAAAATATGTTGTGGGTACTCATTAGCATTGCTTTGGCCAGGCCCTTCTAATGAGTACCACAAGGTATGTTTGCTTGGCAAAATAAGAAAAATATCAATACTTTTTGGTTGCAAAAGCACCTTATCAAGAGCTATGGGCCCCCGGCACTCATTAATGGGGTATCCACAATATTTTTCCCATTTCCCCATGAAAACATATGTTGTGGGTACTCATCAAGGTGCTTATAATAAGTATAAACAACTTATGTTATCATGAAGCAATAAAAAAAGAACTAGTTACCAAATACCCCTCTTATCTGGAGCTCTGTGTATATCATCACTTATTCTAAGCAGGGTTACCACATTTACTGTAAGTATTTGGACACCTTAAAATGTCGTCTGTTTATGTGGTCTGCTGAATATTCTTGCAAACTTTTCAAACCTATTTTTGCATACAGGCAAACAGCGTGGACCATGATCAGACTGCTTCTAGAGGAGCAGTTTGATCTGGGTCCACACTGTTTGCAAAAATGACTTTTAAAAAATCACAAGCAGATGACAAAGCAGACGACAATTGTGATTGGCAGTTTAAGGGTTAACACCTAACTTTAATGGGACACCTGAACTCTTTACCATACCTGTCCTAAAATTGGAAAAAGTCTCATTTTTTCTCCCTGCTGATGTGTTTAAAAATAGAGCTGATAAGTGGAAAACAATGTACACCCTGATCAGATGCCTGTCTGTCCAAATACTTAGGGTAAATTGGTATAATATGACTTAAAAAATCGTTTTCATGTCAAATAAACTGATTTTAGCAGAGTAAACTTTGAATGTTATTATTAATAATATAATGCCCCATGTTTATATATTTTGTAAAAAAAATCAGCTTGAATGCATTTACAAGAAATCACCAATTTTAACTGTTTGTAATTGGGAGACCCCTAGAAGCGTAACTGGCAATCAGTGCAGACCCAGATCAGAAGCCGCAGAATGCGGCATCTGATCAGGGCCTCCACTGTTTGCAAACAGTTTAGCAATTTTTCTCTAAGAATAACTAAATCTCATAACTGGATGTACCTAAAATTGAAATTGGACTCTTCCAATATATAGTATGGGGGAGTCTATTTAGTCTACAATGGGAAACCCTATATTCTGAGAAAAATAAAATATGAATTTGTCTACCATAATTACCCTGTCACTTAAAGTATTCAGACAGACATGAGCAAAGATGTAGACCAAGATCAGATGCCACAAAATGATCAGAGTCTACACTTTTTGTTACACATCTAACAGTTTTTGGAAACAACACAGGTAGTCTCGTGGACTTGTTCAAATTTTTGGATAAGAAATGGATGCAGAGGTTTCACTATTTTTTCTGACACCCACTGCTTTAAGGAAAATAGGTGGGTGGTTCTGTGTGTTCTATAAACACAGTTTTTACCCTAAGTATTGGAGCACCTGAACTCCTTACCACACTTGTCCTAAATTTGAATAAGTTCATTCTTCTACCTCCTAATGTGTCTAAAATATTGCTGTATGTATGGCAAACAGTGTAGTAACTGATCAGATGCCACAGAATGTTTGCACTGTTTGCAAAAGTCTATCTGTCCCAATACTTAGAGTTATAAGGATAAAACTTGTGCAAATTTGTCAAAAGTAGCAGGGGAAAATTGTCTCAGCAGAAGGGGAAAATCCCAGTCCTCTGCCTCTTAATGAAATCCCTGACGGATGGTGAGTTTTGGTGTCCGATTAGGGTAGATATAGTAAATATTAAAAGCACCATTTTCATTTCACAAATTACCTTTGACACAGGTAAAGAGAAGAAATCAATTTTTCTCCTATCCAGATTTGAAAAATTGAGAAAAGATTGAAAACATACATATAGTAGTAACTCTACATGTGTGAAAATCTCTCAAATCATCAGAAAAATATTGCACATTATATCCTTTTATACAGTTCAACCATAGTTCTGTGATTGTTTTAATTGCTATGCCATTATTATACTGATAAACATCTAGACCAAGAGGTACAACAGACATCAGCAACAATTAATATCGTATTTAGCAGGGGCACAGCATTTCCTACAAGACAGCTAAGACTCAGAACACACTGCGCATATGTGCATGATGTTATGTCAAGCATGTTAACTAACGACGTCGTTAGTTTTGAACAATTGAGACCTGGTCAAAAACAGCAGACAACACTTTAAGTCTTAAAGCGCTAATCACAACAGCAACAGAAGCATTTTTTATTTTTCAGAATAAATAAGACTTGACATTTCATGTGAATCATGCACCTAGCAATGTCAAGCCTTATTATCTCTGAAAAATAACAAAATAAATTTTACAAATTTGCATCGCCGTTAAGAGTTAGAATATTTTCAAAACGTTTCCCTTAAAACAATGTCAAATCATATCCTTTGGTAAAACCTGAAAGAAATGTTAACCCGTCTCTTGCTACACACAACATGCCCTGTCTTAGCAAACAGTGTAGATCCAGATCAGTTGGCTTCTTCAGAAGCCAACTGATCTGGCTCTGCACTGTTTGTCATTAAAAATGAGAATTTTTATAAAAAACTTGGATCAAGTAATCTGATTGGCTGGAAATTAGAAGTGGGCATGGCATTTTAATTTATTCAGCATAACAAGGGTTAAGCCATATTTTCTGGGAAAATTTGAAAGTATCATGCTTCCTTTGCCAAGACAGGGCTATAAATTAACACTGTAAACACCTACAATGAGCATGAGTAATTCAATGAGCATAAACTCGGAATGAAAACTGACCAGATCATGTAGGAATGTAAGTCACTTTGAACACATGCATAGACCCAGCCTCATCCTCTATGACCAATGATCTGATCAGTATGCCATCTTCATGAAAACCCAGTAGGGTAATTAAAATAAGTAGTGATTTAATTTTAAGCTTATTGCATTTTTTGTTCAGAAATTTATTTAAGGACATTCAATGTTAAATGAACAACAATTAATATTTATTTCTGGAGTTACAGGAATGATGTTTCTTAAATGTTTTAATTATTTGCATTTTTGAGGTAAATTTAGCAGATGATATTGATGTTTTTTTTTCCTAGAGAACAGGCCTTGGTATTCATATATGAGTTCTCTCCTAAGGAGACATTTCACTTGAAATATCAAGCCTTAGGAATCTCAAGTTTGGGGCTTGTTATTTTTGCACCCAAAACATACCTTGTTGGTACTCACCGGAACTGTTTCGGTGAAGCCGTTCCAACAGTACCACAAGGGATGTCTTGGTGCAAAAACTAACCAACATTATCACTACAGTTGAGCCATAATTTCAGATAATGTACCTTTAGACATTATGTGCCCAGGGAAGATTCAGATCAGCCTACACATCTGGGCAGTCTGATCAGAATATTCTCTTGGCACATTTTGAATAGTCAAGGATGTAAAGTTTTTTCATGCTGACAATGAAGACTCAAACCGGACTGCGAGGCTGTGCAGGCTGATTTCAGTCTTTACTAAGGCCGGCACAATTAATCGGATAATCAATTAATCGATCGATAAATTCCACAAAAATGATTATCGTTACTGATTTACAGTTAACCAATATTACCATAGTTGTTCTAAAATTTGAACAAGCACAATTTACTACCCAATATTGTGTCTTAAAGTAGGTGGATGAGTGGCAAATGGTGTAGACACTGATGAGATGCCACATTCTGCAGCGTCTCCTCAGGGTCTACACTGTTTGCTCAGGCCTCTCTGGTCGAAAACATACAGTAAAATATAACATATTGTAAGTCATTCTCAGACAGTAAGCCGAAAGGTAAGATTATAACCAAATCTTCAATGATTACTAATGGCTTATCGACCAAAATGGCAGGACTGATAGATTATCTTTTCAGCCCTGATTAGACAGCCATAGTGTTTACTGGGTACATGTCAGATGGAACAATTTCTTACACTGTCGCTAAATTAATCAGGATCTTTGCACATGTGATAAGATATGCTTGTATTAGTCATGGATCAAGTGCAGTTTTATTAACTGTTGTCATGCTGAATAAATTAAGATGCCACACCCACTTCTAATTTTCAGCCAATCGGATCACTTTATCTGAATTGTTGCTATAAATTCACATAGTAAATGGCAAACAGTGCAGAGCCAGATCAGTTGGCTTCTTCAGAAGCCAACTGATCTGGATCTACACTGTTTGCAAAGGCAGAGTATATCCGGGTTCAGCATGACAAGGGTTAAGAAAACTATAAAATCACAAAACACATAATCAACAAAATTCAACCCTTGTTTCAAGCATTTTGAACTTATCAAAATTGCGAAAAAATTTAGATATGAAAAGAAATATATACATACGAACAGCAAACATTGCCCTTGCATTATACATATTATGACTCATAATATCTTCAAGTATCTCATAAAGGTTTCTGAAGGAATGACTGAATAATAATTAAATCACTATTCCTAAGAATATAAATATATGTCTCCTCAAACAGGCAGACATGAGTTATCTTCTTGGGAAATGAGCCAGCAAAGGAAAAAAAACCAGCCTGCAATGTTGTATAACCTTATTAGGGCATCCATCTGTTTGCCCCTTCAAGATCAAAATGAAGACCTTTACAAACAGTGCAGACTACAGATGTGATGGCTATTTATTACACAGCTCCAGACAAAACTGTTATCAAAATAGCCAAAGGGGTCTACTCTAACCCATTGTATACTGAATAGACTCTCCCACACTATATATTGGAAGAGTCCAATTTTAATTTTAGGTACGTCCGGCTATGAGATTTACATATTCCCAGAGACAAATGGCTAAACTATTTGCAAACATTGGAGACCCTGATCAGACACTGCATTCTGCGGTGTCTGATCTGGGTCTGCACTGTTGCCAATTACCCATTTACGGGTCTCCAGACTACAATGGGCTAAAACGGAAAATTCTGCACAGGCTGATTTAAGTCAATGCTGGCAACCAAGAAGATAAAAATAATTTAGGTCTGATTTCTCAAAATCTAAAAACAATAAGTTAAATTTATTTCAAGTCATCTTGATTTATCCTTTTCTTCACTCTTAACAACATGGTGGTGGTCCACTGGTCCAGACGTGATATACTGTCGTAGTCTTTAATTGCATCTGTGTAAGCATCTGCATCTTCATCTTCACATGCCTGTGTGAGTGCCTATTAAAATAAATAGAACAGAGTCGGTAATGATGGTAGAATGGCAAAAAACTACAACAAAGAAAACAATAACAAAAACATACAACACTAAAAATACAACACTTCAGATAAGATGACGTATTTAAACAAATATTTGTCTGATTTCTCCATGTAAATGCTGTTCTAAGTCCTGATAAGAATGACCTTACTGGGGCAGTTATGATGAGTACCACAACATAATTTCATGGAAAAAAGCTCAATACTTTAGGCTGATGGACCATCTTACCTGAAGTGCAGTAAGGATACTGAGCCTCAAAAGTTCTGTGCAAACCCAGAAACTTCTCTGCACCATTTTTTTTAGTGTACAGATCTATAACTCTAATATCAGGTTGCTTTTAAAATAGCTATGTAAAAATATAGAATTAAGCCACAGCATAAGGAAATGTATTTTTGACATGTGCACATGACAGGAACTGTCAAACCTTATTTTCCCTGAAAAAAAAAAAAACCCAGACAAAACAAGATTTCTGTGAAAGTTAATGTCGCACCTGCACTGGGCAAAGTCATTGGAGCATGAAATCTAGGTTAATGACACCCTGTCATAGTGCACGCTTGAAGACAATTACTATGCAATGTCTGACATTCGCAGCTATCACTGCTACTGAGAAACGCACTTTAATGATAGACTCAACTTAAAATCCTGACAAAGACACTGGAGTGGGAAATCTAGGTCAAGGGCTCCAGGTCATAGTGCATGCTTGAAGATTCTGTTGCAGACAATTATTATGCAAGGTTTGACACTTGCAGCTATCACCACTTCAGAGAAACACATTTTAATGCTAGATTCGAAGTAAAATCATGCAAAGTCAATGGAATACGAAATCTAGGTCAAGCGCACCTGGTCATAGTGCGTGCTTGAAGAGTATGTCGAGGACAGTTACTATACATGGTTAGACACTTGCAGCTTTCATCACTACAGAGAAACATACTTTAATGCTAGACTCGATGTGAATAATGCTTGATTTGACGTAAAATCATAACAAAGTCACTCGAGCACAAAATCTGTCAAAGACATCGGGTCATAGTGTCTGTTTGAAGAGCATGTCGAGAACAATTGCTATGACAGGTTTCACACTCACAGCTATCACTGCTTCAGAGAAATACACTTTAATGCTAGACTCAACATGAATAATGCTAGACTCGAAATATTCATGACAAAGTCATTTGAGCAAGAAATCTAGGTCAAGGACAGTGGGTCATAGTGTGTGCCTGGAGAGTATGTCAAGGACAATTACTATGCAAGGTTTGACTCACAGCTATCACTGCTTCAAAGAAATACACTTTAATGCTAAACTTGATGTGAATAATGCTAGATGTGACGTAAAATCATGACAACGTCACTCAAGCACGAAATCTAATTCAAGGGTACCAGTTCACAGTGCATGCTTGAAGAGTATGTCAAGGACAATTATTACACAAGGTTTCACACTTCCAGCTATCACTGCTTCAGAAAAATGCACTTTAGAGTTAGATTTGACGTAAATTGTTGACAGACGAATGGAAGGAAATTCAAACTTCTATGTCGCACCCTGCTACGAGCAGGTGAGACAAAAATGTCAACGCTTGCTGTTGTGACTGGCGCTGTAAGGGTGAACTAAATATGGCATACCCTGACAGAGCTCTAGAAAGGGGCAGCAATCTGATAAATATTTTTCTTACAAGTCTACAAAAGCATTTGGGCCCAGTTGTTTGAAGCATCGTTAGCTTAACAAACTCGTGAGTGGTCAAAATGTTATCTGTTCTAGTAAGTACAATATCTGTGGTCAAAATGTTAACTGTTCTAGTAAGTACAATATCTAATTCACAGGTATTTTTGCAGAAAAAATGTGAGTAATGCAAAAGCTACTCACATTTTTTCCGCAAAAATATTAGCGTATATGCCATATTTAATGATCAAAGTTTTAACAATACATTAACTAAGGACATTGTTAGTTTTGAACAACTGGGCCCTGTTTTGCTACCTCACAAGGGTGCTTCTGATGTGTACACACAATATATGTTTATGAAATGAATTAAGCAATTAATATAACTTTCTGCATGAAAACTAGTGCATTATCTAGTGTTTTGCCTTGAAGATCCTTTTTCTCATGATGGGTTAAAATTACATCTGAAGATACAGTTCAGCCTCAGCATCAAGAATCTGCAAGTGTTCACTGCTTGCCAATGTGTTCATTCACCAAGTGAACAGCAAAGTTATCAGTCTGGATTTCTATGTTCTTCTTTAAAAACCAGTCAACCCTTGTGGGTCATGCGGTGATACTTCCCAGAAACAAGGAGAAATGGCACAGAAGATCTAGTACATGAGAGGAAAGAGAAAAAAGGGGGGAATGGGGGAAAAATACTAATACCGTATTCAATCTAATTACCGCACATACCCCTATAAGCGCACAGTCAAGCAATTCTGTAATCTTCAGATTACAATATGTTTGTTGTATCTACTTTATAAAAGCATAGGTTGATGGTACTCATTTGAATTGCCTAAATTCATCGAGGCAATTCAAACAAGTACCAACAACATATGCTTTTATAAAGAAATCCAGAAAAAATAGGGGCACTGACACAATCAAATAATGCTCTCATGAAGTTCTCTGCTGATCTTACTTTAAAGTGTGTCCTTATTAGGTAGGTATTTTACTACAAGTTTTTCCAGCAATATTGAAAAACTTAAACGCACAGTGCGGTAATCAGATCAAATATGGGTTGCCTAGTTCTATCACCTGATGAAAGTACAGTAGCCCCACCTACCCCAACCACCACCACCACCAGATTTGGGTATTCTCTGCACACATCAAGCTGTTGTTTCTTTTTTTTTGTATTTTTTTTTTTATTATTTACTTAATATATAATTTAACCATTGTCCTG
Organism: Anodontia alba; assembly: GCA_964016985.1. Lineage (NCBI taxonomy): Eukaryota > Metazoa > Mollusca > Bivalvia > Lucinida > Lucinidae > Anodontia > Anodontia alba. The sequence continues at coordinate 90,529,592 of OZ024823.1, forward strand.
CTGATTAAATTAAGATGCCACACACATTTCTAGTTTTCAGTCAATCAAATTACTTGATTCAGATAGTTGATATAAATTACTTAATGGCAAACAGCGCAGATCCAGATCAGTTGGCTTCTTCAAGCCAACTGATCTGGATCTACACTGTTTGTAAAGGCAGGGTATGTCCAGGTTCAGCAGGACAAGGGTTAATTAATATATAGTGTGGGAAAATGACATACCTTCAATAATTTACATTCTCTGGAATCTGTGAAAGCAGGGAATAGGTCTTCATATTTTTGCAGAGCATGTTGAGCGTTAAGCGTATCCACACATAAATGACATACTGCCGCCCGGAAGAAATGGTCTTTGGCACTGTACTTCAACAACGAGTTGTCCATATTTGACATAGCTACCTGTAACACAAAACATCACATAAAATTATTTATAGCTGCAAGTAAGACAGTGGCTGAGATTACTTTTTCTCTGGTTGACTATACAAAACAATTATTGTGCTTGTGTGAGGTTAATATGACGATTTGTTCACCCCAGGCAGGTAACGCTACTGTAACCTGAGGATTCGCCTGAAGGTAACATAAACTGTGGAGGGTGAACAAATCATCATATTACACTCATGCAAGGGCAGCAATTGTTTTAATATACTGAATTCTTACAATTGCAACTGCACTGACATTTTGAGCAAGATTCATGATTATTACTTCAAAAATATGATCTCTGGTGATCTCAAGGTTTTCCTTTGATTTGGCCTGGTGACCTCTTTTTGACCCCAAGTGACCCACTTTTGAACTTGACTTAGAAATCATCAAGACAAATATTTTGAAGAAGATTCATGATAATCAGTTAAAACGTGTTACCTCTAGAGTGTTAACATGATTTTTTCTTTGATTTGGCCTGGTGAGCTATCTTTTGACCTTAACTGACCAAGTTTTGAACTTGGCTTAAGACAAACATTTTGTGCCAAGATTCATGATGATTATTACAAAAATGTGACCTTAAGAGTGTAAACAAGGTTTTCCTTTGATTTGGCCTAGTGACCTAGTTTTTTTACTCCAAAAGACACAATTTCAAACTTGACCGAGATTTCATAGAGGCAAACATTCTGAGTAAATTTCATTAATTTTGGTCGAAACTGTGGTCTCTAAAGTGTTAACAAACTAACTGTTAATGACGGATGAAGGGCAGAGAGCGATCTATTGTACAATAGCTCACCCTGAGCATTTGCTCAGATGAGCTAACAAAATATCCTATTTTTCACAAAAAAAATATAGACTTTGACATTTCATGCAAATTGTGTCCTTAAAAGACAATTTGCACAAAATGTCAAAATCTATTTTCTGGAAAAAAAAAAAAAAGAAAACATTGTCAAATTTGTTATCTGCTGAATTAGATCAGAGAGCAATAAAGATTAACTGATGTTGAAAATCATGTTAACAAATTACAGCAAATTTTCATTTTCACATTTAATTCAATTTATGATTTTGATAATGCCTTCTTGGTGTTTTAAACTCTGCACCATTATAAGCCTATTCTCACATAAAATACATTTGTAATTCTGAAAATGAAGCAAATTTACACTTACACCAAATAAATAGAGTGTCCAGTAAAGTTTATACTTCAAATATTCAGACACCATAAGTCCTTACTATACTTATGCTTAAATTTGTATGTCCTTTTGACTGTCATAGTTATCCTAAATATTTGGGAAGTCTAAACCTCTTAACCTTCTTATCCTAATCCTAAAGATGCTAAGAAAAACTACATCTGAAAATATCATCTGTTTATGTCATCTGCTGCATCTTCTTGCAAACTTTTCAAACATACTTTTTGCATATAGGCAAACAGCATGGACCCAGATCAGACTGCTCCTAGAGGAGCAGTCTGATCTGGGTCCACACTGTTTGCAACAATGACTTTTGAAGTAACCAGCAGCAGACAAAGCAGGCGACAATTGTTGTGACTGGCAGTTTAAGGGTTAAAATTCGTGTGCCTAAATAGTACTGATGGAACAGCAAACAGTGCAGACACTTTTCAAACTTCTCTTGATGATGAAGATGATGTTTTTGGTGTTTTACATCCCTTCCAACATTATTTAAGCCACAAAGAGATGATGGGTGATAATGAAAGTCTTTATGGGATGAAGTGTTGTACAGTCATAAGCTGAATTCTGCATCCAGTGGGATTTGATCAAGGGAACTTGTGATCCAATATCGGGAGCGCTAACCACTGAACACTTCAAACTTGTCTTGTATGAGCATGGTGATCTGTTCTACACTGTATGCTCTAATTTGTCTGTCTGAGCAGTTTGATCCGGGGCTGTACTATTTTCTCAGGCCTGTATTTCCAAGTATTTACTGTCCTTTCGACAGCTCTTGGAAAGACGTGTTTGCTTGGCATTTTATTTTAAATGAAAATACTTTGTTCTGATTGACCATATCTTATCAGAAACCATTTGTCTTTTCTCTTTCTGTGTTTTGTTTTAAAATATTTACAGTAAAATTAAATTTACGGCTAAAAATTAGTTTGACCTGTGCAATTCTATAGTAAAGTGATTTTTTTGAGTTTTTGTGTAAAAAATATATTTTTTACTTTTTTTTTTCGCTGAATTTAAATTATTGACGTTTTGCAATAATATTGTGAAAATTTCTGAAGAATTGAACAAGCAGAACTTGCTGAAAATCTGCCTACCCTACAGGTTTCTGCATAACTTGCATTCATTTTTAATACGGGGAAAAAGTAAAAATATTTGATTTTTTTAAAAACCAATGGCTAAAATAAAACTTTTTGTGCATAGATAGTTACGACAAATGGTTTTGCATTAAGTCATGACAAAAGTTTGCAAACTTTCTTCTTCTGTGTAAAGCGCCAAGCAAAAAACAACTTTCTGGAAGATGCTGAAAGCGCAGTAGGTTGAATTTCGTATTTTAGTGTTCTTACCTCTTCATATATTTCTACTGCTTTGTCATATCTTTCTAACTGGGCAGCAAACTGGGCTACTTTTAGTAAACATTTATTGGCTGAACTGAAACAGTGAAAACTCAGACATGTCAAAAACACCATAAGAAACCTATCAAATCATATGCAAATGAGTCTCAATGTGAGACATGTACATGTACCTTTGGACATGTGCAATTGAGCAAAGGCTTGCGTCAGCTGGCAGTCTGATCAATCTTTGCTGGTACTCTGGCAGCCAACGAGCCAATGTTTCTTCATGCTGACAGGTAAGACTTGGATCAGACTGTACAGACTGATTTGAGTCTTCCCTAGGAACATTTCCAAAGGTACATGTACAGTTTCTCACTTCGGTGCTCAAATATTGAAAGACCAACGGGTTAATGCATAGCATAGGTCCACACAAAGGGGAATACATGTATTCCCCTTTGTGTGGACCTATGCTAAGCATTAACCAGTCTGGTCTTTTGAAAATTATTATTCTGATTTTTGCATTTACATGTATCTTGTGGGTATCACAGGCATTGTCTAAGTGTGAAGATTCCAATGACTACCGCAAAATATGTTTACCTGTAAAATAAACAAACATTATCCATTATCAGTTTAATGTTACCTGGAGCCATGACACAGTATTGGACAATTGGTTTAACCCTTCAAGCACTAATCACAAATACAATAGGTGATACTCTGAAATTATATTTTTTTTTTCAGAGAAAATAAGGCTTGGCAATTCATGTGAACATTCTCCCTTACAGACAATTTATATGAATTGTCATCTTATTTTCTCTGAAAATAACCACATCAATTTTGGAATGTCATCTGCTACAAATTGGCCTAGCACTTCTGTGCTGTCTGCTAAAGGCCTCTGGTGTCAAATTACATTCATATATTAACGCTTAGCACTCTGGGTAAAATTTTCAGCAGATGACATTTTGAAATATTTTTCTTATTTTTCCCAGAAAACAGGATTTGACATTTCATGCAAATTGTCTCCTTAGGAGACAATTTGCATGAAATGTCAAACCCTGTTTTCTGGGAAAAATAAGAAAAATATCATCAATTTGCCATCCACTGAAAATGCCCACAGAGTGGTAAAGGTTAAGGCTGATGTGGGCCTTTGCCCAAAGACCCCCTTTTCAAGGCATGGCACATCTGTAATCAGAGGCCTATTGATTGCTCAAGTGGACAAAATACATTTTAATTCCATGTGGCAACTTATTATTTATGAATATTATAGCAGGATTTTCCCTGATTCACATTTTGGAGGTTTTTACCCCCCCCCCCCCCCCCTCAAAACCTTGTTTGGGACTCTTAAAAACTAGGGGAAAGGGTCCTTGAGTGATGCATACAGAATCAAACCCAAAATTAATTTTATTTATCTATGGCTTTGTTTTTTATCTATTCATGGTCTAAAGACCAGAAACTATCAATATTTGGGCCATGGTTAACACATAAAGCACAACGCAAATTGTAGCAGACAAGTCTAAAATTGATTTTATTTTTCAGAGAAAATAAGACTTGAAATTCCATGTGAATTGTCTGCTATGAAATGTCAACCCTTATTTTCTCTGAAAAAAAAGTACTTCAAAGTGTCATCTGCTGCAGTTGTAATTAGTACTTAAAGGACCCTCTTTAAAACAATAAACCCCTAAATCTTATTAAAGGACACCTCAACTCCACATAAGGGAGTCTCTGGAACCCTCACTTTAAAACCCTGAGGGAAAGTGCAAAATTGTGATAACCTAAAATAATGAATTTTTGTTATAACAGAGGCCATTTTATATATGTGAAAACCTTAACTAGTTACATGCCATTCCTTTCCTAAAATGTCATTTGGTCACCTGCTAAGTTTTCTATAACAGTAGGAAAGAATGGCCAACAGCCAAGATCCTCATCAGACTGCTCCCTTTAAGAACATTTTGATCTCAATATATACTGTTTCAGTTTGTACCGACAAAATACGTAGGGTTGATATTAATTTACACACAAATTGGGTAAGTCTTATTTTCTCTGAAAAAAAAACCTATACTTTATCCGACCTAATTAACGCACACACCTCTATAAGCGCACAGTCAAGCAATTCCATAGCCTTCAGATTACAGCCAGTGTACTTTTTGAAGGCAAATGTTGTGGGTACCCATTTGAATTGCATCGACTTGTCGATGCAATTCAAATGGGTACCCACAACATATGCTTTTATAAAGAAAATTACAAAGAAAAAATAACACAAAAAAATCGCATAAGCATCATTTGATGAGTCATTAGCTGATCTCTTTTCTTTTTAAAGTGTACCCTTAGTATAGGTAGGAACATATTTTACTTCAAGTTTTCTGAGTATTTTTGAAAACCTAAGGGCACAGTGTGTTAATTAGGTCGAATACGGTATATATATATATATATATATATATATATATATATATATATATATATATATATATATATATATATATATATATATATATATATATATATATATATATATATATATATATATATATATATATATATATATAAAAAAAAATTAGAATGTTGCCTGCTACACTTTTGCTTAGTCTTTTATGAATTAGTCTTTTATGAATTATCTTACCTATTTGACTCTTCTCCTTTGTAATAGTCTGCCGCCTGCTCATAGCTGGATATGGCTTTTTCAATATCTGATATCTCTGTCTCATAAATCTCTGCTATAGCTACATGATGCTTGGCTGCGATTGAAAAACGGCCCTGAAAACAAGTACAATGTATATACATATATTGTGTCAATAAGTTCGTTGGTGTAAAAGACAACAGAGAAAACCCAGATCTGCCTGCACATCTAGGGAAGATCCTGATCAAAATGTGCAGGTCAGACATTTGCTGTACATACATGTCCAAAGATCCTTTCAGGCAAGATGGAGATGATGCTTCTATAATGAACAAAGTTTCCAAGATGTTTTATTGCAAAACTACTGACAGATAATTAATCTGCCTAAGAAACATCTGCTATACACCTTTTTACTGTTATTGTTTTCATCTGGGCTACTGATCACGTGATAACAATATTATGTCACGTGACCAATAATTGTGGATGGCAATAACATTTCCGGTTCCATTGCTACTAATTGATTCTAGCCAAACTTTACTTGGATAATACATTCCTTTTGGTGAATATTCACTCGTAAATTTTATCTAACGTTTAAAAATACGGCTTTAGGAAGCAATCTGACTGCTTTTCCTAAGACAAATACAACTGTTTCAATGATATTTTTCCGATATCAACAGGCACCGGCGCAACCGTAATTTTGCTTTATGGTGACCATATAAATGCCTAGTTTTAGTGAGAATATAGTCAAAATATGTGTTAATATTTGTGGATATGACATTTGAATGACCACTCAATGAGAATCTTTTCTGAAAAGAAATTTTTGACGAATTAAACTGCTTTATTTTTCTGAAAAGAAACCAGCAATTTTACTGTCCGATAAACGTAAACAACTTTCTGCCATCCAATAGGGCCTAGAATGTACTCTGCGCTAAAGACCGAGAGGTTCTGGATGATTTTTATCATGTGACGTAGTGTTTAAAAGGGTCTATTGGCAATTAACCTTTAACCCTTAAAATGCCAAGAACAACTGCATCTGAAAATGTCTTCTATTTATGTCGTCTGCTGAAAATTCTTGCAAACTTTTCAAATCTATTTTTGCATACAGGCAATCAGTGTGGACCCTGATCAGACTGCTCCTGGAGGAGCAGTCTGATCTGTGTCCACACTGTTTGCAAAATGACTTTTAAAATCACAAGCAGATGACAAAGCAGACGACAATTGTTGTGACTGGCAGTTTAAGGGTTAAAATATTCTGGGCAAATTCATCAGACAGTGGCTGATTTAGAGGGGGGTTTGGAAGGTTCAGTTGATCCCTACCTTATAATCCAAATTATTTCATTTTCATTGGGGAATTCTGAGAATATGCTGGCAAAATAGTCAAACAACCCCACCCCCCCCCCTCCCCACCACCCTCACTCTATGCAAAGTTTAACCCCATTTCTAAAATTCCTGAATCTGCCCCTGATCAGGGTACAAAATGTCTTAGTTTTCTGAGAAATAGAGCTTAACATTACATGCAAATTGTCTTCTTAGCAATTTGCATGAAATGTCAAACCCTATTTACTTGAAAAAAAAAAAGGTCATCTGCTAAAACTTAACCTGGCATGCTAAGCATTTTAGAATGTTATCTGCTGAAGTCTTTACCCAGTAAGCTTAGAATGAGAGACATGACAGTCAAATTTTCTTATAAGCGATTGGCCATCAAATAAAATAATGCCAATTATGTAATACTATTTAGGGCTTTCGCTCCATTATTTTAAATTACTCTGTATTTTGAAATGGACACATACCATTTTGTTGATTAAATGTTTTCAAGAATTTACATTTCATGTGAATCATCTGTAGCCAGTAGCTTGTCTGATGGCAGACTCAGGGATCACATTCAAATCCCAGCTCAGTCACATAACTTCCATGGAGATTGATCTTGAAATCATTTCTGGGATCTTTCTCTCCATTCTGCTCATTCAAGAAGGGCAGTTGTCAGTTACTCATGACTGAAAGTATGTGCACAAGTACTGGCTAACTGATCAGAGGACTGAGCCTGCCCAGGACTGGCTTGAAATGATCATTCACCATTTCAAACAAACAAGAACCTAGTTTACACAGCAGTTATGTCATTTATAGCACATAAAAATCCTCTTACCATATCTGTGTATATTTCTACTGCTTTACTCAAACAATTCACAGCCTCTGAAAAACATATAACAATTTAATGAGTGACTCTTCCTGCCATATGGAAACAGTGAAAACCAAGATCAGTGGCCATATACCTGAAAGAGTTTTTTTTTTTCAGTGCTACTCAATGGTGTTAATGAAACTGAATGCCCAAAAGAAAAAAAATATGACAATGAAAAGACATTAACAGGGATAGCATATCTATTGATATACATGTATGTATGACAAAAACATATGTTGTAGGTACTCATTAGAAGTGCCTTCGTGAGGTGTTTCTAATGAGTACCCACAACATACGTTTTTGTGGAGAAATAAGAAAATACATCTATTCTTTAGATGAAAAAAATCCCTTATCTGGAGCTATGTTCTTATCTAGAGCTCTGATATAACAGTTTGTTATAAAATGGAACAGATTTTCAATCTAAACAGCAGATTGGTATCAGACCATAAAAAGAGCATTATCATTAAGACAATGCATAAAATACAGGATCTGAATGCCAGGCTAGCAAGAATGTCGCTGAAGGGCTTCCAATTCTTGCAACTATAGTAACAAACCCTTTAGCTAGAGCATCTGTTCTGAAAGTCCAAGCTGTTACTATCTGAGTCATAATATCAGAAAACCTGCCTTCTGAACAGTGGAAGACAAACTACATGTATATGTGCACACAATCAACTTATTAACCCTAAATTCACAACTGCAGTTGACAAAATTTTAAAATATTCCTTTTTTTTTTCCTGAGAAAATAAGGCTTGACATTTCATGTGAATTGTCTGCCTAGCAGACAATTCACATGAAATGTCAATCTTTATTTTTACTGAAAATCAAAAAACAACATTTCAGAATACCATTAGGTACATTTCTGAATGGTGCTTTAACCCTAGTCCTGCTGAACCCGGATATGCTCTGCCTTTGCAAACAGTGCAGATCCAGATCAATTGGCTTCTGAAGACAACTGATCTGGATCTGCACTGTTTGTCTTTAAGCATGTGAATTTGTATCAACAACCTGGATCAAGAAATCTGATTGGCTGACAATTAGAAGTGGGTGTGGCATCTTAATTTATTTAGCAGGACAAGGGTTAACATATTTACAATGTACTTTGAGTGGTCTCTTCTACCACAACTCTTTGTACAGGTCTGTTTCCAATAGCAGGGTGTCAGGTTAGTTTTTATTATACATGTAACTATGTTTTATAGAAATTCCATTAGTTTATGCAAACAGTGTAGACCCTGATATGCTGCATTCTATGGTGTTTGATCTTGGTCTGTTTGCCCATTACCCTTTGACCTCATATCCTAAACTCCTATCTGGAGTTATGCTGATAATAATGCATGCATTAAGGGCACAATTTTACTGGATATAGATATGCATCCACTACCATAAGCGTATATAGTTATAAATCATACCTTGAGGATCAGCCTTTTTATAAGCATTTCCAGCATCAACATAGTGAGTAGCTGCTTCATGTCGACTTCCTAGTTCCAACTGAAGTTGTGCTGATCTACAAAAACACTCACCAGCAGCTGCAACAGACATTAACAAGTTCTCAAAGGTGAAAACGAGGTACATTTTTCATCAAAGAAAAAATGATAACTTCTTCACGTACACAGTAAAAAAACAAAACAAGCTAAGGCTTATTATCATAAATGGTTCAACTTAGCACTATCCCAGCCTTTTCATTACATTTGGAAGTAGGAGGCTAAAAAATCTACATGTATAAATAGAGGACAGGTAGCCAGGTACTACAGAGCTTTTACAAAGTATCCATTCAATGCTTAGCATGCTGGGTAAAATTTTCAGCAGACAACATTTTGAAATATTTTTTTTTATTTTTATTTTTTTTCCCTCAGAAGGCAAGTTCTGGCATTTCATGTAAATTATCTGCTGTAGATAATTTGCATGAACTGTCAAAACCTATTTTCTGGGTAAAATAAATGTATCTCAATTGCAAGTGTTGTTTCCTTGAGCAAGAGACTTTATCCACATTGCTTAGTACTGGTTTCTACCCAGGAAAAAAGAGGGCCACATGGAAGATTAGTACTAGATTACTAAATGTGTTACCCTCTATAAATAAAGTCGATTATTATTATTATTATTATTATTATTATTATTTGTTGCCTGCTGAATTTGCTCAGAGACTGGTAAAGGTTAACCAAGTCTTTTAACTCTTTGCATGCTGGGTAATTTTGCATGCTTTTTTATTGTCTGTTGACTTTTTTTTTTTTAAATTAGCTTTTTCAAAAAAATCTTTCAGGAATACCATTAGAGTGTAAAACAGTTTTGGATCCAGATCAGGCCTTATGTTTTGTTGACCTGATCTGGGTCCAAACTCTTTGCAAAGATTATCAGCAGACGACAAAAGTTGCCATTAGTTGGGAGTGAGTTAAAAGATAGAAGAATATGGTGGAAGAGTAGAAGACAATTTAGCCACCTGCCTCCAATTATTGAAAAGGCTACTATCCAGATAAAGATTTTTTTTTTTGACAAAAAAAAAATGTGTGCATGTTGTGGGTAATTGCAATCCCACAACATATGTTTCTGTTGAGAAACAGGAAAAATCATGGATCTTGATTGGTAAGAGCATTTTACCTAGAGCTACATCATCATAATTATCTTGCTGAGACCAGCCTGATGGAATATCACATAGTTCTGTGGAAAAATAACAAATATAGATAAGAGTTGAACATTATACAGATAAATATTTTTTTTTTTTTTTTTTTTTTTTTACCCATGGTAACATTTTTTGTGGGAACTCATTAGAAGCACATCAATGAGGACCTAATGAGTGCCACACTGTGACAACATGCCTTTAGTTTGGTGGAAAAATAGGAAAAAATGTCAGCGGTTCTTTTTTAAAATGTGTCTTGCACAGAGCTGAGTGTTTGTCAAAAACAACAATAAATATTATACAGTTATTTCATGCCTGTTTGTGGAATAGTCAAAACTACTGCCCGAGGTGCCTTGGAAAGCTCAATGCACTATTGCCCGAGGCCTCCAGCCTTGGGCAATAGTGCATCGAGCTGTCCATGGTACGGTACCAAGGGCATTAGTTCTGACTATTCCACCAAAACAGACATGGAATAACTATTTTATCACCCAACTAATGCTCAAACATTATTGACTTAGCCACTGGGCGCTGTTTTAATTGGCACATGATGTTGGCATGTCATTGTCACTCCCGTGAAAGTTGGAGTCACCAATCATGTAATAGTCAAAACTATTGCCCAGTGTTTTTGCATTGGGTTTAAATGGGTGATGTCATCAAATGTGGTATGGTCAAAACTATTGGACGGTTGGTGACGTCAACATTGCGTGATTTCGTTGATGTAGCTCCGAAGTAGCTCCTGCACACACCAATTAAGTAACAAACATACTAAATAGACAAAACTAATTCACTGAGCTGTATATAGTAGGTTGGGTAATAAATACATATGTTACCTGGCCATTTCTTTGCCATTTTAAATGCATTTGCAGCTCGTACAAATAGGTCAGCCGCCTCCTCTACTTTAGTAGATCCCCTGAAATAGAAAGTAATTTAGTCAGCCGCAGGATAAAATTCAAACAACATTTTTTTCTCTGAAGCACAGAACTTGCCATTTTATTCAAATCCATTCTTTTAATCTTTTCATTTTAGGTGAATGCATACTCTTTAGATAAAGCACTCTAAATACTGTATGCAACCTAATTACTGCACTGTGTGGTTAGGTTTTTCAAAATACATGTAACTAGAAAAAACAAAAAAAACTTGTAAAATGTCCACCTAATAAGGACACACTTTTAAAAAGAATCAGCAGTAGGCTTCATGACCAGAGTATTCCATGATACTTCTGTAATATTTTTTTCTGAGTTTGTTTATAAGTTTTGTTTGTGTTGAGGTTTTATGGTCCAGTCAATCCAATAGGGTTGAGCGCTGTCAGTTTACCTAACCACACTTTTACTGGACAGGCTTAGTCCTCTAAGCGGTTAACCAGTATCGTGCACATTCTTTCGCCAGAAACCTACAACTGCCATGCTTGAATCAGCTGAAGGGAGAGAATGATCATAGAAAATATTTCATGATCAATCTCCACAAAAGAATGTTGCCGACCTAACTGGGGTCAGCCCCGAAACCTACTGATCACCAGCCGGATGCACGTCCAAATGAGCCACTGAGGCCACCTTCTTTATAAAAGCATTTGTTGTAGGTATTCATTTGAATTGTCATGATAAGTCTATGAAAGCATATGTTGTTGGTACTCATTTCAATTGCCTCAACTTGTCATGACTATTTCGCACAAGAGAGAGAGAAACTGTATAGTGCTACAATCAGATGTTAGAATTAGGTGGTGTGGACTGTGGACAGTGTGCAGAGAAACTGCTGCGGTCAGGCATGTTAAAATTAAGAAGAGTGGATTGTGCACATGTCAAAAGCTTGGTCAGGTGGTCTGCATACAAACCTGCTATTTGACTGGGTATTGTAAAATAATTCACAGATGGATATGTCAGCCAATAATCTTAGCCTCAAGGGATGAAATATGACAACTGTGTGTGCATTTTCGATGAATTAGATGAGCAGTAAAGGCAATACACAGGGATAAAATCAAAGCAAGGTCAACATAACTTTCCCGAATGAACAAAGCAACCATTGCAGAAAAAAAAAAGCAAACACATCACACGTCTTCTGCGAACTTCTAAATACCATCGTTTAAGATTAAAAAATTGAAATTGTTAAAATTCTGTTTCAAAATGTGAATACTTTACTTGTTAATTTCCGTAGTCACAGACATTGCCAACATTGTCACCAGGAAATATTACCGCTGTTTGTACTGATGAGAGTAAAAACTGGTTTGAACTGGTATACCAGTTATATCTAGCACTTCTTATTCAACATTTTCCTTTCCCCCATAATAAAAATGGTTGAAAATTTGGCAGAAAAAGGAAAGGTTTTAAACAAGTAGCAAATTTTCTGAAATTTTCACAATATTGTTGTGAAACGGACCCAATATACAATGGACTAGTAACTATGGTACAGGTATTGTATTTATTGGAGATATGTTGTCGTGGCTGAGTTTTCATAATTTTGTATGATGAAGTTTAAATGCTATTTCATTTATTTCTCCTAATATCTGAGATTTGTTTTCAAAAAGCAATAAATAGGTCAATATATTACCTTTAAGACTGCAGCATTATATTTAAGGAAAATCAAACATTTTTTGAAAATACCAACAAGAAACCTAGGTACCCATTTTAGCCATTTTCGGCACTTTTAGCAGAAAATTGTCAGAAATTCACCAAAAATGATGGTATAACTTCAATTTTATTAATTGTGACTTACTATTTTTCAACCAAACCTATTAAAAACTATTTATTACAACTTCCGTTATTATCCAAAATCATTTTTAATGAATATAGTGCTGCAAAATAGCGCTAAAATCTAGCCAACATATTTTGGCAGTTCCGTTAGTGACAAGTCCGGGTATTATTAGGTCCGAGTGAAACATCAACAGGGCTTCCATTAACTTCCAGACTCAGGAAGTCCCAGACTTCCTACCCCTCAAATTTTGAAGTCCCACAGGAAAATCTAGGAAATCCCACTTTTTTCCTTGCTGTGGCGGTCTGCCCTTTCTTTAGTAGAACATATGTTCTTATTTCAGTGTCACACAGAATCATCATGATATACACTTCTTTTAGATGTGTTTTAAAAATGTCCTTATCATTTATTAAAATTCGATCGCATCTTTTTTGGAAAGCCTGTACTTGTATGTCGGACCTTAGAGAAAGCATCAACATTGGTATACAACTTTGCATTCGTTTCATAGCCCAGAGAAAGAAAAAAGAAAAGAAAATACATGAGAGAAAACACCCAAAACATGTTTTCTTAAAAATAAACTATGCTGAAATTATTTTGTAGAAATGTATTTTAATGAAATATTTGTTCGGATTGAAGCTGATCAACACGAGCGAACAAGTTGCTTACTTCACAAAATTGCGGGAAAACGGCACCGACTCCTGCAACAACAAACAAATAAAAGGCAGCTCTCGATGAAATACCAACAGCAATACGTTCGTTCACGGAGAAAAGCAAGCAAAACCATCGCAAATCGCCTATATTTGGATTTACTTTGTGTCTTTTCCGCGCTGGTAAACAGCGCAACCGGAACAAGGCTACACATTTAGAAACGGGTTTTCCGAAAATTTTGACGAAAAAAATATGTTTTCTTTTCATTTGAAAAATTGTTTTTGTTGTAATGACAAACATAAGCTTCTAAATTCTAATAGATTTCAATTTGCTTTCTGTGCATAACTGTTATTTATTTATTTATAGAATTTCACTCGGTAACTCCCGGAAGTGCAGAGGTGTTTTCAGACGACACACGTTCTTAGCAAAATAATAATTTAAGATTTTAAGACGTGAATATTAAAAAATAATCATGACTTCATATAATTTCACCGAATGTTTTCGGGTGTCGCAAGAGAAAGTTTAATTATACAAACATCAATTAATCAACTCAGCACGCTTGACAAATACACGCAGTGATCACGCAGCCATCAGAAGGGTGCCGCGACACTTGACACGGCTGTCAATAAAACTCCCACAAGTGGGACGTCCTTAAAGCCCAGTCAACATAGGTAGCGAATTTCCGATAAGTAGGCGGGGCAAACATCATACAACTCGTTAAAAGTGGGCGGGCTTTTGGACAGTTTTTGGACGCCTCGGGTATCGATTTCGGACGGACAAAAGAAATTTCGGAAGTCCGCGGTACGTCTTTGAAGTTCAATTTGGACGTCCGGTGGCAATCTCAGGGCGTAATATACACCGTACCTTCCACTAAACGGAAGCCCTGCATCATTCGAACTCAGCAAAGGAATGTAAAAAATACGTTCTTAGATAAAAATAAAAGAAAATTACTTTACAGAACCAGGGAAGACAAATGATTTCGGAAATGACCAGTTTGGGAAATGTCTTGGGGGCGAAATGTCTAGGTGAGGAAGCCGTTTGGTGGCAAAACACTTGGATGATGATGATGTTTTGTTTGTCTTGAGGTTTTACGGCCCAGTCAACCCAATGGGGTCATGTCGAGCGTGGTCAGTTTACCTAACCATATGTTTACTGACCAGGCTTAGTCCTCTAAACCAGTAATGTGCACATTCTTTTGCCAGAAACTGAAAACTGTTCTTCTTGAATCAGCGGAAGGGAGAGAATGACGGTAGAAAACACTTCATGATCAATCTCCACGAAAGAATGTTGCCGACCTCGGCGGGGGTCGAACCCACGACCTCCTGGTCTCCAGTCAGACGCCGTTCAACCGAGCCACTGAGGCTGGCTATGATGATGATGAGTTCAGGTTTAACGCGCATCAACTGATGAGGAAAATCTGCGTCGAAATGGTATTAACTTGGTTTGTAATGAAACGGCTATTAAATATAAATCATAAATCGACTTGGAACCTGTGGGTCTAGGACCAGTACTGGATCCCCAGACTCTGGGTTTGAAACCTAGTACCGGACCCCCTGACACTTCTTTTCTAGACTTGGGGATTCCTTGAACTTCCATATTCTCCGCAGCTACTTTCCACCCCACCCACCCAATACGCCATAGTTCCGTCTACAGCAGCTACGCTGTTCTTACCCAAACAAGGAGCCGAAGAATCCCTTGGACGATTTTAGCTTTTTTTCAGCTTCTTCGATAAATTGTATACCCTTCTGCTCATTGTCCGCCATAGTCAAACTTTTATAAAATTGTCCTGATTGTTCAAAATTTATCGATGACCAACTACCACCTCATTATTTACAAATCAGTGTACATGCGCACTTGATAATTAATGATCAACTTCCGCATTAACGGTGCGCGATTAAAAATACGTTAGTACGATTTATCCGGGAAACCATTCAACCTAGCCCTTTGTACAGAAGTTCAGAAGCAGTCAATAAGTTGATAACAAAAGTTACATTTTAGCGCGCGCGCGTGCGTGCGTGCGTGTGTGTATGTGTGTGCTATTCTTAATAGAGATGCTAATGATAAAAGCAGAGAAATGCAATTAAGTGGACCTGATTGTTTACAGAGACTACTCAGGGGAGTTAACTGACTGCTATCTCCCATTGAGTAGGTTTTTCTTTTTCTTTCTTTTGAAGCTTTGCATAGATGTTGATATTGGGGAGAAATTCTTTGGTATTGTAAATAGAAAAAAATCGTCACCTCTCAACAAAACTGAGGCCCTTGGTCAAAATTTCGTTTCAGTTCATATTTTGTTAACAAATGAACTGATTGTGATCAAATTTATATATACACATTGATAGTGGCTGGATCAGGGACTGTACGCTTATTTCAGGTTAGCTCTAGGTAGAGCTTGAAAATGGGTCAATTTCATTAGATTTTAACAAAGTAATAACATTAGTCTTCCACATATTTATGACACTTGATTGACGTTAAAACTGTATTTTGCTTAATAGATTCTCAATCGATTTCATGGATTTTGATCACTTTTATGTACAAATTGACATTTACTGGAGCCAGATTGAAATGGTGAAGGACCAGTATCGTTTTTTTTTTTTTTTTGTTTTTTTTTTTTTAACAGAGTTATGGCTCTTGACTGACATCAAAATTGTTAAATATTTTCAGTACAAATTGGTGGATTTTTTTTTATCAAACTTTACGAGTATATACACATTGGTAATGACTAGGTTTAAATTTGGATTAAAAAATGAACAATTTTGTAAATTTTGACAGAGTAATGATCCTTGATTGATGTGAAAACTTTGTTTTGGCGAATTATCTTGAAAATGAATAATTTGATTTTGTTGGAAATTTTATTTATGCATTTATATTAACAAGAACGATAGACATATAGCAGAATTGCTATTGATGCCCAACAGTGCCATGTTATCATGCAGTCTTTGCATTGCTTTTACTGAGTCAATGGTCATGCACTTTCAATCTAGTATTTTATTATTTGACTAGAAGACCTGCTTAACCCCTGATCAGCTATGTAAATTTACCATTGAAGTAGCCCCTAAAACCAAAATGTTGGAGTGTCCTACGTCCACCAAACCACCCGCTGTCCGTACACATGACAAAGTAGATAGGTGGCTAAATATTTGGACATTTTATTAAGTACAGTCATGAGTAAACTGTGATTAAGTCCATAAAACTGGTATTTAAGTAGAAAAAAAATGATCTTACGGGGCGTATCACGTAATTAAGAGATTACATATGGACATTTATGTTGCTTATGATAAACATTACAAAAACATAAGTGGCAAAATGAAGCCACGTAAGATCAAAGTTTTGCCGCTTAAATAACACGTTTATGAAATAAATCACATTTTTACTCATGACTGACTATTAGAGTGGCATAATGTCCGAAGTTTAGTCACCTATTTACCTCGTCGTGTGTCCGTCCGTCCGTCTGCCCGTCCGCCCACCCACCCATCCATCCATCTATCTATCTAGCTAGCTAGATATCTATAGGTTTATTTTCATTATCGCATAATATATATATATATATATATATATATATATATATATATATATATATATATATATATATATATATATATATATATATATATATATATATATATATATATATATATATATATATATATATATATATATATATATATATGTATATATATATATATGTCACAGGCTTGATTTCCTCATTTTTAGAGGGTATGGAAACAGATAAAAAATACCTACCAACCTCTCTCTCTCTCTCTCTCTCTCTCTCTTTCTCTCTCTCTCTCTCTCTCTCTCTCTCTCTCTCTCTCTCTGTAAGCCAAATATTTAATTCAATAAGATGGACCCCACTGGAAACAATTAAACCATATGGACATGGTTTTATGGGCTACCCATAGGTCTTAAGATCATAAACTGTTATAGATTGTGATATGTGGGTGTAGGTGCTGGCATCCTAGCCCATTTTTCTAAATTTATAATTCTAGTCTTTAATCGTCAGAGTTGATGTCTAGTCAATGTATGTTGGTTTTGCCTAATGAAAAAAAAAAAAAAAAAAAAAAAAAAAAAATAATATTCTGTTCTGTTCTATATCATCGTGGAGAGATTATACTGTACTTGGCACCGTTTTATTTCTAGTTCCTGTTTCTAATTTGGCGGGAGTTCACAAATACTCTTGTTCAAGTGACCTCCAGTATATGTGTTTCCTCGAAGACCGGTTAGCTAAAAAGGGCAACATTAGACATGATGGAGTCAAGTGAAAAGGAAGAGGTTTATAATTCGCTGTGTTTTTTGTTGAATACAGATTTGAAATAGAATTTGGTTAAGCTTTATAAACCGGCTGCACTTGAACGTGAAAAATAATTATTGCATAAGAAAATGGCCATCAGTCTTTAGTTGGCAAGTGCAATCACAGATACTTGGGGTTAGTAGGGCAGTGCAGGCCCAAAAAAATATCTTGTAAATATTTTTTCTCTAGTTATTTTTGTATTTTAGTACAACAGAAACACTGCTGATAAAATATAATCATATTCTGTGACTTCTGAGAAGGTTCTAAAAAACATATTTCTCGCTAATGGTAATATATGGACAAGATAACAATCAATGGCCAGCATAGATCTGGGGGGTCCCCGCATATTTACACTGCTACGCTAACTAAAACAAATGCAACATGCAACTAACTTGCATCCGCTAATTAGGCAATCATTAGTCTTTGCTGCCATATGAGTGTCAAAACCATATCTTGCATCGCTTCATTTTTGGCCGAAATATCACCAAGTGTCAATAAATTCTTCTACTACATCTATGAGCCGTGGATCAGAAATGGGTCAAGTTCTGGATACTGGCTTCCATTTATTAAATTTTAGATACATCGCAGCTGAGCCGAGAACCAGAATTGGGGTCACCGGAATAACCGAAATCACCGAAATCCCCACCGAAATCACCGAAATCACCATCGAAATCACTGAAATCACCATGGAAATCACCGAAATCACCATCAAGGGGTGGGATGGGGGAAAGTATGATAGGTTAGGGTGGATCAGGATAGGGCAGGGATGGGTAACGGGTCGTTTGTTAGGTAGGGGCGAGATAAGTTAACCCTTAATGCGCCAAGTAAAACTGCGTCTGAAAATGTCGTCTGTTTATGTCGTCTGCTGAATATTCTTGCAAACTTTTCAAACCTATTTTTGCACACAGGCGAATAGTGTGGACCCAGATCCTAAAGGAGCAGTCTGATCTGGGTCCACACTGTTCGCAAAAATGACTTTTAAAATCACAAGCAGATGACAAAGCAGACGACAATTTTACTGTAAAGAATCCGACATAATATGTGCTATATTAATATGATTTTTATACAATTATTTATATATTTTATATAAACAAATGTTTTGATATAATTGATTATACTATCCCGAGTGTCCCTATTGTCTTAACAATTTCTTAATTACAACAGTAATTTCTGACACAAATGATAAACGATATTTCATGGACATATATTAAAAAATGGAGATAAATACACCCCACCTCCGTAGGCGCGTTTGACGATACGGGCCTGCATGAAAACGTCTTGTTTTTCTGACGTCTAATTGATTTATTAATTTCTTTTTCATTCATTCATTCGTTCGTTCGTTCTTTCGTTCGGTCGCTCGGTCCTTCCTTCCTTCCTTCCTTCCTTCATTCCTTCATTCATTCATTCATTCATCCATTCTTGTCGGTGATTTCTTTTGATATTTTTCAATTTACAGTGATGATCTAATTACGGTGATTTCGGTGATTTCCACTGGGAGTTCGTTACACTACTGGCCCGGGCCCTTCGATAACCATACTCAGCTTGCATAACACAGCATACCCTGTCGTAGTCCTAACACCTTACCCCTCCCCCATCATACATGTATGACAGTATGATTTGTGCCCAGAACTTTATAAAACAACGGTGATTTCAATTATTTCGACCGAGATTTAGGTATAAAACTCGCCACATTCGGGGCCACATTCGATAGCCCTTACTCATCCTACGTAACCAAATCCCACCATAACTTAACTTCTACACACATACCAACCCCACCACACCCAACATCACTCCACCCCACCCCTTGATGGTGATTTTGGTGATTTCCATGGTGATTTCGGTGATTTCGGTGGTGATTTCGGTGATTTTGGTGATTTCGGTTATTCCGGTGACCGCCAGAATTGGACTGGTTTGAAATCATTGTCGTAGGATTTCAATAAATTGTGATGAAATTTCAAACCCGTCTAAATCTGGTACTCGGCTGATTTGCGCTGTCTAAATGATTTAAGTAATGGAAGCCGGCATCCAGAGAATGACCCATTTCTGATCTACGGCTCGTAGATGTAGTAGAAGAATTTATTGACATTTGGTGATAATATTTCGACCAAAAATGAAGCGATGCAAGAAGATACGGTTATGACACTCATATGGCAGCAAAGACTAATGATTGCCTAATTAGCGGATGCAAGTTAGTTGCATGTTGCATTTGTTTTAATTAGCGTAGCAGTGTAAATATGCGGGGACCCCCCAGATCTGTGCTGGCCATTGATTGATATCTTGTCCATATATTACCATTTGCGAGAAATATGATGTTTTTTAGAACCTTTTCAGAAGTCACGGAATATGATTATATTTTATCAGCAGTGTTTCTGTTGTACTAAAATACAAAAATAACTAGAGAAAAAATATTTACAAGATATTTTTTTGGGCCTGCACTGCCCTACTGACCCCAAGTATCTGTGAGTGCAATGGCACAGATTCTACCGAAAATACTATATATATGTTAAAATGCTTAACCCTTAAAGCGCCAATGACAACAGTTGTCGTCTGCTTTGTATTCTGCTTGTGATTTTATAAGTCATTTCTGCAAACAGTGTGGACCCAGATCAGACTGATCCTTTAGGAGCTGTCTGATCTGGGTCCACACTGTTTGCCGGTATGCAAAAAATAGCGGCTATTTTGGCTTTGGGAAGAATATTCAGCAGGCAACATAAACAGACAACATTTTCAGATGCAATTTATCTTGGCGCTTTAAGGGTTAATATGGCATAAAGATGTTGAAAGGTAATATGGTAGGTCTGCCCATCTGTAGGCCATAGACGTGTGCAGGACCTGCACGCAATGCAAAACTCTGACTGTAATTTCACTTTGATTGCACAAGAACCCAATATTTTTGCTTACAGCCAGCTCCAAGCCAGCTGTTAGCAATAGAATAGCTTCCTGTCTAGAATATCAGAGAATGGAACACCTCGCCACCAAAACTTGTGCATGTGACAGCTGTGGCCAAGTTCACAGCATTGGTTTTAGAACGTACTAAAACGATAATTGAACTAAAATATTTTCTACAGTCATCTCTCCCTTCCACTGCTTCGAGAAGGGCAGTTGTCAGTTCTGACAAAAGAATGTGCACAATACTAGTTAACTACTCAGAGGACTAAGCCTGCCCAATGAAAGTGTGGCTAGGTAAGCTGATCAGACTCGACATGACCCTATCGGGTTGACTGGGCGGTAAAACTTCTGTACACAAACAATAAACCGATAATCAACTGTAAAATTTGGTTGATTCCCAACCCTAACCAAAACATCTGAAATAAGAAAAATATTTATCAGCAGAAGCTACAGTACAGGTATCACGATGGTTATATCGTTCGCTTTCATGCGCGATTGCGGAAACGATTAAATCCCACGCTATTCCCGCGCTTATCCCACGCTAAACCCGCGCTAAACCCACGCTAAATCCGCGCTCAGCTCGCGCTGGGATATCATGTAGCGTGAAAACGATCACGCTCGCGCTAGCTTCCACTCTTTTCCAGGCTCACCTTATGCAAACTCGGGTAAAAAACGCTCGAGTTATCTGAACGTAAAATTTTGAATATAAAAAAGTGTTTGCACGTTTCTCCTATCATACATGTACAACAAAATAGAATAATGATTTATAATTGACTCATTATGTTTTGTTCATAACACAAATAAACTACAAAGTAATGTGTGATTTTGTAGTGTTTTAGTTGTAATTTTGTTCTTCCCAACAGCAAGCCCCAAAACAATCTGCAGAATCTGGTCAGGGTCTTCCTTGTTCGTCTTATGTATTCTACACGGTCCCTAAAGAATCTTAACAGAAAGTACAGATGCCGACAATCACGTTTTCCCCTAAACCTGACAAATCCTATATTCAGACTGGCTCATTTTTCCGTGTGTCACTTAAGCAGCAGAAATGTCCCTTTTCAAACCATCTTATTGTTTTTTTTTTACCAATTTATCATGCTTCTCTTCCTAAGTCAGAAATTCCCACCTTTCACTCATTATTTTCAAGGTTAGCACGTGCTGCTGCTGCCAAGAAAACTGCTTGAACCCCTGGAGCGCTGCTGAAAATTTTAGAGCAGGTGCCGATCTGTTTTCAGTATTTTACAGCAAAAAGACTGAACTTGTCATGTGAATCGTCTGCGCAGCAAATGGTTCATAAGTAATGTCACGCAGTATTTGCCCCGTTATTTGCACTGGAAAATAAAGAAAAAAAAAAATATGAAAATGCCGTCTGCTGAATGTGCTGAGCGCTTCAAGAATTAAGGGAGGCCTTAAGGAGTATGGATGCATTTCATTTGACATGAGAGGCAGAAATGGACAGGCTGAAAGGTATCTACACTTCTCGGATCGAGGCCTCGGCAGTTGATCATGATGACTGGACCAGGGTTAGGGCTGTCCATTTAAATCACCACTTAATGATGCTGGTGATTTGGTGTCTTACGTCTCTTTCAACATAAATTATTTAAGTCATATCGAGATTATAGAAAGCGGCATCTGATCAGGGTCTTCACTATTTGCAAAAAACAACAACAAAAAAACAGTTTAGCAATACCTAAATCTCAGCCGGATACACCTAAAATGGATGGACAAGAATCTTGTAAGGTTTGCGAACTCTCTCTCTCTCTCTCTCTGGAATGCTCTTTCTCTTTATCCTCATGCAAATATGATATGCCTCCTTTCGAACTATAAGTTGTTAGCACTGACTTTATTGGAAAGAATGTTATTGCACCGGCGGGAATGGAACGCGAGACCTGATCACGGATTTGATCCCTACAGATTGTAGGGATTTATTAGTAAACACACATGTATTTGCTATGGTCATTCGCTCCTTCTACTGCTTCAAGATTGACAGTTACAAGTTTCTAACGGAAGGGTGTTCAGTGTACTGGTTAACCGCTTATGTAATAAGCATGCCCCCTCTTCATCCCATTTCACATGGGCCCCGACTCGTAAAGCAACTGCAGTTAGCTCCCGCTCCATTTAATTGCAGTTAGCTCCCTTAGCACAGTAAAACCTGCAGTGCGAGGACTTTACCCGGCATTTATCAGGGTACAAATAAATATTATGTTATGTTATTCGCTTACAGTATATACATTTAAAACATTATATTTAAAGGCTTACAGAGTACTCTTCAGAACTTTCGTTCTCATGTGAAGTGTTCTGTTTTTGTGTCTTCAGCATCTGATATGCAAAACCAAGACCTCAATTTATTTAACGAGTAAAACAGACACACATATAAACCTAGCATCGGCGGGGAAGCGTCTTCAAAATGATATATATTATATACCCTTGCGGACATTCTAGGCAGAGTCTTCCTGGGTAGAAACCAATACTAAGTTATGAAGATAAAGTGTCTTGCTCAAGCACACAACACTTAGTGCTCCCGGGTATCGAACACGAAACTTCTGGATTACCTCTCTGGGATAATTCAATAGATGACAAATTCATTATTTTTTTTATTTCCCAGAAAACAGCAGACTTGACATTTCATGCAATAGAAAACAGGATTTGACATTTCATGCAATGGAGACAATTTGCATGAAATGTCAAATTGAAGAATGAGAAAAAATATTTCAAAATGCCTGTTGAAAATTTTACTCAGAGTGCTGCGTTAAGGTTTGCACAAACAATACGCGCGTGAGTGTGTGTATGGCAAAACCAACAATAAAATTTGTACGAAGAGTCAGATCAGCCTGCACACTCTGAGCCTGCACATCAGTAGTCTGATCAGAGCCTTCGCTAATCAGATGTACCTCCTGTAACCTCTGGATGTAACAAAACATCATGTGCAACAAGCGAATACTCAGGTGAGTCTGCACAACTGCACATTCTGATCAGAGCATTCGCTGATTGTATTTACCTTCGATAGCGGGGCTGTCCAAAGTGGGATCAACAGTGCGACTGCAAAAGCACATTCTGATCAGACCCTTCGATAATCATAGTATGCACCTTCTATGGACTCCGGGCTATCTAAGAAGCTTGCTTTATATAGTGGGTCGATGCACAGACTGACCTGAGTCTTTGCTGGTCGTACATACATTGTAGTATTGTAGGTATGCCCAGTCAAAACTATTTGGGTCTTGTCGAGCCCGCACACATTTCCGGGGCAGGCAGACATAAGCTGTTAATCATTTCAGCAGAAACTGACAACTGCCCTTCTTTTCTTTCATATACTTTGACGAGTGAGCCTACTTTTGGAGTCATGGCCCTTTGAACATCGAGAATATCATAGTGATTTCTGTAATATATTTGTGTTCACTCTGTAACTTGAAAACAATTCAAGATATTTTCTTGAAACTTCATTAATTCATTAACAGAGTTATGACACTTGCTTGATGTTAGTGCAGTGGCGGGGCATAGTGCAATGTCTGTGACCCATTTATTAGATATTTAACAGTATGACATATTAGGAAAGGGTGCCTCGGTGGTGTAATTGTAAAGCTGCTCGCCTTGTAACCCATGCAGGGGTCATGAGTTCGATCCCAGGCTTCTTCTGTCTTTCATGAGACTTTAAACAAAGACCCCCATCTCTCCATGCAGGGTGGCCACGCACTCTGGAAAACAGGGAAAATGGTGAAAAAAAATTCCCTGCAGGGAAAAATCAGGGAATTTGAAAATTTGCTGAAAATCAGGGAAAAATCAGGGAATTTCAAAAAATCTTATATTTGTAAGGTCAAAATATTCAAATTTTATAGCTGTTCAGATGTGGCTACTGGTGGTTTCTTTCTGTCATATGCTTAAAATACCTGCAGATCTAATCTTACTTAAAGGTGGAGTACATGTGTACTTGTTTGCTGTATATTCTTTTTTTTTCTTTTTCTCATTCCGAAGTGGACATTTTATTGCAAACCCAATGTCTGTCATTAAATTTTGATGCAAAAATATACATCAGTGCAGTTAGAAAATTGATATCAAGACTTGTTCCCAATTTGAAAATTCTAGTCTTCATACCCACCCCTAAAAGAACACATGAAAAAAGAAAATCCCAACCTGTCTATCCATTCCTTGAACACCTGAATAGGTAATCGCAAACAAGCAATTTTTAAGAATGGCCTTAGACAGTCTACCATGTAACCAAAAAAAAAAAAAAGAACAAAAAATCCCTACTGTTTTGACGCTTAGCACTCTGGGTAAAAGTTTCAGCAGACAACTTTTGGAATATTTTTCTTGTTTTCCCCGGAAAACAGTATATGACATTTCATGTAAATTGTCTCCTAAGGAGACAATTTGAATGAAATGTCAGATCCTGTTTTCTGGGGAAAAAAAGAAAAATATCATCAATTTGTCGTCTGCTGAAAATGCCCAGAGAGTGGTAAAGGTTAATTAATTGGAGGTGAAGGTGTGACTACAAGGGGAGGTTGGAGGCCATATATTTTACCAGTTTTGATTTTGACTACCATGCAAGTAAATTAGCACATGTACATCATATTTTAGATAAATTTTCATTTAATTAAGAATATTGTGACAGCATTGTGTATAAACATGTCACTTGACAGCATTGAATCGGTATATGACTTCTAAAAGTAGGGGCCATTGCGATAATATTAAGGTTTTTAATCAGGGAAAATCAAATCAAATCAGGGAAAAATCAGGGAATTTGATTGCTAAAAATGTGTGGCCACCCTGCCATGACCTAACTGTTAGTTGGACGTAAAACACTCACTCATTTGAATTGTCATTAGCTTCTCCTCACCCCCCCCCCACCCCCCTCTGCCCCCTCTCCCCTGTGTGCATAAAGCATGTTCTTATGTGACAGACACCCTTTTCACATGGGCTGTCTTATTGATTCAGTGCCTCTTTGATAGCAAAAGCGCCCCTTTAAGTAAATTTATATTGACACCTGCGGTTGCTGCACTGGAGTAAGAATTCCCGGTCTTTTACCATGGTACATCATTTATATTGAGTGCATGCGGTTATTGCACGAGAAAAGGTAATTACAGGAATACCAAACACAAATACGTAATCCGTCGATTGGGGGCAGATCTTTGATTCTCTTTGTGATTTTTGTGTGCTCGTTTTGTTTTCTATGGCACATTAAGTAAAAATGACCATGCCGGACACTTGTCTGGCCGGACCAGACTGACCCACAGAATCCGGTAATTTTGCATATGGAGCTTTATTGAGGCCCATGTTACGTGCTCGAACAGTGAGTGGGGCTACACAGGGTTTTCTGTGGGACAGTGGAATACCCAGTTATATTTAGGGAACAAGGCAACGGTCACACGACTTATCGAAACCACCGAAATACCGGAAAACCCGTGAAAAATACAGGAATACCTGTGAAAGACACAGTCTGAAGTTACCACTACTGGCTTTAATTAAGAAAGCATACACTCGGAAGATGATCTTGAAAAGCCCAGAGGCCAAAGAAGCTCATAAAAACAGCGAAGACAGATTCGCAGGTTGATCTTAGTATTCACTGGTCGCGCAGGTCTCATTGTCCTAAAAGTGTTTTCCAAATTGTCATGATTCCTTTTCCCCCAAATTAGTTTCATTCCCTTGTTCTCTGTGGCGTCTAATCTGGGTCTGCACTGTTTGCACAGGTCTATCTGTTCCAATACTTAGGTTCTTTATATTTTTAATATGTGCCAGTTTTGTATGCATTTCTGACGAGAAAAGGCTCCATAAATTAAGTTTGTTTTTCTCCCGAAGCGGTTTCCCGCCACGATTTTACGTGACGTTACCGCTGCGAGCACGTGGTTTCTTCATGCGGGGCAAGGGAAAGAATGTTGCTTTGTGACTGTTGCATTTTCTGGGTATTTTGATAATCCTAATGTTCTCAATATAAAGATCATGTAAAAGAATAACAGTGCCAATATTTATTTATACCCTGGTAAATACGGGGTAAGGCCCTCACTCTAGGTTTTACTGTTTAAAGGGAGCTAATTGCACATGCCTTGATAATGAACTTTACGAGTCGAACACAGCATTTTTTTTTTTTTTTTTTTATGAATTGGGGGCGGATTTCTGAAGGGGTTCGATTTGATCGAATTTCCGTACTTACTCTACATATTCGGACAGACATGCCTGAGCAAACAGTGTAGACCCAGATCAGATGCCACAAAACGCATTTAAACCTTCACTGAAATGGTGATGTATTTAACCAGATATTTGTAATCTCTCCAAGAACTGAAGTTTACATGCCTGTTTGTCACCACAACCGGCAAAATCTGAGCGCCCTTGCATTGGAAGATGATCTGAGTCTTCACCGGTTTGTTTGTGTTGAAGTTTTACGGCCCAGTCAACCCAATGGGGTCATGTCAAGCGCAGTCAGTTTACCTAACACACATTTACTGGACAGGCTTAGTCCTCTAAGCGGTTAACCAGTATTGTTCTCATTCTTTCGCCAAATGAATCAGAAGAAGGGAGAGAATGACTGTAGAAAATATTTCATGATCAATCTCCACGAAAGAATGTTGCCGACCTCGGCGGGGGTTGAACCCGCGACCTCCTGGTCTCCAGTCAGACTGCGCATCCAACTGAGCCACTGAGGCCGGCGGGTCTTCACTGGTCGCACGTCATGTCCTAAAAGTTTTTCCAAATTTCACTGTTACCTGCCCACCCCCCCCCCCCCCCCCACCCCGCCCTCACTAGTTCCATTCCCCTTTTCTCTGCTGCGTCTGATCTGTGTCTACAGTTTGCATAGGCCTATCTGTCCAAATACTTAGGTTCTACTTTTAATACATGCCAGTTTCATATGCAGTTCTGACGAAAAAAAATTCTTTATAATTTAAGGAACATAAGTGTGTTTTTCTCTAAGCGGTATCCGCCACGATTTCTCGTGATGTTACCATTACAAGCACGCGGTTTCTTCATGTGGGGCAAGGGAATGTGACTGTTGCATCTTCTGGGTATCTCCACTTGTATTTTTGTAATCTATACTGGAAATGCGAATATCCCAGAACAGTGCGTCCTCGCCCGGTGGTGTATCATTGCAACTTTGGTAAATATTTTAAGAGAACAAGGGAATGAACCTAGTTTTTGGGGACACGGAGTGCGGCGATTGGGAAAACTCATATGGTACAATAAGACCTTTGCGACTAATGCAGACTCAGAGCAACTTACGCATCCGCATGAGAATTGACGATATAACCTCCACGCTGACTGTACTATTTGATGGAAAAATAAATAAATAAAAATCGGACAGGAATTTCATCAAATTACACCAAGGAACTCCGCTTAACATCGGGCTGTGCATGCTGGTCGCATATGCAATAACTTATCTAAACCGCTAACAAAAAAAAAAAAAAAAATTGTGCGATTGTGAAATACTTCCCCGACTGGAAATTAATTAAGTTGAAGGGGAATCCCAATTTCCCGACGGACAATTTGTATTTGTCGCTTAGGCATTGAGATCACAAATAAGCCAAATGGTATAAAACAAGGAAGACTCGGCTCAGGTTGCGCCAGACCACACATAAATGTAGATAATGTGCAATTTTATTTATTGTGCCGTGGTTTTCTGCCAACAGAATGAGAACTTCTGGATCAAAATCTACTGCAAAAATACCGTGAATCGATCTTTATTCACTGGCTCACCTGTGATAGAAATATTTTACTGCTGTCGTTAATCTTTTCCACGCTTGTCACGCTTGTGCCAATAATACGTTTCGCGCTACAATTACGTAACCTTGCGTTCCATTCTTCACGCTTTGCGCAAAACCCACGCTAAACCCACACTCATCCCATGCCTGTTTCGCACTAACGAGCAAAATTTTTTATCGTGGAGCGCGAACGATATAACCATCGCGAAACTTGTACTGTATGTATCCATTGCTGTCTGTTTTCTTACTCAGCTGAGACAATGTCCATCCAAGGTAAAGAAATAACCTGAGAATATGAACCCATTATGATGGTCAGTGCGCCAGATAATTATTTTTCCAACCAGAACTGTTCTGGTCAAACTTAAGGCCAGTCATTGACAGCTAAAACTGGGATTCTGGAATCAATATCCATGCTGCAGACATTCTTAGTTATATTCCTTAGCGCAGGGGCTGGTGGGGAGGGGTGTGCTGTGGTTTAAGTAATGTGCATGAAAGTATGTCTTTTAATGCTTTGATTTTTGTTTGTGTCTCTTCCTGTACATATCCATTAATTTTTTCACAGTACAATACAGCTGATCATTTTTATACTCCCGTTTGAAAAATGGGACGTATTATGTTACGGGGTATGGCATCCGTCCGTCTGTCCATAAACTTTTTTGTTTCCGGCTAACTCTTCCTACAGTAAACATCCATTCAAGCTGAAACCTGGTATATAGACCATGATGTGGAGCAGCTCATATTGTTTCGGGGTTACAGTCCACCAAATGTTTGCAGAGTTGTGCCCCTTTGAAAATTTCTGTAAACTTTTCATTTCCGGTTAACTCCTACATTTTACATCCAATCAAGCTGAAACTTCATTTATAGTTAGACCATGATGTGGAGCAGCGCATATTATTTTGAGGTTACAGTCTACCAAATATTAGCAGAGTTATGCCCTTTGAAACTTTAGGTAAAGTTTTCGTTTCCGGCTAACTCCTCCTACAGTTTACATCCGATCAAACTGAAACTTGATTTGTAGTTAGACCATGATGTGGAGCAGCGCATATTATCCTCAAGGTTACAGTCCACCAAATATTAGCAGAGTTATACCTCTTTGAAAATTTCTATTAATTTTTCGTTTCTGGTTTTGAATTTATCTCTTTCATAAATAAACAAAAGAGTTCTGAAATGGGTGGGATGTGTCACGTCCACTTCTTCAGGGAACCCACTTTTAATGACAGAACCAATCACCTTACGTAGTATTTAACGGATCTTCTTTGGATTTTTTCTTAGTCACCTGCTCACGGAACGATCAATCAAAGGTACTAAACTTTCCAGTACTGAAGTCCTATCAGTGACTTTTAAACCTGCGTGTTGCGAGCTACTTTCCTTTCTGATACTGATTACATGATCGCAGATGGGATAATTTATGCATTCATCACATGCGTCAATGCCTCCATCAGATATGTTTCGCACTAAATAGAGATAGTGAATCAACTGAAAAACCCCATTATTTTATTTGACGCAGTTCTGCAGTCTCTTTCGTCATTCCTCGCTTTCTTGAGGCCATGGTTCTGCAATCTTGGAAAACCCCAATGCAGAATGGTTACCTACAATTCTTTGTCGTAAAAACTCAGCTAGACAGTGGCGCAGAGAACCATTCCTCTTATGCAAAATTATGCGCAGACATAAAGCGCAGGTCACACTGTTTATCAGTGTGAAACTTTCGCGGTATGAAATAAGCATAAAAAATATCCTGTGCATACAACAGATTTTGTTTTCATTTTTATGTGCAACAAATTGGTTTTAAGTGTATTCTTCATTAAATATATTTGGGTATTTAGGGAAAATATGCTGCTTATCTGAGGCACTGAACCTCTTCTGATTCAGGCTAGTTTACCCATTAAAAAAAAAAAATGGACACGATGTTGCACTCTTTAACGGTTACCAAAAAGCCACACTGTATCGGTAAAAATGCATCTATTCGGGACTGGCTGTTTTTCAATTGACTAGTATTTGGTGCAAAAGGATCCATAATGTATGGCGTATGGACACTATCTGGGGCTCTGGATGGCCATAGGTCCAGGTCATATTCAGGAGATAGAATATTTGTAAAACTTATCTTGTGATCCCATGAGCGTTAATGAGTATTTTAGTTAAGTATGCATGTAGTGTATAATATACCAGCTATTACAGCCATAGCCTTGGATCAACAGGTTTGAAAAAGAAATAGGCTTGTTCAAGGTTTAGCCATTTTTCTCTAGGAATATATAACTCATAGCCGGATGTACCTAAAATTGAAATTGGACTTTCCCAATAAATAGTGTGGGAGAGTCTAATCAGTATACAATGGGTTAAGGTGTCCCAATATTTAGGGCATAGCTCCAGACAAGCTCTTTTTTTTTCAGTCAAAAATGGTTATTTTTCACAATATATCATTTAGTGAAGAAATAAGACACATATTTTTCTGATACCCGCTTTAATATGTTTAGGGTATATATGATAATTTTATTCTAATTCAGAACTCTGGGAACAATTTGGAAATTCTGGACTCTATGAAGGCTTCTGAAAACTTATCACCATTGCTGCAGGATGACCAAGAGAAGAAAAAGGTTTGTAACAAGACTCACCTCTGCAGATAAGAGGGAGGTCTTGTAGCTCTTAGGTTATAACACTTTGCATGCTGGGTAGAAAATTCAGCAGGCAGATGGCATTTTGAAATATTTTTTTTTTATTTTTCCTAGAAAATAGGATTTGATCTTTCATGCAGGTTGTCTCCTTTATAGGAGACAATTTGCATGAAGTGTCAGATCCTATTTTCTAAGAAAAATATGAAACATATCAATTTTAGTATGACTTTATCTGCTGAATAATCCTACATGGTAAGTTTAAAAAAAAATGCCCTTAAATTTAATGCTATATTCCATACTTTTTTGCCCATTGTTTTGTGCTTTTATTTCACAAGATTCTTGGTGGAATGACAGACAGAGTTTGTCTTGTTCAGACTGCTCCTCAGGTCAAAGACCACTGTTTCCATTAGGGCTGTCACGATAAACCAGTAGATCGGTGTATTGCAATATAGGCCCGAGCCAATACGGTACCGCCATATCTAAATTATGTACCGGTAATACCGGTTTTTAGTTGCACCTAAACATTCCGGACAATCCGAAATGTCTGAATGAAGTGTGTCCATAAAAAAAAAAAAAAACAAACAGCATGGCCAAAAACGATCATTTTTAACTTGTGCCTAACAAAAAGGCAAAAAGTGATGTGTGGATCCATTTTTTGGATTAAAATGAACAAGCAGACACAGAAGCCTGTTGAAAATGTTGCGATATGTAGGCACTGTGATCAGTCAGTCAAATACTGATCGTCCCATCTCAATCGGCACTATCCATCTGCCACTATGAAAACGAAAGTAAAAGTAGAGGATACGAAAGTCCACTTACAATCCTAACTCCTTCTCTCAAACCAACAGACGTCAAGAAGGTGCAGCCTACTCTTACTTGGATGCTTAGTGCTACCTCAAAATATCCATTTCATTCAATCAGTGCCTCTGCATTCACAAGATCCATTGCTCGCTACATCATAGATCCTTTGATGGATGAGTTACTTGAATAACTAGTCAACTGGATTTTTTTTTTTTTTTTTTTTTTTTTTTTTCAACACATTTTTTTTTCATTAAAATGTTCACATTTGTTTGAGTTCTGCTTCTTTTAGTTGAAAAACAAAAACAAGCCAAAGATTACTCTGTCAATTCACTTCAAACAAATTCTGGTAAATCAAGCAATATATCATGGTATTGTTGCAATATGCTTTCTGTATATCGCAATATATCTCAATATGCATCTGGCGTATCGTGACAGCCCTAGTTTCCATATGCTGTTTTGTCACAAAGGATGGTGTTCGAAATTTTTTGACAAATCACCATACATATGTGACATTATGCTTTTCTTATTTCACTCAAAACCTGTTATGGAGTATTCATTAGAAGCCTTAAGGAGGCACTTCTAATGAATACCCACAGCATGTGAAAGGTCCAGACCAGCCTGCTAATGTGTGCCACCTGATCATTGTCTGTTGCCTGCTAACCCAATGAATAGCATCATAGCTCTTGATAAGATGCTTTTTTTCAGTCCAAAAGTACAGATATTTTTCTTATTTCTCCATGAAAACATATGTTGTGGGTACTCATTAGAAGCACCTCGCCGAGGTGCTTCTAATGCCCACAACATATGTATTTGTGGAGAAATAAGAAACGTATTTGCCTGATACCCATTCTTATCTAGATAGATGAGAATAAATAGAAGAGACCCTTTCAGACTTTTTGGGTTAAAGCACAAGGTCAGCTCAAGATAAGAAGCACCTCAACAAGCCACCGTGATGCGCTTCTAATGAATGCACACAACAAATGTTTTTGTGGACATGTACAGTTGAACTTCAATAGCTTGAACACTGATGGCTCGTTTACCTAGGCTAATTCAAACTCATTTGTGAGTCCCTACAGAATTCTTCTGATAGCTCAAAAACATTTAAGGAAATTTCATGAAATTGTATGTTGTATGTACTCATTAGAATTGCCTCATCGAGTCAATTCTAATGAGTACACACAACATACCATTATTGTGTAGATGATAAAAAAGATTTCCCTAAATCATCGCCATTTGCTTCCTGACTTGGCGCCATGATTAGCCCACAATGGCTCAAACTACCCGTATCTTGAATAAGTTCCTTGGTCCAAAAGATGTTCGAGCCATTGAGGGTCGACTGTACAGTCGACTCTCGTTATCTCGACCTCACTTATCTCTAATAACCACTTATCTCGAAGTAAAAATCTGGTCCCTGTTTTAACACGGAAATCGAACAGCAGTTTACAAAATATTGTGGAAAAGAGGAGAAATTGCTCCTAAGGAGCAATTTCTCCTCTTTTCCACAATATTTTTATATATCTCTAACTTCAAGCGTCAAATTAAATATTTATACGTAAAATGTGGTTGTTCGATTTATTTTTTCCTCAATTCTGCAAATCTGATATGTCAAGCTACGGGTATCTCGAAGTATTTCAGACAGTCCATTGGACTTCGAGATAACGAGAGTCGACTGTATATCAATACTTTCCGATAGAGAACCATGCCTTATCTGGAGCTATCCTGACAGAATGGCTTTTCTCTCGTGTTGCGTGTCGTATGTACCTTTTTGTGGAAAACAGCTGTTTTTTGTTGTTTTTTTTTTTGAATCTCATATTTTAATACATTGCTCCAAAAGTACTGATATTTTTCTTACTATTCCACAAAAATGTATGCTGTGGGCACCCATTAGAAGTGGCTATTGCCAAGGCCAAATAAAAACAAAAATATGCAAACTGCATAGACCCAGATCAAACTGCCCCTATAGGAGCAGTTTGATAATTGTCTTCACTGTCATTCTATCAATTCTTTTTAGACACAACAAACAGACCTTGTAAAATTTTATGTGATTTATGGTGCCGAATCCAAGTATATCATCATATCATCATCATAATCGGATTTTTGATTAACGTGCAGGTACAGGGGCAACATCCACATCAGTGGGCCCCCTTCCAGATAGCTGGCGTGCTGCACGCATGGCAGATCTCACACCTGATCTCCAGGTACGTCTATCATGAGGGTTGATAACCGAGAGCTTCCACTCCCTGCAATCCCTCTCTGTCAGCTGCTTCCATGTCATTTTGGGCCTCCCAGGCCCACGCTTTCCATCAACCTGTATGTCAAAGGCTGTCTTGATTGCACCACTGGAGCGTTCCACATGTCCATACCATCGGAGTCTTCTCTCCTTCAGAATGAGGTCCAGATCCTCAATGCCAAGCCGCACAAGTAGCTCATTGGACATGATAGTGACAATGTCTTGCGGCCTGACATTGCAGATCTGTCTGATCATTGCCCTGTCATTTCGCTGCAGACGCTGGAGATTCGGCTTTGTCAATGGCCATGTCTCGCTGGCATGGAGCAATGCGCCCCACACACAAGAGCTGTACACACGGCCACGTGTTTTGAAAGAGAGGTGGTGTGAAGAGAGGACTGGCAGCAGATCCTTGAACTTCTTCCAGGCGGTTTTCACACATGTTGTGGGTGAAAGTTCACAGCCACCTGCTGCTGAGAGCATGTCTCCTAGGTAGCAAAAGGAAGCTACCACCTCAGCTTGTCAGGTCCGACCTGGACTTCCTTCTGTGGTCTGCCATCCAAGGGGCGTGCAGTTCCCTAGCACCGTGTACATCTGTAGTCAGGGTCCTTTTTCAGTGGCTTTAGCCCACTGCATTTCTTGTGCACCCAGTGCTTGCAGCCATTGCAGAATATGCTGTTGCTGCCCACTCCAGTGCGACAGACAGCACATGGAAACTCGCCTGAACTCTGCAGGAGGTCCAGTCCCATACCGCAGATCATGATCTTTGTCTTTCCTGCATTTACTCTCAGTCCTTTCTTCTCCATTATCTCTTTCAATAATTGGTAATTATTGTGTAATTCTGTATATAAAAATCCCTAATTATCCTGCCTATTTTGTTCTAACCTGTTACCCTAAACACATATTTTTTATTTGGCCAAAATGAAAAGTCAACACAGGATCTTATTAAGGGGACTGGATACACTGTCAGAGGAGGCAACTCTGTTAAGATGTTATTACCTCCCTTCTGAATAGGGAAAAATGCTAGAAGGGGAACATTTAAATTTGACGGCCCATTAGAAAAATGGATGTTTATCAGGGTCTGCACTGTTTGCCACTCTTCTAGCAGTTTTAACACACATTATTGCATAAAAAGCAGTGCCACACGTTATCAACAGCTGTGCATTAGCCAGCGAAAAGCCGTGTATTAACAAGGCAATTCACGTGCTGTTAATGCACGGCTACGCAACTTTCAATATGCTCGTACTGGGGCCACAGATTTGACGTGTACTGCCCAGCCCTAGAATGAGCATAGTCCGTGGAAATTATGCAAGACATCAGTGAAAACGCGAAACAAAATAGTGCAAGATATAACGCAAAATGTAGCAAATGTTTTCAATTTTTATGCAATAATAGTGATCGAACATGGTTTTTCAATGCAGTAACATTAGCCTGGTCCCTTGGGAGGTGTTGAAAATTGTGGCCTCCTGGCGAATGTTAATGCATGAAAAACCATGTTTGATCCCTATATCAATAGATAGCAAAATGAACTTGTTCAAATTTTAGGACAACTTTGGTAAGGAGGTAAGGTGTCCTAATACTTAGGATAAGTATGGTACTTTCAGGTTGAGGTCAGAGTGATATTTGGGAATTGGACATGAAAATTACAATGTACCTAATTTTGAATATGGGGGTATGAAGACGAAAGAAAAGTAAAGAAGTTTTACAAAGAGGCAGTTATGATTCTACCTAACATTTTTACCCTAAGTATCGGGACACCTTATCTACTTACAATACGTGTCCTAAAATTTGAAATAGTCCATTCTACCTGTTGATGTGTGGAAAATATTGCTGTATGTATGGCAAACAGTGTAGACCCTGATCAAATGCTGCATTTTGCAGCATCTGATCCTTGTGTACATTGTTTTCAAAGGCATATCTGTTAAGGCTGGCACAATTAATCGGATAATCGATTAATTGATTGATAAATTCCACAAAAATAATTATCGTTACAGATTTGCTTAAAATCAATAATTTGATTTCTGTGTCTGTTACTTTACCATATTCACCCTTAGTATGCAGACACCTTGCTGGATGAGTGGCAAACAGTGTAGACTCTGATGAGACGCGGTGTCTCATCTGGGTCTACACTGTTTGCTCAGGACGGTCTGACCAAGTACATACAGAAAAGTACAACATATGGTAAGAGTCATGCTCAGACAGGTAATATTATGACCAAATGTTTAGTGAATACTAATCAATTATTGATCGCAATTACCTTTTCAACTCTGATTAATCAGCCTTAATATCTGTCCCAATTCGTAGGGTTATTATGATAACCCATGATCCTTGCAAAACTTGTTATTTTTTCCCTGCATTGACAAAGTTATGCAATTACATGTATATAATTCTTAATGTATTGTTATTTTTTTTTTATGATTTGAAAAGTTGTAGGAGCCATGAATTTATGTTGCCGTGGCCTCACTCAGCTACATCTTATCTGAATTGAGTTAAACTCTGTTTATTCATTTTCAGTCAGCCAGATCAAGATTTGTCAGACAAGTGGAATCTTCGCCATGTCTACAACAGGCCTTTAAGACAGCTATTTTTAGTGGTATTGGTGGGGGTCTCTTGTCCTTTCTTGTAACAAGTAGGTATCATCTTAGTCCCAATATGCACTGGATAAGTAATTAAAGTACAGTTGTTGCATATAATGGAAATATGTTGTTTTGAGTGAGATTTTATAATTTTTTATGATATATTTAATGCTCATATTTCGATCAGTCATTTATCCAATTATCAGAGATTACAATGTATATATATTTCAAAGAGCAACATTTGACTATGTCTTAGTTATACCATGGTTCGTGCGCATGTACGATGCGATAATGTACGAGCGTGAGCGAGTGCATTATCGCACGTACATGCGCAGAACCATGGTATAACTGATTTATCACATTTGCATGCATGTAGATCATCTACATCGTGAGATATTTCATGCTTAATGTTGGGAATTTAGGCCACTATGTGATAAATTATTTTCAGGACTGTATACTGAATATACCGGAATATACTTACGTTGACATCTAACATAGGCTTAGATAAGAGTGGGTTAATATTTTTCTTATTTCTCCATGAAAACATATGTTGTGGGTACTCATTAGAAGTGCCTCTGCGAGGTGCTTCTAATGAGTACCACGGCATATGTTTTTATGAAGAAATAAGAAAAATATCATTACTTTTGGATTATAAAAAGCGCCTTAACTAGAACTATGATATTATTCTAAACAGTCAACTGGCCTCTTCTAAAGCACTCTAGTACATGTAGCACCATACTTTAAGGAAGATTGATATCTTTTGTGAAGAGCAGCAAGAAATTAACAGCTGACAGTTTCTGCTAAAATTTCCAAAACTAGCTAAATTATAAGAATTTAGCTATTTTTGGGTTTTAGCAGAAATTGTCAGCTGTTTGCCAAATCCATGTATAACTTCAATCATATCTATTGTGACATACCGTATTCGATCTAATTACCGCACATACCCCTATAAGCGCACACTCATGAAATTCCGTAGTCTTCAGATTACAGCCAGTGTACTTTTTATTTACTTTTTTATAAAGGCATATGTTGTGGGTTCTCATTTGAATTGCATCAACTTGTTAATGCAATTCAAATGAGTACCCACAACATATGCCTTAATAAAGAAAATCAGAAAAAAAAAATCGCATAATCATCATCAAATAAGTCCTTTTCTGATCTTTTTATAGTGTATCCTTAATAGGTATAGGTACATATTTTATCGCATCTGAGTGTTCCCAGTAATTTTGAAAAACCTAAGCGCACAGTGCGATAATTAGGTCGAATACGGTAGGTATTTTTCAACCAGACATATATTAAACAACTGATTACAATTACAACTTCACTTATTGCCTGAAATCATTTTCAATGTCGAAAGTGCTTTAAGATAGCATTAAAATATAGCATGGCAACATATTTTGGCATGCTTGGTAAACATTCCATTGGACAACATTTTAAAATGTTATTTTCCAAGAAAATAGGGTGTGAAATTTCATTCAAATGGTCTCCTCATTAGAAGACTGTGCATGCAATGTCAAACTTATTTTCCAGGAAAAATAAGGAAGGTATCATCAATTTGTCACTTACGGTAAATGTCATAAAATTTTGTACACCAAAATTCCCTTACAAACAGTGCAGACTCAGATCAGACTGCTTCTTCAGGAGCAGTCTGATCTCTGTCTTCACTGTTTGCCATTCCTCTTAGTATTTTAAGGAACAACTGCATAAAAAAAAAAAAAAAAAAAAATAGTCAAAAAGGTATGGGATAAAAGGTTCAAAATTTTAGGACATTTACTGTACTGAATTTGTCAAGGGCACAGCAGTTTCAACCATCCATAGATTTGTTATTAGTTGATCAAACAGAATGAAAAGGATATGTTGTACCTGATGGAGTGGTATGCAGTATGCATGCTGCAGATAGGGTATGCACAATGCAGATAGAATATAACAGTGAAAACATAATGTGAGCGTTTTTTTACTTTGCACAATTGTAGGTTGTAGGTGGTAGTGGGGTGGAAATGACCTGCTGTATTGTAGGTAGGGAAAGGCAAGTTTGTGATTCTTTGTTCTGCACTGTCATACACTTTTTCCTACCATCTATTTTTCCCTTTCCTCTTCTCTACTACCAGTCCTCTTCTTTTCCTTTTCTTTCTTTCTCTGACTCAGTGCTCTAAATAAGATTTTGGTACAATGACTATTTTACCCCCTGCTTTAAAAAAACTTAAATGCAGATTTGCAATGTTTAAATCTTAACCCTTGTCCTGCTGAACCCGGATATACCCTATCTTTGCAAACAGTGTAGATCCAGATCAGTTGGCTTCAGAAGAAGCCAACTGATCTGGATCTGTACTGTTTGCCATTAAGTATGTGAATTTATAGCAACAATGCTGATCAAGTAATCTGATTGGCTGAAAATTAGAATAGGCATTGCTTATTAATTTATTCTGCAGGACAAGAGTTTAAGCACCAAGCATAAGTGTAGCATACAAAATCCTATATTTTTTCAGAGAAAATACAGTAAAATTCTTCTATTAAGACCACTTTTGGTACTGCTTAAAAGTTGTCTTATTTGTGGGGTGGTCTTTACCCTTAATATGCCAAGAAAACCTGCATCTGAAAATGTTTTCTGTTTATGTCATCTGCTGAATATTCTTGCAAACTTTTCAAACCTGTTTCTGCTTACAGGCAAACAGTGTGGACCCTGATCAGACTGTTTCTAGAGGAGCAGTCTGATCTGGGTCCACACTGTTTGTAAAAATAACTTAAAATCGCAAGCAGATGATAAAGCAGACGACAGTTGTTGTATTTGGCAGTTTAAGGGTTAATATTGAATATAGAACATAGCTGCAGATAAGGTGTTTTTGTTTTTTTTTTCATCCAAGAAATACTGATGTTTTTCTAATTTCTCCACAAAAAATAATATGTTGTGGTACTCGCTGAGGCGCTTCTAATGAGCACCACAACATATTTTGTTTTATGGAGAAATTAGAAAACTATTATGCAGATACCCCCTTTTATCTGGAGTTATGTAGAATAACAAGAAACCCCCATTTGGGACTGGCAAAAGCTGGTCTTAACCCTTGTCATGTTGAATAAATTAAGATGCCACACCCACTTGTAATTATCACTCAATCAGATTCCTTGATCCAGATTGTTGATACAAATTCACATACTGAATGGCAAACAGTGCAGATCCAGATCAGTTGGCTTCTTCAGAAGCCAACTAGTCTGGATCTACACTGTTTGCAAATGATATATCCAGGCTCAGCAGGACAAGGGTTAAAAGTGAAGTGGTTTTATTTTTGAGTGGTCTTAGTAGCATAATTATACTGTAAAACTTTGCATGAAATAACATGCTTTATTTTTTCTTAAAAACAACAACAGCAAAGCAACCTAGAATGCATGAACTTGTCATGGATGCTTTAATGGTTAAATCCTTTCTGATCTAGTGTACTGCTACATTTTACTCACAAAAGAATAAATGTGAAGGAAATTGCCTTATGTTAAAAGATATAAAGTTCACTGAAAATTTTTACCCCCTAAATTTGATTAAATGCTGACAGGGCTTCCATTAACTTCCAGACTCAGGAAGTCCCAGACTTCCTACCCCTCAAATTTGGAAGTCCCACAGGAAAATCTAGGAAGTCCCACTTTTCTTCCGTGCTGCGGCGGTCTGCCCTTTCTTTAGTAGAACACAGGTTCTTATTTCAGTGTCACACAGTATCATCATGATATACGCTTCTCTTAGATGTGTTTTAAAAATGTCCTTATCGCTTATTAAAATTCGATCGCATCTTTTTGGAAAGCCTGTACTTGTATGTCGGACCTTAGAGAAAGCATCAACATTGGTACAACTTCGCATTCGTTTCAAAGCCCAGAGAAAGAAAAAAGAAAAGAAAATACATGAGAGAAAACACCCAAAACATGTTTTCTTAAAAATAAACTATGCTAAAATTATTTTGCAGAAATGTATTTAATGAAATATTTGTTCGGATTGAAGCTGACTACACGAGCGAACGAGTTGCTTACTTCACAAAAATTGCGGGAAAACGGCGCCGACTCATGCAACAACAAACAAATTAAAGGCAGGTCTCGATGAAATACCAACAGCAAAACGTTCGTTCGCGGAGAAAAGCAAGCAAAACCATCGCAAATCGCCTATATTTAGACTTACTTTGCGGCTTTTCCGCGCTGGTAAACTGCACAACCGGAACAAGGCTACGTATTTAGAAACGGGTTTTCCGAAAATTTTGACGTAAAAATATGTTTTCTTTTCATTTGAAAAATTGCTTTTGTTGTCATGACAAACGTAAGCTTCTAAATTCGAATAGATTTCAATTTGCGTTCTGTGCATAATTGTTATTTATTTATTTATAGAATTTCACTCGGCAATTCCCGGAACTGTTGCAGACGACACACGTTCTTAGCAAAATAATAATTTAAGGTTTTAAGACGTGACTATTAAAAAATAATAATGACTTCATATAATTTCAACGAATATTTTCGGGGTCACAGTAGAATAAAAACATCAATTAATCAACTCAGCACGCGTGACAAATACACGCAGTGATCACGCAGTCATCAAAAGGGTGCTGCGACGCATGACACGGCTGTCAATAAAACTCCCACAAGCGGACAGTGGGACGTCCTTAAAGCTCAGTCAACACAGGTAGCGAATTTCCGGTAAGTAGGTGGGGCAAACATCATACAACTGGTTAAAAGTGGGCGGGCCTTTTGACAATTTTTGGACGTCTCGGGTATCGATTTCGGACGGACAAAAGAAATTTCGGAAGTCCGAGGTACGTCTTTGAAGTTCAATTTGGACGTCCGGTGGCAATCACAGGGCGTAATATACGTCGTACGTCCGCTTAACGGAAGCCCTGGCTGAAATCCAAAATCTCGTTGAGTATTTTTACCCCATCAACTTTAATTTCAATGCTGATTTTCAAACATTCCATGCTGAAATACTCTTTACTCTTATCTAGAGCTCTGATGACTCCTAAAGAGTCATGTGTTGTTAAAGAAGAACTTGAATTAAAACAAGTGGCTAATATAATTGTAGCTAGATGCTTTTTCAAGTCAACCTTTCATATTTTTCAGATAGTCCTAGGAGAGCTGCAAACTGGGCATTTGGGACATATTTTCTTTCACAGTATCCAATATGGTAGGCATTTTAAGACATATTTTATTTGATATCACCGTTTGGTCTGCTCCATGCCATCCATGGAAATGATCCTGGAAATGTTTCCATATTTCAGAGATCTAGGTATTCAGATGACCACCCTTCTGATTGCTCCACAAAGACATGTTGTGGATAGTCATTAGATTTACCTTGGCAAGGCCATTCTAATGACTGCCTCTACATATGTTTTTTTGTTTGTTTGTTTTTTTTCTGAGAAGATTCAAGTTAAAATGTGCACAAGTACTAGTTAAGTGCTTATGGTACTGAACCTACCCAGGAAAATGTGGTTAGGTAAACTGACCATGGTCAACAGGATCTTAATGGGTTGACTGGGCCGTAAAATCTCAACACACACACACACACACACCAGTGTTAGAAAATAACTTTTTTCACAAGTAGCAAGTAGTTGCTACCTGGTCTGAAAATAGGTAGCAAAATGCATCTACATGGCAGCAAAAGGTGTTGCCCCCATGTCATGGGTTAAACCTTCAAGCACTTAGCATATTTAGCAGATAGCATTTTCAAAGTATTTTTCTTATTTCAGCAAAAATGAGATTTGACATTACGTGTGAATTGTCTGCTTGGCAGACGAGTCACATGAAGTGTCAAGTCTAATTTTCACTGAAGATATTCACAACACTTAAAGTTGATAGTGTTTGGAGCACTATACCAAGTAGCAACTTTTTGCTACCAACTTTTTGACCAGGTAGCAAACTGAATTTTCAGGTAGCAAATTTGCTACTTGCTACAGTTAATTTCGAACCCTGCACACACACACACACACCACACACACCACACACACCACACACACACACACAAAAAAAAAGGAATGGATGCACTATGTCAGATTGTTTTGCCTCCATTCTGAAAAGGGGTGTACCTTGGGAGTAAATTATTTCCTTTTGGAGTACAAGTAGACCTTCTTTCCAGAAGGGGCTTTATGTACAGGAAAGAAATCAGGAAGGGACAAAATTTGTCTCCCCTGTAAAAGATGGCAAAACATCAACCAATTGCATCCAGTCACCAAATACTGGCAAACACACACCTGCATTTACATGGGCATATTAATTTTTATTAGAGTTTTTAAAATTGTTAGGAATATTATTTTGCAGGACTAAGTTATAAGGTTTCTCTAATTTCTAGGGTCATTCTACACCTTTTACTGATCCAAGATGGAGTGTTGTAAGTTACTGGCAAAAGCACTGGTTAAGCCTTCCCAGGAATAATGCGAGTATGTTATTTGACAGGCTCAACATGACCTCAACTTGACTGAGCTGTAAAACTCCATATCAAGCAGACAAACATTTTCCATGCAAATACTTTGTAGGCAGATGATTCTTATGAAATGTCAAGCCTTATTTTCTTTGAAAAAAAAAAAAAAGGAAAAATACAATAAAAATCAAAAATGTTATCTGCTGGAGCTTTTAGTGTTAAAAAGAGGCTTCAGTGTAAAAATAAGTCTTACCTTGCTGATGGAGACCAAAAACGTTTGTCATGTAACATTTACATGGCAGTAAGCATTTTATTTGAATCATTAGGAGAGAAAATTTAGATGAAATGTTGAGGTGCATTTTCTAAATTTTTTTTTTTTTTTTTGCTGTTTTTTAGTGCAATAGATTGAAGTTTAATACATGTACCACCCTATGTGCAAATTCAGCTGATAACAAATTGATATATATTTTTTTTTTTGTTATTATTATTATTATTTTTTTTTTTTGCAGAAAAGAGTCTTGATAATTCGTGCAAACTATCCTCAGGAGACAATTTGCATGAATTGTCAAAGCCTATTTTCTGTGAAAAATAGAAAAAATATTTCAGAATGCTGTCTGCTGAAAATTTTACCCGGCATGCTAAGCGTTAATGTTATGTTAATGTTATGCCAGTAATTAACATTACATAGCTCCAGATGAGACACTTTTTTTTTTCAACCAGGAAGTGTTAATATTTTTTTTCTTATTTTGCCACAAAACCATAGATTGTGGGTACTCATTAGAAGTGCTTTGCTGAGGCACTTCTAATGAGTACCCACAAGGTGTTTCTGTGGAGAAATAAGAAAAATATTTTCTTGATAAATCCTTGTATCTGAAGTAATGATATTAGTATTATTTTTTTGCAGGTTTCTTTGTCGGTATCGTCATGTAAAAGAGCAGCAAGAGACTGCACAATATAGACCAAGCCTACCAAATAAAGAACTGTTAGAAGGAATAAAATATGAAAAAAATTTAGATAAGCTACTTGAAAGACATACAAAGGAGACAGGATTAGAACAGTTCGAAGTGTCAAATAAAAAAGAATAAATAAAAGAAAGGACTAATGGAAGCAAATTCTTTCCTAACAGAGCATTTTTTAGAAGTGGCTTGATTTGCAGTAAAGGAAACAAGAAGTCACAAAAGTTGTCTCCCTTAGTGGAAATGAAAC
Source organism: Anodontia alba (assembly GCA_964016985.1). Taxonomy (NCBI): domain Eukaryota; kingdom Metazoa; phylum Mollusca; class Bivalvia; order Lucinida; family Lucinidae; genus Anodontia; species Anodontia alba. Next base: position 90,573,884 of record OZ024823.1, read on the forward strand.
TCGAGCAAGTGTATCCAGTCCCCTTAAATTTTTTAAGTCTGAATGTGGGCCTTTCACATTCCAGAGGGAGCAAATTCTTTCTGAGTAGACCCATTTTCGTAAGGGGCTTGGTGTGCAGTAAAGGAAACAGGAAGTTACAAAAGTTGTCTTCCTTGGCGGAAATGGTGGAACTTCTACCTAGTGTATCCAGTCCCATTTACACTTTCCATGCTGTGGGTAAATTCAGCAGACGACAAACTGATGACTTTATTTTTTTTATTTTTCTTAGAAAATAGGATCTGACATTTCATGCAAATTGTCTCCGCAGAAAAAAAAAATTTGAAATTGCCGTCTACTGAAATTCTGGTACTGGATTTTCCCAGTTGGTCCTGGCAAATACAAATAGATCTGCCACATAAATTGAGAACCCGACAAACTGCAAACAAAATGTTTATTTCGGTTTGGTTTGACATGTGCTGTACCATAGGGCTTGCTCGCGCAGGCTTTCGGCCTGCACCGCATTCGGCCACATGCGGCAGCAAGCTCACTATAAATAATCTCCTTAACTCTCTCAGGGATCATTTTCTGGCGCGCGATATTCTCGCATTTTTTTGCAAGAAATCGCATCAAAATTCCCGGAGTGAGAAAAAAAATCGCACGCTGAATTTTTCTCATTAGGGCCGTTAAGTTCCTATTTTGCACATGCGGCTCATTTCGAGACTATCGGACTGTTCTGTTTGACCGGTTTCTGAATTATTGTGGCGCCAAAATTCATTACGCATACGACCGCAGGTAACCATTCATAAATCTGTATTACTGAAAAGCTTTATCGTAAAATTTCATTCTCGGTCTCTGGTTTAAGTAAGCGCTTTTTTGATCGCTACTTCGAGTCAGCAAAAAAAATGTCCGCCGACTCGGAAAAAGAAAGAAAGAAAATTATCCGCCCCGAAGCGGTCCAGTCGGGATGGCAACATGTTAAAGTATCATGTTCGAGCACAACCCAGCTAGACTGAAGCGGCCACGCTCTCCTCCCCTGATTCGGATGACGATCAAACACGACCGAACTGCCTGATGAATACCCTTATTCAGCTGTTTGCATTTTGTTACGAGCCAGGCGTAACGAAAAAGAAATGAAAGGGAAACCAGCATCAAGCTTTAAAAGTATTTACAGTATGTGTTGATAACAAAAAATAAGAAAATGTGCAAGACAGAACAAATTCTGTCCAGTCTCAAGGACACATAATTGAAATTCCATGAGTCCTATGATAAGATCATGAGTCTGTAATATATTTTAGAGCAGACATCTACTGTTTTTGTGAGCTCAGATATCTACTGTTTTGTGAGCTCAGGGACTCGTTTATATAAAAATTTGTGAGTTCCAGAGAAAAATTATGAGTATATGAATCGGAACTCTCTGGTAAAAAATCATCGGCTAATGTCACAAAATCCCTGCGAAATATTCCAGAAGAATTTCTGAAACAAATCCTTTAAATTGCAGTTTCTGATCCCACAATTTAAAGTCCCTGAATTCAGGGTTTAATTCCAGAATTAATGAAACATTGAAGTAATCCAGTAAAGAATGAAAGTGTACAAAGATGCTCATATGAAAATCTTCTCTCCTTATATAATATCAAAGCACAATCTAAAAAAAATTGCAGTACTAACGGCATCACTTATTATCCAGCATTTATCAAGAAAAAATTAAATGTTCTGTGACATGCCAAAAATAGCTTAATCTAGAATATTCCATCTGTAAATTCCAAAAAGAATATAAACAACTTGTTATTGTAAACATGATTTTCCAGAAAGTTCAAATTTATATATAAACACTTGCAGTAAACATGAAAATAATGATACTTAAAATAATCAAACACCCTATATATAACAATTTTATTAACCTGATTTAGAGTACATTACAAAATAAGGAATAATAATACTAATTACTTATACATACAATTCTGATACAAAATCTGACCTTTACAAAAAAAAAAAAAAGTCTCACTCAGTTTGCCTGAGCGAGCAAAAAAAAAAAATCTCACTGAATTTGAAAATCTCTCACTGTTTTTGTCCAAGTGGGTTTTTTTCTCTCACAAAAATCCGGGGCCAGAATAATCCCTGCTCTCTACAAAAACATTATGTTATACAAAAACATGTTAAGGGTACTTTGTACAAGCTCCTCTTCGAGGCATGACAAAACCTACTACAAAAACACTTGTGCTACCAGCAAATACTCAGACCAGCCTGCACATCTACCAGACTGATCACTGATGGCATGTGCCTTCTATAGCCTCCAGGCTATCAAAAGAGAGATGAACGAGAATCCTCGTCATGCTAAATGGATGTATAGGCTGATCTGAGTCTTTGCTGGTCACACAGCGGCCTATTTTAGGTTTTGTCCTGCACTGACTCGTAGCATTATTTACGAGAATCCTCGTCATGCTAAATGGATGTATAGGCTGATCTGAGTCTTTGCTGGTCACACAGGGCCTATTTTAGGTTTTGTCCTGCACTGACTCGTAGCATTATTTCTGCCGGCCTCGGTGGCTCAGTTGGATGCGACGTCTGACTGGAGACCAGGAGGTCGCGGGTTCAACCCCCACCGAGGTCGGCAACATTCTTTCTTGGAGATTGATCATGAAATATTTTCTACGGTCATTCTCTCCCTTCCGCTGATTCAAGAAGGGCAGTTATCAGTTTCTGGCGAAAGAATGTGCACATTACTGGTTAACCGCTTAGAGGACTAAGTCTGCCCAGTAAACGTGTGGTTAGGTAAACTGACCGTGCTTGACATGACCCCATTGGGTTGACTGGGCCGTAAAACCTCAACACAAACAAAGCATTATTTCTTGGTTGAAAAAAATTCCTTAACTGGTGCTGTCATACATCATATCTGATTTTCAAAGTTCAGATGTTAGTTATTCAACATAAGACTTTCAAGATACAAAAAATTTGAATTATGTGCCAACTGGCATACATCTTAACTTTGAAATGGAAATGACGTTTGACATTTGAACAGATCACTTGTCTGTTCTTAGTGGCCTTAGTTTCCATTTACTGTATTTATGATGGTATTTATTGCTCTGCAGGTGGTTTAAATTTCAGCAGACATCAGTTTGAACTATTTTTTTTTTTCATTTTTTTCCCAGAAAATAGGCTTGAATAGATCATGTAAATTGTCTCATAAGGAGACAATTTGCATGAAATGTCAAAGCCTTTTTTCTTTGAAAAATAAAAAAAAATGTTTTTAAATGTCTGCTTTAATTTTTTACCCAGCATTTTAAACGTTAAGCACATTGTTATCTATACAAAATTATGGAGTTGTTTAATTACATGAGTGCTTATTTCATATGATATTTATTAAATAACTTCAGTGATAAATACATGTATTTTTAGTGAGCTTTGTAGAAGAAAAAGATTGAGGTTATTGAATGAACTCAGCCCTTAAAGTGTTAATCATAACTGCAACAGACATTTATCAATATATATTTTTTTTAAAAGAAAATAAGTCATGAGATGTCATGTGAGACGATTTTATAACTTATTTTCTCTGGGAAAAAAAGAGAAGAAGAAAAATGTCGTCTGCTACAAAATTTTCTTGATGCTTTAAGGGAAAATAAGTATATAAAAAGAATATGAATGTGAGATTATGACTTCAATACGACATTGTATGCAGTGTGTAAAAAAGTGACTTTGGGAAATATGTAGACAGCGAAGGTCAGATCGACCTGTATATTCTTACAGTCTGATCAGGGCGTTTACTGTCTGCTTACAGAATTATTATATACTATAGAATATGTTAATGTATAGGCTGGATCCTTATCAACTTGCTCAGTTTCTCGGCTAGTCTGAGTCTTTACTGTTCACATAATTATTGTTCAAAGATGCTGTTTCTCCTGGTATGACTCATGCATTTTCTGCTGGCAGTGTCTCCTTTGCTCCCATTTGGTAACAACTGGTTAACCCTTGTCCTGCTGAACCCAGATATACCCTGTTTTGCAAACAGTGTAGATCCAGATCAGTTGGCTTCTGAAGAAGCCAACTGATCTGGATCTGCACTGTTTGCCATTAAGTATGCAAATTTATAGCAACAATCTGGATCAAGTAACCTGATTGGCTGAAAATTAGAAGTGGGTGTGGCATCTTAATTTGTTCAGCAGGACAAGGGTTAACCTAAAAGCACTAAGCAAAATTGTAGCAGATGACATTCTAAATTTTCTATTATTTTTCACTGAAAATAAGTCTTGGCATTTCATGTGAATTGTCTGCTAGACAGACAATTCACATGAAATGGTAAGCCTTATTTTATCTATAAAAATAAAAATATCAAAATGTTATTAGCTGCAGTTGTGATAGCACTCTTAGGGTTAAGAATTGTTATTTTACTGGTCATAATTAAATGTCAGTAAACTTGTGTCATATGATTTATGTATTAACTTTGTGGCATTGTAAGATTTCAAGCAATTAGAGAAACTATATTCTACACTATGTCTGTAATTTAACATGGTTATAAAAAAAAATGATTTTATGATGGTGTTAATTCTCTCTCTTATAATTTTACCTAACCCTCCACCCCACCAACACTGCCCTGCCACACACACACCCCAGATGCAGTCACATAATGACACCAGACAGACCTGTCCTTGCTCTACCAGTACTTGAATGCAGTTTCCAAAATTGATTTTCCCTCAGAAAAGGGGTGTACTCTAAAAGGAAAATTTGCTCCCAAGAGGAAAAATTCTTTCTTTGTAGAGTAGACCCCTTTTTGGAATAGGCGTGCAAAAAGGAAGAAAGAAGTGACACTAGAATTTCCTCACTTACAAATACAGTCAACCCTCTTTATACTAACACTCGACAGGGACAAAATTTGTTTTAATTATAATTTGACTGGAACGAAGCCTGCACTCGAGGGGCAACAGTCAATAAGAAATTGTGCTAGAAAATTGTATTAAATATTCAATAAACTAATTTTTTTATATTAGAATCACCTCACTGAGGCAATTCTAACAAGCATCTTAATCATGTTCTATGAGCAAATAAGGATAAACAAGGTCTTACATATAAACTCAGCTCACTAAGGATCTTTACAACAGCCAATTCATTTTAATGGCAGCATCTCTGGGAACATATGGTGTCGTTGTAACAAGGGTCCACTGTAATGGCAGAGAATCTACCAAGTGAAGTACATGTATATGTGCATGTTGAGCGTTAAGCAAAAGAGCAGCTACTTCTCTATAGACATCTATCAGTTGTTTTTTTTTTTTGTTGTTTTTTTTTTGTGGAGCTCTACTCCAAAGTAAATATGCAGTTTTGTCATAAATCAATAGAAAACTATTTGTCATAACCATCTATGCACCACAAGTTTTATTGTATTCAGTACTATCAAAAATTTGAAAATTTCTGTTGACCCATAGTAAAAATGGCTGCAAATAATGCAAAAATTGATAGGGTAGGTAGTTTTGATACCGGTTTTCAACAATTTCTGCTTGTTCAAATTCTTAAATTTTAACAATGTTGTGATTGAACATAAATAATGTAAAATCAATAAAATACATTTCCTAATAAATTTTCCAGGAACCCAGTTTACTATAGAAATTACATAGGTTGGACCCATTTTTTGCCATAAAATTATTTTGTACAGTAAATATTTGAAAAAAACAGGAACAGAAATGGCAAATGGTTAATGATAAGATTTTGTCAATCAAAAGTCAAATTTTCCATTTAGATTAAAACTCAAATAGTCCATTTAGCCATTCTCGTGTGGTGTTTTAATTTAAATGGAAAATTTGATTTTTAATCTAAATCGGTGAATGTGTCCAAATTCAGATATGGAAGAGTCCCATTTCATACACCCAGGATTGAAAAGGCTTTGACTCAGGTGCGCGATCGTTGTCCACATTACGAAAACATGCCTATACAATTTCGACCTCCTTAAACCCACTTTTATACAGTAAAACTGGGGTTTACAGGGGTATACATTATTTTTCTTATTTCTGCTCAAAATCATAGATTGTGGGTACCCGTTAGAACCGCCTCGGTGAGGCGGTTCTAACGAGTACCCACAATCTATGTTTTTAGCAGATATATGAAAAACAGAGGTTTTTACCTGAAATTTTTCTGTTTTTGGAGGTGAAATTTTCTACATATTTGCATAGGTGTGTTTTCGTAATGCAGTGGGCTACTTGTTTTCTCCCGTACTAGTTGTTCTCTGGGCGACAAGACTGGTTGACTTGTCATTAAAAACTCAAAGCTATATGCATGTGCCCATTTAGTGATGGTTGATCTGGGACTTCAGGGGTCTTTCAACTGTATTTCAGTTTTACCAACTTGTGACAACTTTTATTTGAATGAAACATTATTTGTATGTAGCTTAGTCTAACAACACAAATGGTATACTGGTATGCAAACTGAAAGAAAAAAAAAAACATCAGCCAATACATATTCAAATTAATTAGATCATTGACTTCTTATTACAGACCTAAAATGTACAAATGTTTTCTACTGTAATTACTGTTATTTGAGCGAAACAATGTATTTTAGCCATAAGATAATGGTATATTGGTATGCAAACTAAAAAAAAAAGCCCACGTCAACAAATTGACTCCTCCGTCAGAAGGCTATAACCTAGCCCATGCGTAAATCCTTAGACAAACAATATCGTGATACAAGTATTTGTCAATGAAAACTGCATTCGTACCTGTATTTATCAATGAAAAAGTACATAGGTAATATTGTTTGTCTAAGCAATAACATTAACCGTTAACTGGTAAGCTATTTTGGTTGGTCAGATTTTGGTGTCATTTACTGGTCAGGTGATTTCACGGAGGACTCAATTCATTTTCAAGTTGGAATACTACATCGTTTTGATTAAAAAAAGCCCACGTCAACCAATTCATTTTCAAGTTGGAATACTTACATCGTTTTAACCTTTACCACTATGGGCATATTCAGCAAACAACAAATCAATAATATTTTTCTTATTTTCCCAGAAAATAGGCTTTGACATTTCATGCAAATTGTTTACAGTGAGAATTTGCATGAAATGTCAAAGCCTGTTTTCTGAAGAAAAATAAGAAAAACGTTTCAAAATGACTGCTGAAAATTTTACCCAGAGTGCTAAGCGTGAAGGTGCTAAAATAAACAATAATTCAATATCTAAGAGCTACTGATCAGTTTGCATGGATTCTTAGCATTGTCTAAGCTTTTATTTTTATCGGACGTGATGCGGTACGTTTTCCATCAGGCGGCTCATTTACATTTCTTCTGCAACAAAAAAGTCTTTTCACTTCCTGTTTGAATTGTTTGTCCATAATACCATAGATAATAGGATTAACAAAGTTATTGATGATGAAGGTTGTGTTGAGGAACCTGAAGATAAGACCAAGATCGGGATGTATGATCATGAAATCGGGACTCGTATCTAGAAACATTACAATTGCCTTTGGTATGAAAGAAATCGCAAATACGATCGTTATGACAACAAATACTAATGATATTCTGTAGCGAGGAACTTTCCTGTTAGTTACATGGCAATTAACTGGGGATGAAGTAGTACTCTTAGCAGAACTTTTGATTTCCTTCTTTGAGTTTGCACTTGTGTCCTTTCCTGATGTAGGTCTTTGGTGTTCCTTTTTGTTAGCCATATATTTATTTGAAGGTGTCTTGGTGTGAGAGTGGGGAATGGTTTCTTCATTCGAAGGGAGACTATATGATGCATGATGATGGTTACGATAGTTCCCCTGCTTGTCTGCGCCACTGTCCACTACTGAGACGGTAAAATCACTGGGCTGTTGATGCGCTGAACTTTCACTGTGGACGACGGACTTTTCATCATGCATTCCAAATTTGGGTTTTCTGAAGATAACCCTACATATAAAGAAGTAAAGAACTGCCATTGTTATCAGCTCTGCAACAATTATAAAGAAAATAAAAGCGTAAAATGCCATAGCAAGATTTGGTCTTCCTCCTGGCACACTTGTACAAACATGTCCAATTAAATTGTACTGTGAAGATTCCACTGGCGCTTTCCCATAAAACATAAAACAGGGTGCCGAAATTATCGCTGAAATTACAGTTATTAATAAAATCAGCAACTTCTTTTTTCTCATCTGCTTCCCAAATGGTCTACAGACTTTCCGATATCGATCAATCGCGATTAGTAGCAAAGTAAATATCGACGTCAATGCTGCTACCATGCTGAAATACCATGCCAACTTGCATCGGATGTCGCTCTCGTACATAACTGATAAAAGATTTTCTTCTATATTAACAGAACAAGTAATAACCAAAGTAGTCATGTCCATAGCTGCGAGAATTGGGATAAAAAATCTGCCTTCACAATAAGTCTTGAATCGTTTCAAGTATATAAACAACACTGTGGAATTCCCCAGTACTCCCAACACCATATATAACGCTAGAACAAATACCAAGGGCAAATACTTTTCAACTTGTTCGCGTTTCCAGTCTTCAAGTGTTTTGTTGTAGGTAAAATAACTTGTCGTCTGATTCTCCATTGTCTTCTTTGTCAAACACAACAGCTCTAAATACACTCTTTAATGTCTGAAATAAAGAGAAAAAAGTTCTTCAATGCTCAGCATACTGGGTACACATTTTAGCAAAAACATTCTTGAAGTATTTTTTATAGTTTACCTTGAAAAAAGTGTTCGGTATTTCATGCAAATTGTTTACATGACATCAATCTCTGTTTTCTAGAAAATAATACTTAGGAGACAATAAGCATGGAATAACAAGGTTTGATATTTCATGTAAATTCAAATATGTCTGCTTAGGAGAAAATTTGCATGAAATATTAATCTGTATAAAGACCGGTTCATAGCTCCAGATAAGATGGGGTATCCACAAAATATTTTCTTATTTCTCCAAGAAACGTATGTTATGGGTACTCATTAGAAGCGCCTCATCGAGGCGCTTCTAATGAGTACCTTCAACATACGTTTCTTGGAGTAATAAGATAAATGTCAGTGCTTTTCAGTTGAGAAAAATGCATTATCTAGAGATATGCCAGTTGTCTAATGACTTCACCGGAAGACCATTTGTGTCTCTTAAAATTCAATTGTATTGTGACATGTTGTCAGTTGTCTGAGGACTTGTCGCTGGAAGACCAAATGTCTCCTCATGACATGTCGCATGATGTGTCACTGGAATACCAATCGTCTCTTGAAGTATTGCTGGGACCACACATATCAACGGTTGTCATTACAAGAAGACCAATTGTCTTATAGAGTTGCTGAAAGATCAATTGTAACATGAAGTAAGTATCACTGGAACATTAGTTGTCTCACGGCGTGTCACTGAAAGATCAATTGTCTCATGACGAGTAAGGACTGTCTCATTTGTGTCACTGTGTCACAATTGTTTAGTTAGGTGCCTAAGGATGACCAGTTGTCTCATGGCGTGTCACTGAAAGACAAATTATCTCATGACGTGTCGCTCGCATAAGAACTATATCATTTGTGTCACTAGGATACCAACTGTTTAATTAGATGTCACAGGAAGAAACAGCCCGAGATTATAAGACTTTTTTTCGTGCTAGCTGAACTGAGCATGAAATTTGTCCTGCTAATAAATCTCAAATTATTAACAATTGCAATTCGTTCTTGCTTAACATAGCTGAGCATGAAAATTTCTCTGCTAAAAATATGAAAATGCCAACTATTGTTGGCATTTTCATATTTATTAGCAGAGAAAATTTCGTGCTCAGCTGAGTTGAGCAGGAAAGTTTTATAACCTCAGGACCAGTTTTAATGTATTGCGAGAAGATCATTTGTCTGGAGACCTATCATTGGAAAACAAATTGCTTCACGACATGACATTGAAACACAAGTTATTCCATTACATGCCACTAGAAGACCAATTGCCCCCATGACATGCCTGGAAGACAAAGTGTATTTGTCGTTTTATTGGAAGACCATTTGTCTCATGATGCTAGGAGTCGATTTGTTTAAAGATGTGTCACTGAAAGACAAAATGTCACGTGACATGTCACAAGAAGAGAGGTGGTCTCATGACATGTCACTTGAAGACTAGTTTCCTTATAACTTATTGCTTGAGGAGCAGTTGGCTTGCGTAGCGGTAGCTCAAAGACCAGTTGACTCATAAAATGTCACTGAAATGAATTAAAGGAAGGTACACAAGAAGAAGGCCACAATTACGAAGCACAGCCTTCCAGAGGTACCTAAAGAAGAGGTGAAGAACAAAGGATGACAAGACACAACGGCACAATCGCAATAACCGACATACCAAAAAGAAGGACTGTAGCAGAGGATTCAGAGGCATTAAAAGACCAGTTAAAACAACGTTGATTCAACGTCGACGTTGAATCAACGTTGATTCGACGCTGTTTTAACGTTGTGTGCCTTCTTGGCTATTTGACTTACCACGTGTCACTCGAATACCACTTGTTCCATGACGTGTTCCCGGAAGACCAATTGTCTTATGACGTGTCTTTCGAAAAGCAGTTCTCTTGACGTGTCAGTGGGAGGCTGTCTTATGACAAGTCACTCGGAGACCAGTTCTCATTTTACACGACTGGCAGACCGATGTTTCAATGACGTTTTGCCGGAAGCCATTTTTGTCGCATGCCATCGCTGAAAGGCCAATTCTCTCATGAGGTATAACTGGAAGCCATTATTTCAAGATGTATCACAGAAAGACTAACTGTCTCATGACATATCGTTGGTATGCAAATTATCTCATGACGTGACGTTGGACTGCCATTGTTTCGTGACATGTCACTTGTTGGCCAACAGCTTCAATGACGTCGCTGAAAGACATTCTTTTGGCTCATGTTGTTGGAAGACCAGTTGAGTCTTGACATGTCACTGGAAGACAAACACTTTTATTATGATGTGTCGTTGGATGTCCAAAGTCTCGTGAAGCTTTTCTTCTAGTAATTTACTCAAATTCAATCCTGTCTTTGCTTACAGTCATTGTATAAGGAAACATTATGAGTTGTATCACGGAAAAGAGTCGTTATGTAACATGCGAACAGCAAATGTTCAGGCGAGCCTGCGCGTCCGCGCAGGCTCACATGAACCTTTGCTGTTCGCGAACATAAGCGGTAGGCCAAAGAGAGACTTATATCAAATAAGTAGATATGTGGCGGCGCAAAGGAACCCGGTATGCACACTGGAAGATTGATACGACGTAAAGTCTGAAGAGCATAATTCTCACGACGAGGCTCTTATATTAATTGCTGCATACAATGACGCGATTTCTGATGAAATAATTACTAATACAAGCAGTGACAAGCTATAGAGTACATGGGCCTTCCAACAAAGCCATCCAAAGACACTTGATTGTTTTGATAAAATAATTTTTTAGCTTGGTAGGCTTCTACCTCAGTAGGTGGTACAAATAATTATGTAGGTATAAATGATCAATTATTTTTTTCCCTTTCTTTTCAAGCTCATCTTCAAGTACTCCAATTTCAACACTTTACTGAAACAATTACGCATTCGTAATACAGGGCTGTGGACATACCATGTTCAACTTGTCCAACTTGTCCAGATTCCCTGAGGACAAGTTAGAAATTTCAATTTACTTGTCCTAAAACATGGACTTCATAGCTATAGCTAAGAAAAATATCCGGATTATGACATATATGTTTCTTATTTCTCGAAGGAAACGTGTTGTGGGTACTCATCAGAAGCGCCACTGTCAGTCGCTTATAATGAGTGCCCACAACATATATTTTCTTCGAGAAATAGAGAAAAATGTCAATGTTCGGGCAAGTGAATCTTGGTTGGATAAGTGGATTTAGTCCTTGGACAAGTAATAAAATTTGATAATTTCACAATCCTGCTTAATAGCTGTGAGGCCTCTGGGTAGGGGGCAGGAATTATACGCCCTGCATGCTGATTGTCTTCACCAGAGCCAAATCTTTGGATCCTTGACAGATGATATGACCAACCTTCTCAATCGGGGTACTCTGAGAGAAAATTATTTCCTTTAAGAGTAACCCCAGTTTTCAAAAGGTACAATTGATCATGCGGAGGCAACGTCTTAAATGAGAGGACGTTAATGTTATTATAACGTGAGTCCAATCCTTCTGTTTAATATGCAATAAAATTTGATTAATCTAATCTTCAAAAATTATCATTTGCAAGCAACAACAACAACAACCCATGCAACCATTTCGATCAAGATGCTTGTTTTCTAAAGTGAAACGTTTCATACATAAAATAAATTTATATTGAGTTTTCATCTTAAACTCTTTCACTCCTGTGTTTCTTAAGTGAACTTTGGGGATCATATTTGGGCAGGCCCTTTATTGCAAAAAGGGTATCAGTAAAAAATCAAGATGCAGATTGGCAAATAGTGTAGATCCAGATGAGATGGCTCGTTATGAGCCATCTCACTGTTTGCAAAGGTGTCTGTTTTGGTGTGCCCCAGTCAGCATTCTACGTAAATCTATATCGGGCCGTCATCGGTCCGTCAGGGTAGCTGACGGGCCGATGACGGCCCGATGTAGATTTACGTAGAATGCTAGCTGGGGCAGGACTGAAAGGGTTGATATCTGTGAGGAACTAATGGCATTGTCTTTTATAAACACTATTCAAAATATCAAAATGCAACTAGCCATGAATCATATGCATTAAAAAGAAATTAGTCCACTGCTTGACTACACAGGCTGGTTAGGCTAGACCGTATGTGATATGATACTATAAATGATATGACGTAAAAGTTTCCATAACTGTAAGTAGGGATTTAAAGCAGATAACGTTTGGCAGTCACCTTTGATTATTAAATACATGTTCAAATAATGAAAAAGCAAATAAGTGAAGAGGCTAGTGACTGATGACTACTGATTGTAAATAGCGAAAATACATTAAAATCTCTATTTAGAGATGCCTGTCGATAGCCAAACACATTTAAATTCGCTAAAAACAGTCGTCAGTAAATAGAAATTAACCAAATACTCAAATGAGTATTTTTATCTTTAAACAAAATACAAATGAATATTAAATCATTTACCTGCACATGAAGTCTAAACTCCGAAGTAAATAGCTTTGCAATATCATGATTTGCGACCAATATAATTTTCAAGCGCAGGGATGAGTCCAAGGCTTTATACCACTGACACCATTAAGATGAGGCACAAGAAAACTGACATAATATTATACACTGGCACCCAAGGCAAAGAGTGTCCTGCGATAACGCACCGCCTTGTCAGACACTCCGCTCTACCACAAACAACATTTGAAATTTGCTGAATGAACAGCATCGATAGCGAAGACCTGATGAGAGGGCGAGGCGTACAGATAGTGCTGTTCAATGGGCATATTTGGCACCAGGTTTTACCGTCACCCGTCACCGCGCGTTCCACGGCTCTTTACTTCCAGCGAAAATCGGTTATTGAACTTGTCTTATATTTTAATTATTCATTTGTTTGTGTCTGTGATCTAAAATATTAAAAACAAATTTGTTCCAGAATTGATGAAAAAAAAAAGCTATATGGCTGTTTAACCATTACCATACTCCCGGCTGATTTAGCAGACGACAAACTGACGTTATTGTTTTCTTATTTTTTCCCAAGAAAATAGGATTTGACATTTCATGCAAATTGTCTCCATCGGAGACAATTTGCATGAAAAGTCAAAACCTGTTTCTGGGAAAAATAAGAATATTTCATTAGGTCGTTTGCAGAAATTCTTACCCAACATGCTAAGCGGTAATACTTTTTTACCCACATCGGGAGATAATGCACCTTGCGCCTGCGCATCTATACAGACTGATCAGAGTCTTTGCAGTCCCCAAGAACATGCCATCGAACCTTGGCTGTCTACAGACTGAACAGTATATTGATCAGTCTGCGCGTATACGCAAACTAATCTGAGTATTCGCTGTGCGCAAATATCAAAAGGTATATTTTCTTTAGGTATAGATCATTTGTTTCACTTGTTTTATTTGCTATGATTCCAGGAATGTTTACTGACCATGATGTATCGTGGGATTCCAATGTTTAGCATTGAAATTCCAGTATTCCCCATGTGACGTCATGGTCAGTAAACAGTCATCTGTTTATGCTGTGACACATTTTTTTTTCATGTTAGTTGTTTGTCATACTTGATAGACAACAAGATATTTACTGAAAAATAGGGACCTTGGAAAGTTGTCATGTGACACAGTTAACTCCGATGGCTCGTTTACAGTGGCTAATTCGAACTCGTTTTTGAGTCTCTAAGAAATTCTTCCAAAATCTCAAGAAAACTCTTAAGGGATATTTTAGGTAACGGTTCTTATTTTATCATAATAATGTATGCATCCCGGCAGTGCCTTAGGTAAGCCGGGGTTTTAATTGCCCGTTAAAACAGCCGTTCAACGCGACATAGTATAGTGAATTCACTGGGATATACAGTCAAACTTCAATGGCTCGAACATCTTTGGGACCATTGAAATTTGTTCGAGATATGGGTAGTTCGAGCCACTGAAGGTTAATCATGGCACAAGGTCAGGAAGCAAATAGTGATAATTTAGGGAAATCTTTTCGATTTTCTACACAATAGTTGTATGTTAAGTGTACTCATTAGAATCGCCTCGATGAGGCGATTCTAATGAGTACATACAACATACAATTTCGTGATAAAATGAGAAAATTTCCCTAAATATTTGTTTTCTTGAGCTGTCTAAAGAATTTCGTAGGGACTCTAAAACGAGTTCGAATTAGCCATGGTAAACGAGCCATCGGTGTTCAAGCTATCGAGGTTTTACTGTAACTTCTTACGAGAACCGAAATTTCGTTTCTTCATAATGGCGGGCTAAAGCCAAATCGAAAGTAAGTTGAAGAATAATGCGCTATTGCAATAGATAAGGAAGTTTATCTAAATGGTCCAGTTCACTTGTCTTTCATCATTTTCGTCACCGCCACAGGCGACAGGAGCTTTCAGCAGGGATTACACCATGGATTTGACCCCACAGTGCAGAGCCTGTAGCAGGGCTTTATGAACTGAAAAGTTAAAAGCCCGCCCCTCTATTCCCCGTCCCCGTAATGTCCGGGACATCATATGACTGACGCATTAAAGTACTCTTTTTCAGAAGGACAAACAATTTTGACAATTGCATCCTTTGAAAGTGTATCGATTCTCCTTGATATGAAATGAAATATAAGCAATGAAAATGATTCATACAAGTTATACATGCAAAGAAATGAAATTAGGGTTTTATTAAAATGATGTCTAAATTCGAATCATCACTATGGATTGCATATGTTGTAAGAGGCCTCATACAACATACTAAGTGGAAATAGATTCTGACAAGAGCGATTCCGTGATAGCAAAAATACATCTAATAAACGATAACATATACTTGATTGGTCTTCAGACTAAATGATGGCTCCCTCCTCTATCTGTTTCAGATGGTTGACGCTTGACTAAAAGTGTGTGTGGTCGGACCAAACTTTGCCCTTGTTTGTGGTTTTCAAGTGTCTTGGCTTTAGATCGCCATTGAGCTCTTTGCTTTCTTTCATCGCAGTATTTGTGAATGTGTGTTTCACCGTTTTGCATCACAGGTGCGGCAGATGACCCCTATGTGGACCGAGCATATGTTTGTAATTTGGAGTTGCATCAGAATTAAGGATTTGGCTTCGCGTGCAGGGGCGGATCCAGGATGATTTCCGAGGGGGGTTCGATTTGATTAATTTACCATACTTACTCTACGTATTCGGAAAGACAGGTCTAAGCAAACAGTATAGACCCAGATCAGACGCCGCAGAACGCGGCGACGCGGCGTCTGATCAGGGTCTACACTGTTTGCCACTCGTATAGCAATTTTACACACATTCATATTAAAACTAGAACAAAAGCCAGGGTTTATTTAGTTCTTCAAAGATTTGAATAAGTCAGTTTGGCTACCTGGTGATGTATTTAAAGCGTGCAATAAAATGGCAAACAGTGTAAACCCTGATCAGAATAAGGCATCTGATCTCGGTCTACACTGTTAGATCAACCTGCATATTCGATTACTTAGCGTCAACCCGGGAATCTAGACCACGGACTGTAAATGTCCTGGTCGAGCAGTGTGGATGTTTATATTACCTTGACCTTCAGTTGTCTCGTGTGGCATGGCGAACCAGATCAGTATGTGCATTCTTTTTTTTAACACGTTGCATACTGGGTAAAAACTTCAGCAGACGACATTTTGAAATATTTTTCTTATTTTTCCTAGAAAATAGGATTTGACACTACATGCAAATTGTCTCCTAATGATTTAAAATAAAAAACAGAATAACAAACAGTTCCCCGCCGTCTCATCTGGATCTACACTATTTGCATAGAATCTGTATTGGTCTGCAGGAGTGAATGGGTTAACAGGCCTATTTTCGGATTACTTCAGCACTTGCCTTAATAGAGGATCTTACATGAGTGGTCATTTAATATGAAATTTATGAAACGAGTTTGGGTAATTTCGGGGTATTTTGCGAGCCTTGGCTCGCAAAATACCGAAATTACCCAACGAGTATCATAAATTTCATAATAAGTGACCACGAATGTAAGATTCTGTTTATCACATGACCCTTCCGATAACAAAAAAAAAAAAAAAAAAAAAAAAAAAAAAAAAAAAAAAATGCACAAAATATATTAAGATAACGGCTGTCTATAGCTAACTATAACAACTCACTACCAAGGATTCAATAGTACTACGCAAAAATAGTTCGCATATTATTTGATAAGTACCAAAAATAACTAGAAACAAGATAAATATGCCATTTATTACTTCATTAAACTGTAGGAATTAATGGTGATTTTTTATTTGAGCTAATATACATTTCATTTGAATAAATGAATTTAAAAATAAATATTCCCTCCAATTCAGAGAGTCAATACGTCAAGTCAGCTGTCGTATTTAAAGATCAATACAGTTTATACGGTGGTTGATACACCCAAGTAAATGACAGATTTCAAGAACATAAAACAGTTTAACTGAGTTTGGAGTTTAATTTGACACATTTATTGACTCGGAGTCATGTTATCGTCCAATGCTTTTTTGGAGGGGGTGATTTTTTCTTCATTGACTGTTCGACGACATCGATGTTGAAAGTGCCTCTTAATATGTTGCCGGAAAACATCGAATTTTAACCACCATGAATATTTCTGGTAGCTGTGTTATTCACATTGTGATTGTGTTGTGTCTTCCCCTTCCATAGGTCTGACATTTATCGTTCATCTCAAAATTGAAGGCAGGATCTGTTTCAAAAGTGAAAGTTGTATCGGCGAACGCGGACACTATCTTTGTTGCCATCAATAAGCAGAGTAATACGAATATTAATGAGGGTAAATAGACTAATCAATGGTAAGCCTTGTAGGTGTTATAACACGTGTGGTTATATGATTTTTATGACATGGGTTATTTCACTGAATAACTTGACAGTCATGTGATAAAAGTTGTTATAGAACAGAGCCCAGTTGTTCAAAACTAAACCCATTTATACCGAGTGGACCTCTACCATAACTCTTTGGACCGGTTCATTTCAAATATAAGGAGTATCTGGTTAGTTTTTATTATTAACATGTTATATACAAATTCCTTTCCTAAATGCAGACAGTGTAGACCCTGATTAGACACCATGTTCTATGGCGTTTGATCTGGGTCTACTCTAATTGCCAGTGTCTCTTTTGTGGGATAGTAGGCATAAATGGGTTAACGGAGTTGCTAACTATGAAAGTGACATCAAAATTTCTATCTTGAAATATGACAAATACATTGATATTTTTTGCTAAAAAAATTGAGTAGCTTTTGCATTACTCAAAGTTTTGCTGCAAAAATATTAATGTATTTGGAAATATCTTAGCTTCAACAGTTAACGAACTGGTCATTAACGACCTCGTTAAGCTAACGATGCTTTGAACAACTGGGCCTAGAAGATAACACTCTTAGCCACCTTATTAATCTTTACCGCACTCTGGGATAATTCAGCAGATGACAAACATGATATTTTTCTTATTTCCCAAGAAAATAAGATTTGTCATTTCATGCAAATTTTCTCCTTAGGAGACAAGTTGCATGAAATGCAAAATCCAATTTTCTGGAGAAAATAAGAAAAGTACAGTCGACTCTCGTTATCTCAACCTCGCTTACCTAGAATAACCGCTTATCTCGAAGTGAAAATCTGGTCCTGTTTAAACACGAAAATCTAACAACAGGTAACAAAGTATTGTCCTAAGGAGCAATTTCTCCTCTTTTCCACAATATTTTCAATATATTTCCAACTTCAGGAGTAAAATTATATATACATTTGTAAAATGTGGTTGTTCGATTTATTTTTCCTTAATTCTGGAAACCTGATATGTCGAGGTACGGATATCTCGAAGTAGTTAGGAAAGTCCCTTGGAATTCGAGATAACGAGAGTCGACTGTATTTTAAAATGCCGTCTGCTGAACTGTTTACTCGGCATGTTAAGCGTCAATCGAATGATAACGGTCGAAGGTATTGCTTGCAGCAAACAAAAGTGTATGGATTATCAAACAATTTAGTTAACCCTTGTCCTGCTGAATAAATTAAGATGCCACGCCTACTTCTAATTTTCAGCCATTCAGATTGCTTGATCCGGAATGTTGCTATAAATTCAACTTCACACTTAATGGCAAACAGTGCAGATCCAGATCAGTTGGCTTCTTCAGAAGCCAACTGATCTGGATCTACACTGTTTGCAAAGGCAGGGTATATCCGGGTTCAGCAGGACAAGGGTTAAACGATGATAAACTGTATCTTCGGGCTACAAGAGATCGTTCCGCACCTTTGCTATCATTACAATTTGATGTACGCCATATAACCACACGTTCTCATACTTCATTATGTAGCCGAGCAGACTGGTGAAAACCAATCATACAACTTTATGTTGAAAGCATCAATTTTGGATCACACGGTCACCTGATCTTTCTCTTTAAAACTACAAAAAAAAACTAGACATATGTCCAAAGTACACAAATGCCCCACCCTTTGCTCTTTGCCCATATGGAAAACAACTATTTTTTCAAATGCTCAATCTGACCTTTTATACATTCCGATCCCTAGCCTTACTCCAGGGTATGACCCAGGGCAACTTTAGCACAGAGTTGAAGGTTTAGGTCTGGGAAAGTAGCATACCAAATTTCAAGTCCTAGCATAAAAAGGTACCCAAGTTATGTCCTCCAAGAGAAACGCGGACGTAAATGTGTGTCATGGAATGAAAGCCAACCATCCAGGATACCTGTGGTCCAAATATACATTTTGACCCCTAGCCTCACCCTAGGGTATGTCTCAGGAGCAACTCTAGCACAGAATTGAAGGTTTAGGTCTGAGTGAAAGTTGTATGCCAAATTTCAACTTCTTAGCATAAAAAGTACCTTAGTTTGACCTGTTATACATTTTGATCCTTAGCCCCACCCCACGGCATGACGCAGAAGCACAGAGTTGAAGATTAAGGTCTGGGTAAGTAGCACACCTAGTTTTAACTTCCTAGCATAAAAGGTACCCAAATTCTGATCTAAGTAGCATATTAGTCATCGTCCTAATACAAAAGGACCCAAGTTACACCAGTTAAACATTTTGACCCCTAGTCCCACCTTAGGGTAAGACTCAGGAGCAATTCTAGCACAGAGTTGACGGTTTAGGTCTGGGAAATAGCACACCAAATTTCAAATTCCTAGCGAAAAAGATACCCAAGTTGTGACCTTATAGAGAAACGAGGACACAATTGTAAATGTAAACTTAAATGTAGCCTTCAATATGTCCACCATTTTCAAAGATGACCACCATTTCAACTTTCCGGTGCATAGTTTCTATCACAGAATACCATAGAATTGACAATTTGATGTCAAATTCTATTTTTTTAAAGCATGAAAAATCCATTTTATAATTAGTTTTCAGATTTGAGTCTTCTTTCATGTCAGTTTGGCCAGTCCTACAAAATGTCTGGTCTGTGTAGGGGACACCACTACAATACAACTGCTATCACTACCACATAACCATCTGGAATGCTGGAGTCTGATAGCTTTAACATTCTTCATTCCTACTGCCTTGTAAATGCTATTTTTCACATTTACAGCTGCACAAGTTGGTGCAGGAGAGACTGAAACTACAACTTTGCATCTGCCGCTGCACTCCACAGTTTTGCATGCACAATATTTAGGTGTTGGCAGCTCTCTGCAAAGGGTGGAAGCATTGTCGAAAGACTCGGCCACACGTTGTCGTCTTTTCTCCATCCCCATTCATCACGTTGTCTTCTTTTTTCTATCACCATTTAGCGCTTTTGTCTGCCAAAAAATTGAGGGAACACTCAGGGGTGTTCGAAAAAATTGCTTATTTTGATCAGGAACGTTCAAAATGTAAATAATCACAAGTTTCTTTATTTCATGCCCTCAAAGTAGTCCCCATGACTAGAAATACATAATTTCAGTCGATGGAATCCACTTCCGATTCATCGGTCATAATGGCAGAGGTCTCTGGCAGTAGCCGGACATGTGACATTAGCTTCCAGAATAGAAGCAAGCTGAGACTTTTTTCCATTGTCACCGAGGAAATGACTGATTCTCGTGTCGAAACAAATCCAAAAGGTCACACTCTTTTGATAGACAGGATATAAACAGCTTCGAGAAGACACGGCAGTCATCTTTAAAAACTTTGTTTTTAATTCCCGGCAACTGGCTCCGGTTTCTGTTTAAAAACATTAATTTATTCTTTTTGATTAGGTCATAAAACGATGAAGAGTGTTCTGCCTTTTCTAGGCATCATAAAATGATGAAGAGTGTTCTGCCTTTTCTAGGCGTTTTAAGAATTCCATGAACCGAATCCTGTCATTCTGATAATGGTTAGAGACCAGTTAAGTTGCGCTTGTACTGGTAACTACTTCTGTATCAAGAGTAAGCAGCCCTGCAACCCCTTCCTCAAAAGGATTGGCCATTTCTTTGATGACAGTGTACTTTCTTAATTTGGGTCTGTTATGTTTGGTCATGGTGTCTGGTGCTTTCATTTACATCCTTGGACTCGGATAAAGCTTCATATACTGCCACCAGACGACTAACATGGCTCAGTCTACATCCACCTTCTTAGCGCGGATGGATCTTTTATTACACGTATGGAACTCCTTTACCTTTGATAATGGCATTGACCTGCTTATGAGCCTGACCAATTTGATTTGAAAACATTTGAAAACAACGAACTTTCGAGCTTTGACTTATTCATACAGATAAGAATGGCGATGGCCTAAAGACGCATGTCTCTGAGATGAACAGGAAGTCATCGTGCATAATTAGTATTGTTGTTTGCAAAGAAGCTGGGTATCAATGCAGATAGTGCATCGCAGTACAGAACAAAATCGGCTCCTCGGAATGCTCTGACCAAAGATAAAATGGTCAGTTCCATTGAAATACTAGATCCCAGTAAGCATTCTTTATAAATCTATAGCAGGCCGTTATCGGCCCGTCAGGGTAGCTGACGGGCCGATAACGGCCCGCTATAGATTTATAAAGAATGCTAACTGGGGATGCTACTACTCAAACTGTGGGCTTTCTCCCATGCCCTTCTTACACCAGTCTTCAAAAGTTAGGGCAGGTTGTGCCGTTTCTTCAGTTTTTGCGCTATGATACTGATAGGAGTCGTTAGAAGTTTGTATGGACTGCTCGCCGTGATCTTCTGAGCTTGTCGTGTTCTAGTAACACTCATGGCTGAAAGAAATGACTGAGCAGTCCCTTCTGCCTCCACAAGGACATCTGTCTATCCACTCGACTGAAGAAACAGACTAGCGCAGCCATCGCGATATGAAGACCTCCCTGCCAACTTTGGAGCAGCTATCTAACTGATACAGCAATATGTGTTTGGGGGCTCTTTAGATAGCAGTTAGCATTTGGGATACTAAACAATGCTTCAGCTGGAGACCGAAGCTTGTTTAGTCGATACAGGACCCCATTATGTGTTCCATAGCAGTGGTGTCACCAGTGTGTCGCGGTTTTGCATTGGCAATCACTCATTTTGCATTCTTTAAAAAGAAAAACAACAACAACAAAAAAAAAAAAAAAAAAAAAAAAAAAAACAGTTTTCACAGCCCATCAGGTTCACTGGATCATGGCTGCGGTCCAAACTTAAACAGGCATGCAACCTTAAGACAGAAAACTAGAAGTTCACATTATAAAATGGCGGCCATATTGAAAGTCTCAGAATACGCAAAACCTACTATCGTTTTCTTTGTAAATTTGACATTCCTTGAGTAAGTCAACAATATTTACAGGTTTAACTGCCTACAATAAAAGCATGTTGTCAACCTTTAGAAAAAAATGTAGTTTAACTAGAAAGTGGCGACCGTCTTGAAATTTACAATGCACATAAAACAGATTTTCCACTTTCTGAGAGTTTGATCATTGTTACAGTTTGAATTGCTTTCAACCAAAAAACAATGAAAAACGGCTGCCATCGTAAAAAATGATGGCCATCCTGAAATTTGAGGTGGCTAACGTTGTTTTTCCTGAAACGGTATGCCATAAAGAGTATATGTACCAAGTTTGATACTTGCATCATTCAGTACATGATTATTCCAAAACTATTGAATTAGTTTGCTTGTCTAATAAGCCTATTTTTAGGATTGACCACTTTTCAGAAGGGAGGCAAGAACCTTTGGACAGAGTTGCCTTCCTTGAAAGCACACAACTTACGGATATTATTCCATTGTCTGAGCTGATAGGAACGCCGCTCCTGATTTGTCGTTTATGGTTATTGTGAATTTTAGAAAGACCTAGATTTGGGCCGTTTGTGGACTTGCCTGACAAGTCTGTTCATTGATTTCCTTTATATATTTGTTAAAAAAAATGAAGTCCTTTATCTGAAATTACAGAAATGAACAACGAATTATGTAGGGATTCATTAGTATTTTAGTGATGAGAAAATTCAAATGAATACCCACAGCTAATGGTGAAATTTGTGAAATTAGCGATACAATAAAATCTCTCTGCAGATGCTAATTATTTAATGCTGTTATCAGCAATTTTGAAATGCCAGATATACACCTCAATCCTGGTCGGCTCAAAAGAAGTCCCTACATTCAGAGGAAAAACTAAAGGGGCTGTTACAATAATTTGCTCTTCAGAGACATTACCAATAACAAGGCGGGCAAATACAAATGTAAGAACTTGGGCAAGTCTAGGTCGTCAGGATTGTATGAGGAAGGGACGTTTTCTTGCTGCGTGTGCGCCACCCACAAGGCTAATCAACGATGTAGGTGTTAGAAGACCTGTTGACCTCCTTGTTGTGTAACTCCCGCCTGGTGGCCAGCTGAGCGAGGTGATTGATACCTTTGAGCTTCAACGTAAGAAAATGTACATGCACACCCAATGTGCACCCAATGAATACTCAAAATCAGCCTGCGCATCCGTGCAGTCTGATCAGAGTCTTCGTTGTCTACATGAAGAAATTTTGCATCGTTGCCTATCCAAAATGCGTCCAGTAAAGATTCTGATCAGACTGCGCGAATGCATGCGCAGTCTGATCTGAATCTTCGTTGGGCGCACATGTCCGAAGGTACGTTTTCTGACGTTGACGCTCATTTTGCGTTACTGTCAGACCATGATGGCTCATTTTTTGGATTATCGGAACTGGTTATATCGCAGCTGGATCGCGGATAAATTACATGTATACTGACCCAAAAAAGAAATGTAACACTTCTTAACTGCAAAGAAAAGTCAGATTATTATCTTATTTTATTTCTCTTGCTATATCTATATAATGGGGTTATTGCACTGATACTGGTGAATTTTGTTCCGAGTTGGGATATAGAAAGACATGAGCTTGCGAGTGTCTGTAGATATCCCAACGAGGGACAATATTCACCAATATCAGTGCAATAACCCTTTTATTATATAGCTATAATAGTTTAGCTCGATCAAATGCTTTGTATACAAATTCTATGACAATTCTTTGTCTGAAAGCAAATCAACAACAGTGCGAAATTGATATTACAAAAGCGATAACATTTTTTGCATTAGTGCGTTATCATATGTCATATAACGGTAACATTCGAAGGCATCCGAATAAGCGTGCAATATCAAGTAAGCGTGTCGATATCGTGTGATATCAGCACGCTTGCTTCTCGGGTTTTATCGCGTATTTTTAATCATTCAGTATTTACAGCTCTGTAAAAATTAACAATATCTATTCGTATTGGTCCATATTATTTTGCAAGTATACTTTATTTTAACCCATTTATGAGTAGCGTCCCATAAAAGGGACATTGGCAAACAGTGTAGACCAAGATCAGACGCTGCGTTTTTGCGGCGTCTGATCAGGGTCTGCAATGTTTGCATTAAGCAAAGAAATTTTGATAAAAGATGGTAATAGTAAAACTAATCAGACATCCCTTCATCTGGAAATGGATCTGTCCAAAGAGTTTAGATAGAAGAGTCCACTCGGCATAAATGGGTTAAGGAATACACAGTTTAAATGTACCCTCAGTTGTAATTGTACATTCATTTTTACACTACGATCGGAATTCAGAGTTAGTTTTGTGGAATGAATTCTCTGTTTATTTCTTATTCTTTTCTCTATTTCTCAATTTCCTAGCTAAATTCATCAGCTTTCTCTTGTCTTTTATATCATTCTTGTTTTCTGATAAATGTTCAGCATTTGAAGAATCCTAGTCTTATAGTTCTTCTAATCAGTTCCTTAATATTTGCCACATTTTGTGCAATGTACATTGATTTAATGTAATGACTTATGATGTCAAATTTGATACGTTGAATGTGGGAGTTGAATACAAATAAGTAGTCTGGCCCCAGACCCTTTCTTTATTTTTCTTTTCTTTCTTTTTCTTCTTCTTTTTTTTTTTTTTTTTTTCTTTTTTTTTTTTTTTTTGAGGTGACACAACACTTGTATAGCTTGTAGAATTTTTGTTTACTTCAGTCCCTTGGTTAGAAAGAAGTTTTTTTTCAGCCATAGGTAACTTGAAGTTGGATTAAAGAGGATCATGATAAAAAAAATAATGTAGAGAAAGAGAGAAATAGATATAAACAAAAACGACTGGAGCTAGTCTAACAAATAAGCTGAGTGGATTTTTTTTTTTTCAAATCTTTTTTTTTATTTTTTTATTTTTTATTTTATTTTTTTTTTGTATGCGATACTTCATAGCAATGTGTTCTGCAGTTCATCTTGTTATTTTGTGCATATTACACAAAGAAATCGCAGTTTAAATAATTTCAAAATTTGGAAATGTGAAATAGTGTGGAAGCGCCGTGAGCCAACCGCGCCGTCGTGTTTACACTAGACCAGGGCTGCATTCGATTAATCGAATGCAGCCCTGGTCTAGTGTAAACACACCGGCGCAGTTCGATTAATCGAAACGTTCGCGGTAACGCGCAAACGAAAGCAATTATTTCCGTTTAGTTGTGACAGTTTTGGGCCGGACGACATTTTTGAGCGGACGGTACCGAATATCCCCAAACCATCTCAAGCTGTCTTTTGGCACAACCAAGACGGCGGCTAATGCAAGTAAATTTTTGTATGATTGTTCGTATCAAAACTATGGAAATGTTAACTGGGTTGATATTATACATTCGATCCCTTATAAAATTAATACATATATTTTTTCGAACTAATATCAACGAGAATAACGGCTACTCTTTACTTTGAGGTCAGATAAGACGTGTTTACAAAAACCGTTCAGAAAATACAAAATAGTTTTTTTAAAAACTCTCGCGAGTGGTTGCTTACCGAACGCAGCCCAGTTTTGTAAATATAAGGTTCTACTATCTTCGTTTCTTTTGTCATAGTGTCACGTTTCTTTTTTAAGCCTGTATGGTAATCAAAATTGCCTGGGTACGCATAAAATGTACTTTGAGTGGAGTTTGTTTGGCCAGTTGGTACAACTTAGTAAAGTTATAAGTGGTTTTGTATTGTATAACATATATTGTGTTTGACCAGCTATGTGTAAAGTAAGAGTGATGTGTAGTATTTAGGAAAAAAATATCACCCTGTCTGGTGACCTAAGGCTTCTGGTACCCAGTTCTATTGCGTCAAATTGAAAATTGAAACCAGAACTCACAGATCACCGGAAAAGGTTATGTTTGTTTACCTATAGCTGGGTACTTAAGGCTCAACATGCTGGAAAAAATTCAGCAGACGAGACTTTAAATAGTTTTCTTATTTTCCCCAGAAACTAGATATTGATTTCATGTATGAAATGTCAGTGTCTATTTTCTAGGGTAAAAACATCAATTTGTCGTCTGCTAAATTTGCACAGAGGATGGTAATGGTAACTATCAGACTATATATCCTTAACGTTGTTTAAAACCGAGTGGTTATAGTGATTTAGCAAAGGAGAAAGTATAGAGGGAATTTTCAGTGAAAATGTAAATATTAATTAAAGACGTGAATTCTGAAAATTAAAAAAGGACATGCGAAAAAAGGAAGTCAAGATCAGTCTCATGTATGGCAAGCCGTTTTACTATTTATTCTATAAATCAGATATCTGATTTAATATATCAGATATCTAATATAATATATAAGATATCTGAAATATTTTATATGCTATGTAAGATATCTGATATGCTATATAAGATATCTTAATTGGCATATAAGATATCTTATATGCTATATAAGATATCTGATATGCTATATAAGATATCTTATATAGGATATAAGATATCTTATTTACTAAAGAAGATATCTCTTTTGTTCAATTAAATAAGATATCTCATATAGTATATCAGATATTTTATTTAGTATATCAGATATCTATATTAATATATTAGATATCTTATTTAACAAATAAGATATCTTATATGGTAAATAAGATATCTTATATATGGAATTAAATAAGATATCTAATATGATATATCAGATATCTTATATCGGATATAAGATATCTTATATAGGATATAAGATATCTGATATACTAATTCAGATATCTTATATCCTTTATTAGATATCTTATATCCTATATAAGATATCTGATATTATGTATAATAAATAGTAAAACGGCTTGCCAGAAAGCCGTTTTACTATTTATTCTAAAAATTAGATATTTGATTTAATATATCAGATATCTTATATAATATATAAGATATCTGATATATTATATAAGATATCTTATATAAAATAAGTATCTTATATGTCAATTAAGATATCTAATATGCTATATAAGATATCTGAATTGACATATAAGATATCTAACAATGCTATATAAGATATCTGATTTGCTATATAAGATATCTCATATAGGATATAAGATATCTTATTTACTAAAGAAGATATCTCATTTATTAAATCAAATAAGATATCTCATTTAGTATATCAGATATCTTATTTAGTATATTAGATATCTATATTAATAAATAAGATATCTTATTTAACAAATAAGATATCTTATTTGGTAAATTAGATATCTTATATGCAGAATTAAATAAGATATCTCATATATTATATCAGATATCTTATATAGGATATAAGATATCTAATATAGGATATAAGATATCTGAATTAGTATATCAGATATCTTATATCCTATATTAGATATCTTATATCTGATATAATATATCTGATATAATATATAAGATATCTATTTTGCTTAATAAATAGTAAAACGGCTTGCCATACTCATGTAACTGTTCGTCGACGCAGTTGTTGGCTATAGACTGCTCCAGTCTCCAGTGACTAAATATTTTCCTCATAATCCTGTTTGATAATCCACTAAAATAAAACCAAAAAAAATATCATGACTATAAAGACTGGTCACTAGTGACCAGCCTTTTATAGTCATGATATTATTTTGGTTTTATTTTAGTGGATTTATTAAACAGATTATAAGAAAAAAAGTTAATCAATGGAGACTGGAGCCAGTCTATTGTTGGCTTTGTAGAACGCTAGTTCGTCGAACCGATTGTTTAACATCCTCAGATAAGAGGGATAGCCAGAGAAATATTTTCTTATTTCTCCACGCAAACATATGTAAATGGCATTTATTAGAAGTGCCTTGCCGAGGCGATTCTAATGAGTACCCATTATATATGTTTTCGTGCAGAAATAAGAAAATTATCAGGGCACAGTTGTTCAAAACTACTAATGTCGTTAGTTAATTTATCGTTAAAACTTTGATCATTAAATATGGCATATACGCTAATATTTTTTGCTGAAAAAAAATGTGAGTAGCTTTTGCATTGGCAAAAGCTCCTCACATTTTTTCAGCAAAATTACCTGTGAGTTAGATATTGTACTTACTAGAACAGTTAACATTCTGACTAATAACGAGTTTGTTAAGCTAACGATGCTTTGAACAACTGGGCCCAGTAGTTTTGGTTTGGAAAAACAAAAAAAAACAAAAAAAAAAAAAACAAAAAAAAAAAAAAAAAACAAAAAAAAAAACAAAAAAAAAAAACACCTTATCTGGAGCTATAGTGTCACAAATCCCTGATATGCCTTCGTTGATCGTTTGTAATTAAGTCGCTCCTTAGATATTCTTCAGGCAAATGAATACACGTAAAGAAAACGCATTGTATTTGACGTTATTGCAGTAGGACTACTCGAACAGCAAAACATTTGCTACCGTTTCTCAATTTGGGACTAAAGCAAAGAATTTGCTCCCTACAGGGATCAAATTTTTCCCTTCAAGGATATCCTCACTTTGAGAAGGGAGATAAGTACTTTTAGATCATAGTGATCTTCCTTGTAGGTGTATATTCAATTAAGTGCTGAATTTGAATATCTACAGAAAAAAAATGTTTTAAATTTCTTATAAGATTTGGCATTTCATTCAAATCATCTCCTCGAGACGATTTGAATATAATCTGAAACCTTACATTCGAAGAAAGTAAGGTTTGATACTTAATTGAAATCGTCTCAAGTCTTATATAAGAAATATAAGAAAAGTCCTGTGGACTTTATCTATAGAGAGCAAAAAAGGTCAAATATTTCATTCCAGAGTTGTTTACCGAACATGGATTACGTTCTGCAGTGGCTATTCCTGGCCTGGATTTCGGGAAAGATTTATTCCAGTTGCAAAGTTGCGAACATCGCCGTACAGCAGAATTTTGACATTAAAAAGGTAAGTGATTACAATAATTATTCTAATTATTAAATCACCGTCTGTGTAATTCTCTACCGTATTACTCCCATATATTGAACCAGCCTACTAAATGGCAAACAATGCAGACCTTGATGAAACTGCTTTTTTAAGTCGGATCTGCAACATTTCCGTTCGGGCATGTGCAATGATTGATTCCACCTGAGGGCAATGGAGGCCCAGATCAGACTGCGCATGCGCAGTCTGTTCAGGGCCTTCGTTGCTCGCATACAGAACCACTATCGTATAAACTGGCATTAGTCTATTGAATTAAACAATGACTGCATAAAAATACATTATCAAAAATGAAACTAACAGACTATTATATTCTAATTTCTCTTCTGATAGTGAAATCAATAGTCTCTAGTGACCAGCCTTTATAATTATGATATTAGATTCATTTTACATTAGTGGGTGTATCCAACAGGATTATAAGAATAAATATTTAGTCACTAGAGACTGGAGCCAGTCTACCTATTACACTACGTATAAATATGGGAGAACAAACAAGGCCCTAAGCAGACTACATGGATATGCAGTTTGATCTGGGCCTTCGCTGTTCGCATATGACATTAGGGCTCTTATTCAATTATTTTTTTGATAGGAAACAAAATCCGAATTAATTTCTTACCTCGACTCTGGTCTTTGTGATTAAACGACCTTTATCCCTTTCCGCCGGATGTGTCATATTTACTCTAAGTCATAGGACATACAGGCCTGAGCAAACTGTAGGATCAGATCAGCGCCACAGAACGCCGCATCTGATCAGGATAGTAAAGTGGCTTTATTCAAATCCATTAAAAAAAACCCCACGCCTATTCAAGTATATTGAAAAATTAACCACCAAAAAACTGAAAGTTTTCAGGTAAAAATTCTGATATTTTTCATATTTCTGCTCAAAACATAAATTGTGGGTATTCGTTAGAACCGCCTCGTTGAGGCGGTTATAATGAGTACCCACAATCTATGTTTTGAGAGAAATAAGAAAAATAATCTATACTCCTGTAAACCCCCTGTTTAGTATATAAAAGTGGGCTTTAAGGGGGTCAAAATTATATAGGCATGTTTTCATGATGTTTAATTCGAATCTTTTTTGGCTTTGTTCGAATCTTCGGATAAGTATACAACTGTAGTAAGGAGTTAAGGTGTTTCAATATTTAGGGTAATTGCGGTTATTTGGTCAGCCCCTAACTCAGAATAAGTA
The DNA here is from genome assembly GCA_964016985.1 of Anodontia alba. Classification (NCBI taxonomy): domain Eukaryota; kingdom Metazoa; phylum Mollusca; class Bivalvia; order Lucinida; family Lucinidae; genus Anodontia; species Anodontia alba. The sequence goes on from OZ024823.1 coordinate 90,604,100, forward strand.
CAGAATATTGGTACAACGTCATTTAAACGTTTAATCAACATTGGTTTGATGTTTTTAACATTTTGTACCAGCTGCAAAGCGGGTATTCACAGGTGTTTAATTTTATTCTTTCTATTATGTAATATTTTTGAACAGAAGAGAACATGCTCGATCTTCATTTCACTCAATGTCACATGAAAGGACCTGGTATGATAAAGGTCATTTTTAGGCCCCCATTCAATTTCTCTTCAGTGTGCATTATTTTGCTTGTAAACAGGCTTAGTTGATGGAAACATACTGAAATAGATTGTTTCGTCTTCGTGCATTCTAAGAATAACATGATTTTTGACACACCTGTATATAGTATATAAATTTAACAAAGAAGGAAGCCATCCCTTTGAAGGAAAAGGACATTAGAAAAGATTTTGAGGGCACCAGCTGTTCACAAAGCGAGGCATATCAAGTTACCCGTAGCAAGATACGAAAAACGAAATATTTCACCGGACCAAAATAAAACATGTACCAAATTATTCTTTCAGTCCAGCTAAAAATGAGTACCCATAAGATATATCTATTTTTACTCTTACTGAGATATGGCCGTTTTTATGTTGAAACGCCTGGCAAAATGGCATAAAATCTTCAAGTTTGGTTAAGAAAAATTAAAAATTGACACAGAGCCTGTATTCCAACACATTTTTTTCCCCCACATATTGACATATTAAAACTTTACCTATATTCAAAATATCAAATACGCTGGAGCATGGGCTGATTTATTTTAAAAGCCTCGAAGTTGACGAAATTCGCCATTTTAGTCAAAATCAGCTGAGGATAGGGGTAGGGTCATGGTAAAAAGCACAATTTATTTGTGAATGACAAGGTTTTTCTTGTACCTTTTGATGTTAGATCTTTGCAGTATGCATAATTTTGCTATCAGAGAGGAGCTTTTACAAAACGGATTTTCTTGGGGGCAAATATATGGGTTAACATACCAAATCCTTTGGCTTTTCATAGTTATATTGCTAAGAGAACAAAACACGAGATTACCAAACACTAACTCTAGATATAGATATACCAAACTGATCCGTCGCTTTGACGTTTTCATCTAACCCATTAAAGACATAAAACTCTAATGTCATAGTCTGGGTCATTAGTCTTATATCTGATAAGGGACTGGGTGCAATAAAACCTGGTATCCTGTCAATGACAGATAGAGGCTCGATAGTGGGAATATAATATTGGAGAATTTAGAATTGACTAATTTATCTGTTCCATACGTAACCATATGAGTCGGCGCACAGCAATTGTCTTACAAAATTACCTGTTGGTTGAGCGAAGAGTAACACCACTTTGCACATCTGATCAGAAGACTAAGCAGACAATGGATGTGCAGGCTGGTCGAGTCTTCATTGGGCACATCCCTAAAATACTTATAACCTATAGAAGGCCACTAAAGACATAAATGAAAATATAAAAATAATTAAATACTTTAACAATGAAAGAAACAAATTTGACAATAAAAAAAAAAAACAAACATTTTTTTGCCAAAAATATTTGTTATCCCCAAAATAATTTATAACCCTTCATAAGGCAACATAAATGCATGAATAATAAATAAATAAATATTTTAACAATGAAGTAGATAAATTTATTAATAAAAAAAACTTTCCAATCTACCCTTCAAATTAATCAATTTTCCTAACTATGTTTTATTCCTTCAAAATGTTTATTACCCTGCAGAAGCCTCTGAAGAAAAAAAAAAAAATAAATAAATAAAATAAAAGTAAATAAATATTGTAAGTTTAAAAGAAACAAGTTAATAATAAAACAAACCATTCAAATCTGCTGTCGAAATAAGTCAATTTTCACACTATCTGTCATCCCCTCAAAAACACTGATTACCCTTCAGGAGGCCTCTTTACTACCCCCCTGCTGGTAATTCATGATCACGTTTTAGTGCCTAAGTAGGGGCAATAAAATCATTAATGAGTGGTACCACTTTTGGCCTCATTTTTCCTCTGTCTGAAAAAAAAACAAAAAAACCTCACACACTATATATTGGAAGAGTTTATTTTCGATTTTAGGTATGCCAGGCTGTATGATGTATGTTGATCTTTGTCTGTTCTGATTAAACCTGGAACACCGTATCTGTAGTTGTGGGACTGCTCTGATATCCACAAATCAATACATTTTTTCCCAGTATGAGTTGTTCAATGACTTTCTGATATCTCGAGGTACTTTAGCTGTAGATCTGTGACAGTTCTGATGTCGTGACAATCTGGTCTCACAGCTGTAAAATCGCCCATAGAAATTCCTCCCTCACATGCATTCCTCATTGTAAGGTTACTTCCCATTATCTACAGTGCTAACACAAACAGGCGGAACTAAACATATAATGTTGTGTGTGCCCCCCGCGTGTGTGTGTGTGTGTATGTGTGTGTGTATGCGGGGGCGGCGTGTGGGGCGGGGGGCACATATATAAGCATGGGTAGGGATGTGCTGACAAAAGGGGTTTTATTTTCAGAGTCTGTCTGGAACGGCGTGTGTTTCATTGTAAAAAAATCTGAGAAGGGATTCAAGTATACCTGTCTTGAAAGGGGCTCATGTCTGTCTTGAAGGGGGATGGTAAACTACCTCAGCCAAATTAAAACATTGTATATACCTTTAGTTTAGCTTGATATTGTGTGATTCTTGTTGTACTTAATATTAATAATATGCAAGAAAATCCCTGTTAAGTTAACTGACTAAGCAAATAAGCATATATTGTTTATCTGCAATGGGATATATGTTCGTCTTACTTTTGTCTGGAAAGGGGTCTCAATCGTTTCTGGAAAGTGGTAGGGGTTTCGGGCTCCTGGCAGCATATCCCTACCCTTTTTGATAGTTGATAGTAAGTGCTCCCTCCCCGCCCCCACCCCCCAACATCTCCGGTCTCAACTGTCCATTATATGGGCTGCGCCATGCTAAAACGTGTCTTTGAGCATATGCGGATAGCGAAATCCCAGATCAGCCTGCGCATCCTCGCAGTCTGATCAGGGCCTTCACTGTCCACTATATCACTGGACACTATACACTGAAAAAAAAAAACAAAACAAAAAAACTAGTAAATTTACTAGGTGATCAGTGTTTGAATGGCCAAAACCCGTAAACCTCAATAATATGGTAAAACATGACAGACCTTAAGATAAACTAGGCTGCTTTGGTAATATATATACCTTTAGTTAAACTATATATATATATATATATATATATATATATATATATATATATATATATATATATATATATATGTGTGTGTGTGTGTGTGTGTGTGTGTGTGTGTGTGTGTGTGTGTATATACATTACAATTACTTTTTTTTAATTTTTTAGGAATTTTATTCAGTGAATTTTAATGATGATGTACCTGTATCATGTGTTTTATGTCTTGATTATAGCAGTTAATCTGTATTTTATGTATGTACACACGTAGAAAATGTCTCATAAGCCTAAATGGCTGAATAGCAATTATTTTATTAAAATGTACTATTGATATGTGACACTATAATAAACAATATCTTACTTACTTACTTACTGTTTTGGACCTGTCAGATCTTATCAGTTAAACAATTTCACACAAGCTTATTACCAGATAACTGATTACAGTCGAACCTCGATAGCTCGAACAGCGATGGCTTGTTTACCATGGCTAATTCGAACTCGTTTTTGAGTCCTACGAAATTCTTCCGATAGCTCAAGAAAACAAATATTTAAGGAAATTTTCTTATTTTATCGTGAAATTGTATGTTGAGTGTACTAATTAGATGAGGCGATTCTAATGAGTACCCACAACATACAATAATTGTGTAGAAAATCGAAAAAAAATCCTAAATTATCGTTGCTTCCTGCCTTGGCACCATGATTAACCCTCAGTGGCTCGAACCACCCATGTCTCGAACGAATTTCTATGGTCCCAAAGATATTCGAGCCATTGAGGTTCGACTGTAGTTAACCCCACTATGGAGCACCAAGCAATGACCAGCTCACTGTTTGTTTCATTTAAATGGTTGTTCCAATTTGTTATCTCTAATTATCTACTGGTAATGTACACTGTACTAGTGGTCTCTTGTTCTCCCTTTATAATAACACTCGTATGGAAATGCAATACACAAATGCATATGTGTTTATGAAAGAAAAATATTATTAGAAAATGAGGCATATTATGGAATGAAGTTAGGAAACCAACAACAGGGGGATAGACAAGCTCCACTGCAGGCTTCGGTGATTAAATATTTTTTTCTTATAATCTGTTGACTAATCCACTAAATAAAACCAAAGTAATAACATTACTATAAAGGCTGTTCACTAGTGACCTGCCTTTAAAGTTATGATACATTTTGGGGTTTTATTTTAGTGGATTATCAAACAGGATTATGAGAATAATATTAATTAAGTCACTGGAGACTGGAGTGGAGGAATGACGATATTTGTGCCATTTATCTGACATGTTTATGTATGTTTAAATGAAGAATATTAACAATTTATAATGTTTATCTGTAAAAAGACAAAGGTACCATGTAAGTTCTGATTATGTGTGTTTCAGTGTGATGGTACACTTGTGAGATAGTGGACCGTATTCATGTTTGTTCAGGCATGTTCAGACCGAACATGTTTGCAATTTGGAGTAAAACTGGTTTAAGCACCACTTTGCTTTCTGTTTTCTTGTTGTGATGCTAGTATTGTGGTTATCTTCTTCAGCAGTTGCTCTCTTTGCTTCATTTGTATTACAGTATAACCTCAATGGCTCGAACCCGGATGGCCCGTTTACCGTGGATGATTCGAACTCTTTTTCAGTCACTACAAAATTCTTCCAATAGCTCAAGAAAAATATTTAGGGATTTTTTCTTATTTTATCATGGAATTGTATGTTGTGTGTACTCATTAGAATCGCCTCATCGAGGCCATTCTAATGAGTACACTCAACATACAATCATTGTGTAGAAAATCGAAAAGATTTCCCTAAATTATCACAATTTGCTTCCGGAACTGGTGCCATGATTAACCCTCAGTAGCGCGAACTACCCATGTCTCGAACGAATTTCCATGGTCCCGAAGATGTTCGAGCCATTGAGGTTCGACTGTATTTAAATATTTGGAGCTGCATCAGGATTTAAAGGCATAAGGGCGGGTAAAACATGTTTAAGCCCCAACCCTGCCTAGTAGTTTGTTTTCTATTGACTGTTCCAAAGCGAATCCTCTCTTGCAGTTTTTATTAGTATTTGTCTGGTTGGTCAGTCTTCTGTCTACACTGGGGTGTGTTGCATTTCTTTTAAGTGTGTTCTAGTGCATATGTTGTGTCTTGTCTACCATCACGAAAACATGCCTATATAAGTTTGACCTCCTAAAAACCCACTTTTATAAAACCGGGGTTTACAGGGGAAAACATTATTTCTGCTCAAAAACATAGATTATGGGTACTCGTTAGAACCGCCTCGTCGGGGTGCTTCTAAAGTGTACCCACAATGTATGTTCTGAGCAGAAATATGAAAAATATCAGAATTTTTTATCTGAAAATTTTCATTTTCTTTTTTGGTGGGGAAATTTTCAATATATTTGAATAGGAGTGTTTTCGTAACGTTTATTGGGTTCGGAATGGATGTGTTGATTTATTGTGCCTTTTCCTGGGCGTCTTCTGTTCCACATTTAACCTCTAGATTATAAAGCAGGAATGCGTCATGTACCGAACTGACCCAATCTTTGTGTCAGTAATCAGCGACAGTCCAAGTACGACTTGTATTTATCTTATCCTAGGAAATTCAAGAGATATACATCTTCAAAAACTTTAACATAAACCTTAAGCGTCATAAAATTGTTTAAGTCAATGACCCTGACCTCAGTATGACTTAGGCAGCTGGACTTGCAACGAATAAATCACCACTGGACTAGAATCTAACAAAAACAAGTATCAACTAATTCCATTCATCTATTTAGGAGTAACAGATTTTCACACACATTTAACAAGACTTTAAAATGAAAGTTCCAATACCGTGACCTTGACCTTTAATCATGATCAGGGTTAACAGTTGTTCTATATATAACTTTGGGCCAATATATACCCCATCCCAATCATGAACTATATCAAACAAAGGTTTTGAACAATATGGGTTCTTAAATCTTTATTAAAAAAAAAAAAAAAAAAAAAAAAAAACAACAACAACAACAACAACAACAACAAAAAAACAACAAAAAAACAAACAAAAAAAAAAACAAACAAACAAACAAAAAAACAACAACAAAAAAAAAAACAACAAAACACACACACACACACACACACACACACACACACAAAATACATAATCATTTGCGCATGCTTATGCCGACGTCAATACCAATGCCAAAGACATTTCCGACGCGTATGCCAATACAACAGTTCCTCTTATGCTTTCGAACGTATGAACTTAAACGGCAGACTATTGAATGAAAGGACAGACGTTCTATATTCATAATGTTGGTCGATAACAAACCTGTCATTTATTTTGATATGTACATATAATAGGCAATTATTTTCTTAACAAGTACCACATAAAAATGTAATTTTTGATCAAATTGTAAGATTTTCTGTGAAAAAAAAAAGATGCTCTAAAATACTTTAACCCAAATGATTATTTCAGATATGAATTTTAATAAGTTATTAATTATTGAACAATGAAATTCATATCTTAAGTAATCAATCGGGTTACAATATTTGTTAGTCTGTTTATCCAGTTAGGTGATAATTTTCTGACCATTAATATCCTAATTTTACTTCTGACTATCACAGCTATTTTTATCATGATACATATTGACTATTGACTAGTATACCTTAAATATATTCTGAAAGTCGGCATAAGATAAAACAAAATATTTTTAAGAATTATACCAGAAAGGGTATGACATGATCTAGTCCATATTTGCCACCCCATCCCTCTATTTTCAAAATATGTTATTAATAGTTCTGGTGGTTGTTATGGATAGAAGACACATAAAAACCTTCAAATACAATAATATTTCTGATGTCTGAAGCACTTTGGTTTGATAGTAAGGACATAAATGGGCCCTAAATATTCATTCAGAACAATTTAGTCAATTTTCATCATCTATTTGGGTCTGAAACCAACTCATCCCATGCATGTACACACTTCATTTTTTATGTAAAATCTCGTCTCATAGACAAACTATTTGATGAAACAATCTGCTGTGTACAAAAATGGGATGACACCTATATTCAAGCCTTTCGGAAGAAAAAGACTGCATTTTCAGTAACAGATGTGCATCAAGATATGTGAGCTACAGTGCTGCTAACACTAAAGGCAACACCCTAGTGAACACGGGTTTCACTTCATTTAGACATGGTGTTCAATAAATGTGAAACTCAGAGTAGACTACAGTTCACTACAAATTCTTGATTTGTTAACTTGGTGTTCACTCCATGTCTTCCCGCAAAATGTATGGCATACCAACCTAGCAGACTACTCATAATTGCTATTACGAAGCATTCTTACCAGGTGTTACATGTAACTGATACATTTCTATATTTGATCCTGGCCACAAAAAGAAATGCCATATTTACTGTAAGTATTCAGACACGTTGATTATTTGCAACACTTGTCCTAAAATTTGAACAAGCCTATTTTATTACTTGTCTAAAAATTGCAGGATGAGTGACTCAGTGTAGACACTGATCATTCAAAGATGTTTGATCTGGGTCTAAACTGTTTGTTCAGGTTATCTGTCCAAACACTCAGGGTAACTAGAGTATATATGCCATAATATAATAACAGCATTCAAACAGTATTAACTTAGACTTCTCTATAACAATAATAATAATGATAATAATTACCGCCTTTATCAGAATGCGCGGATGTACAGGCTCATCTGGTCTTCACTGGACGCTTATATCCGAATAAATTGTCTTACCATATGACATATATGATGTGTAATCAAATGGTCTTTTTTGTCGTGTGCCAGGTCATATTGTTTTGCTTATTTGAGATGTAAATGAAGCTTCCCAACAAATATAAGGAAACTGATATGCGAATTCTATTGTTCGCATCCAAATAAAACCGCTCCTTTAACTCTTTCGATGCCAAAATCAGACGACATTTGTCGTCTGCTTTTTTTTTAAAACAAAATATCGCTTGGAAAGAAGTTTATATGTAAAGTTGAAATACTGAATGTCAAACAGCGTAGCTTCAGATGAGACGGCTCATCTCAGCTGGATCTATGTTGTTTGCAAATACCTATTATTATCGCCCATGGCAGCGAAAGAGTTAAAATCTAGATATACTTTTAATGAAACAGAGGCCATAAACTGGTGTAACATCAAACTCAGGGGCAGTGACATGTTGGGTTCCCCAAGTAAGTACTTGGGCCCCTGCTGTTTCTTTCTTATGTAAATGACATGGTCACCAGTATTGATGAAGATTGCAAACTCATTCTATATGCTGATGATAGTTCTATATCGTATGCTCACAAAGATGCAGATATTATATCTCAAAACCTAAGTACAGTTGTGGACTCTTAATCAGAATGGTTGGTTGACAATAAGCTCTTTTTACATTTACGAAAGACTAAATGACTCCTATTTGGTCCTAAAAGAAAACTGAAAAAAGTTGAAAATTTTAAAATCACTTGCAAAGGTCAAGTCTTTAAATCCTAAGACAGTATATATATATATATATATATATATATATATATATATATATATATATATATATATATATATATATATATATATATATATATGAGACTATGCTTCAAATATTAAATCTTTAGTTCGGTGAGCATATTTTGAACATATTCTTCCTTCCAACAGCTCTCCAAATGACACTGTTTTTTCTTTTGTTTTGCTCTCCTAACTTTTCGCCGTCGATAAGGGCTTTCTTGATGCCATTCATCGTTTTTCTCGATGAATTTGTAAGAGTTTTTACGTTCCTTCATTGCATCACCACCAAAAGTATCATCAAAGACTCTGTGTATGTCTTTTTTGCTAGTGCCAGTCCATTTCTTTATTTCCTTACTGACTTCATGTCTTATGGTCTTTCTTGTTACCACGTAAACACCATTATCGCGCATATTGTTTAGCGCAGACTTTTCGTCTGTGGAATAAAATATTTTATCGTAAGCAACAATAACAATTTCTTGCTCTTTCGCAACAAAACGACCGATCAGATTAGAACACATATATTCTGGTACAGTACAAGGTATGTTGGAAGAAAACAACAAAAGGATACGTTTTATGTGATCTTCATGTACATTATAAAAACTTTCTTTTAGTGCAAAGAGATAATCCTTTTCATCTCTTTTCATTGGTATTGCCAAAATTTCTGTTAAAATCTCTCCTCTTGGATCTAATAGCCGTGCCTCACCATGAACCTGGTGCCATGGAGAATTTAAAAGAACTGCTAATCTCTCCTTCATTAAGTATCTTTGCTTACATGACCTTATAGAGAAATCTGTAATTTCATTACAATCGATGGTATTTTCTTCTCTTTTGTTGAGTTTTTCGTCTAATTCTAGTAAATATTCCTGAAATGGTAATATTCCCGAAGTATCTTCATTCCGAACTTCATCTGGTGAAACCAACATTGAAATTACAAATTGTGTTTTCCCTAGAGTTTCTTCATGAATGGCTTTTCTGATAAGATACTTAGCTTCCATTCCCACATCTTTCAACCACATCATAAATCTTGCTACTTTTTTTACGCCTATAAAGCCTTCAACAATAGTTCTTGTTCTTTCGTATTCGGCAGTAGACATGTTTCATCGCTGTGGAAATTCTGGAACTTAAGAAAACGTAGTTGCATATTACCATAATCTTCTGACAGCGTTCCAGATAAGGTTTTGGTACAATGAGTATTTTGTCCCCACCCACCCCCTTGTTTTTAAGCTTAATGCTGAGGTGACTCCTTCAAAGCTTAACTCTAAAAGCACCATGCAAAATTGTAACTTACAAAACCCTTTTGTTGTTTTTATTTCTCAGAGAAAATAATGCTCGGCATTTCATGTGAATTGTCTGCCTAGCCGACACTTCACGTAAAATTCCAAGCCTTATGTTCCCTGACAAATAAAAACAAGAGGGCCATATTGGCCTTGTAACGCTCGCTTGAGTATCATAGCACTTAGAGAACAGGACCTACAAATCATTATAACAAACAGTCTGATCAAGATTCATGATGATTACAAAAATAACTAAGACAATGTAGCGTGCCCAATGGACCATGAAATATAGGTCGAGGTCAAATATGGATGATATCACTCAAGAGGTCTTGCTAAGATGAATGCATATGCCAAGTATAACTGCTGTAGGACTAATAGTTACAGAGAAATGACCTAAACACAAAAACCTAAGAAAGTCAACCGACCGTGAAATCTAGGTCATAGTCACATATGAATGACTAAATTCAAGAGGCCATGCTAAAATTTATGTAAGTGCGAAGTATCACCGTTGTAGGACCAATCATTACTGAGAAACTGACCTAAACGGAAAATCTGAACAATGTCACTGGATCATGAAATGAAATTCAGGTCGTAAGTAACCCAGTTTCAAACTCAACATAGAAATAATCAGGACAAATATTATGAGCAAGATTCATGATGATTACTTAAAAAACTGTGACCTTTAGAGTGTTAACAAAGTTTTTCTTTGATTTGGCCTGATGACCTAGTTTTTAACCCCAAGTGATCCAGTTTCAGAAGCAACTTAGAAATTATCAAAACAAACATTTTGAGCAAGATTCATGATGGCTACTTCAAAATGTGACTTACCCCCCGGTGATTTACTCTACTGACCGTTCTAAGGCGGTGGTCCCGGTGTTAGTCTTACTCTTTGTTGCTTTGTGGTTTATTCTACGAGGCGATTTGTTGTATGTCTTTCCATGTGTCATTTTGTTCTTGTGTTTTTCAGTCCTTTTAGTATTGCGATTACCTCGCTTGGGAAGAGAGAACTAATCTTAGTGCTTTTCGTACGTTTGTTCGATTTGTGCTTGTTTGGATTTGTCGGTTTCCTCTTCCTCTTGGGGTCTGGGAAGGGCTGCGGTTTGTGATTGTGGCACTCCCTGGACTTTTCTCTTACCTTTTTTTTCTAGAGTGTTAACAAGGTTTTCCTTTGATTTGGCCTGGTGACCTAGTTTTTTTATCTCAAGTGATTCAGTTTCAAACTTGACCTAAAATCATCAAAACAAACACTTTGAGCATGATTCATTGTGATTACTTCAAAAAATGTGACCTATAGACGTTAACAAAGTTTTCCTTTAATTTGGCCTGGAGATCTAGTTTTTGGCCCTTAGTGACCCAATTTCAAATTTGACCTAGAAATCATTAAGACAAACGTTCTGAGTAAGATTTGTAGTGATCAATTAAACGGAATGTGACCTATAGAGGTGTTAACAAGGTTTTCCTTTGATTTGGCCTGTAGACCTAGGTTTTGACCCCAAGTGACCAAATTTCGGACTTGGCCTTGAAATCATCAAGACAAACATTTCAGCAAGATTCATGATGATTACTTCAAAAATGTGACCCCAGAGTGTTAACAAGGTTTTCCTTTGATTTGACCTGGTGATTTTTCCTTTGATTTGACCTAGTGGCCTAGTTTTTGACCCAAGTGACCCAGTTTCGAACCTGGCCTAGCAATTATACAGGCAAACATTCTCAGCAAGTTTCATTGGATCAAAACTATGACCTCTAGAGAGTTAACAAACTAATTTTTGACAATGGACGACGAACGACGCATGACGGACAAGGGACGACGATGGACTACGGACAGAGGGTGATCACAATAGCTCACCCTGAGCCTTTGCTTAAGTGAGCTTAAAATCAAACATATCAAACATATGTCCGGTCGGCATAAGGATCTTCTGCCTCATCAGTGAAACGCCATGTCAAAACACATAATCACAAACACAGTAAGAAAACAAATAGTCGAGTTTCTCAAATTCCTGTATCTTTCAAAAAGATATACGGCTGAGTTTTAAACCGCTGTATAGCAATTCGAAACTGCATTTTGGTAAAATGCATGCATTTTGCATGATAACGGTTTTGGGTTCTCTCAAACAACTGTAAGTTCTTTTAAGTGGAAAGTACACAGGTATATACTTTTGTGCACCGAAGATAATTTGACAGTGACGTCACGGTAGCTACCACTCTACCTGGGTAAAGCAGATTTTGCACGAATTATCGGGAAAACTTTACTAATAGAGGATCTCACACGAGGAGTCATTTCATATGAAAATTAGGAAACGAGCCTTGGGCAAGTTTGATAAATTTCATGAAATGACCACGAGTGTAAGATTCATATGACCATTTGGATTTTATCGCCTATAAAATTAACAATTGTTCAACAGAAAATGCATTGTTGACATGCATGTCGTCATGACGTTACTTGTTCCCACTAAAGTATTATGTAACGTGTGGTTATACGATTTTTATGACATGACGTTATCCACTGAATAACAGCGACGTCATATGATAATTAAGAAATAAATTATTCCGAACCGTGCTCAAATGCCCAAGATAAAGCACAGTTGAGTTTGGATTGTACCCATTTGAGCACGAGCGAGCGCAGCGAGCGAGTGCTCAAATGGATACAACCCAAACTCAACTGTGCTTTATCTGGGGCATTTGAGCACGGTTTGGAATAATTTATTTCTTTTCTAACATCCCTCATTCAGCGAGTTTTGCATAAATGAATTTTGTTTTATTGATTTTCATTATTATTTATATTACCTGACTTCCCCTTTGGTAGTTGACAATACCTCTTAAGCATTACGTCACGCGGTTACGTAGTTACAAGGTTCGATGACGAATATTCAAAATGGCGGATAACTAATGTGATTCAGCTGACGGTGTAAAATATAAATAAACGAAGTATTAATATAAAAACTTAAATCCTGTGTTCATGAAAGAATTGCAAAACGTATGAAATTTGAGTGCCGCGATGGACTTCTCGTAATAAGGACAGATATAAAACAGCAAATAAAATGTTAACCGGCTTACTTTCGTTTTCGAACGTCAACAAATACACGATGGAAACAAGAAGTAAAACGAATGTGTTTGAATGGTGTAACCTGTAGAGAAACTCATCTGGTAAAAAAAAGTCAAAGAACTGCAATATGCTCATAGATCATTTTCTGTCTTAATAAATAATATATTTTTTTATGTATATGAATGTTTCGGCCAATAAGCTAATCTAGCGTCCATAGTTACCAGGGGGCGAAACTTTCGATAGCGCGCGACGAAATTCCTGTGCTCAAATACCTTAGATAAAGCACGGCTAGAAATGTAAAGACAAATAAGGAACAACACGTGCAGGGGTGTTAGAATTAAGAAATAAATTATTCCGAACCGTGCTCAAATGCCCAAGATAAAGCACAGTTGAGTTTGGGTTGTACCCATTTGAGCACGAGCGAGCGCAGCGAGCGAGTGTTCAAATGGGTACAACCCAAACTCAACTGTGCTTTATCTTGGGCATTTGAGCGCGGTTCGAAATAATTTATTTCTTTTCTAACACCCCTCACTGAGCAAATGTTTTGCACAAATGAGATTTTTTTATTGATTTTTATGATTATTTTTATTACCTGACTTCCCCGTTTGGTAGTTGACAATACCTCTTAAGCATTACGTCACACGGTTACGTAGTTACAAGGTTCGATGACGAATATTCAAAATGGCGGATACTTATGCGATTCAGCTGACAATGTAAAATATTCAACCGTTGTAAAACATAAAATCTTGTATCCTGTGTTCATGAAAAAATTGCAAAGCGAATGAAATTGGAGTGCCGCGACGGACCGAAAGAGGACAGATATAAAACAGCAAAATAAAAATGTTAACTGACACTTTTGTTTCCGATAATGTAAACAAATACACAATAGAAACAAGGTGTAAAACGTATTTGTTTGAATGGTATAACTTGTACAGTAACTCATCAGGTAAAACAGATCAAAGAACTGCAATGTTCATAGATCATTTTCTGTCTTATTAATATGATTTATTATGTATATGAATGTTTAGACCAGTATTGTAAGCTAGCCGCCATAGTTACGCAACTTTCGCAACAGTAGTATTATTGGTTTCCCGTTGATAGCGTGCGACGAAATTCCTATGCTCAAATGCTTTAGATAAAGCACGGCTAGAAACGTTAAGACAAATAAGGAAAACACGAGCAGGGATGTTAGAAATAATTTTATGTAATATACAATCTTATCGCAAATTGTGTAATTTGGTCAGGATGTTGCAATAGAGCAGGCGGTAGAGCAAATGGGCGTAGACAACATACGGTTTGGTTCGGACACGGAAGTGATTCAAATGTTGATCCACAATGCACCCTTGACCTTAAGCGTGATGTTACAAGAAAACCCGAGACTAGATATAGCACTGAATAGAATAATATTTCAAGTATTGGAACACCACCATATACGTACAAAAGGTGTTTCCATTCGCGCGCACTTTTTTCGGCACACTGCCCTCATGTAGATATTCCAAAAGGTTACCATTGCAACACTTTAAGTTTATGGGATATACACCAATCTTGATAATTTCACTTTTAAAGTTGATGGATGCACTGGTACTGCTTAGCGCAATTTTATAGCAATCCCGGGACAGCCAGACAAAAATTTGATATTCTAATAACTACTTATTTTAGGTTTGATGCGGTAAGTCTAAAAGCGATCTGAAATTAGCTGTAATTATTTTTTAATGTGAGCTAGAGTCACTCGCATTTAGACGAGATATCATATAGACCTCTCCAATTCACTTTTTTCATTTTGGAAACTAGCATACTCGCTGAGTTTGTTCAAAAGGAATAATGACAAAAAAATGCAACGTCTCTCACGTCCCTAGTAGCTTTGAGCGACACTATTTTGAAGAAAAGTGTATGAGCCCAGTACTCCCAAAACTAGAAATTTAATAATATCAGCACTACATAGGCGTAGCGCTCATTACACACATTACGTAAGTGCGTAACAAGCGTAAGAAAAATATTACGATAAAGGGACATGAACACAAACCACGCTTCTTTAAAATAGGGGCTGCTCTTAAAGAAAAGAATTTTCTCCCTCTGGGAGCAAATTCTTTTCTTAAAGAGTAGCCTCTATTTTAGAAACGATTTCTAGGCATATTTTGTCACGATTTCCCTGGATGTGCGTAAAAATTTCTGGATATGCCACTGCAGTTTATCGAAGTACGGGGAGACGTTTTACGGCCTGTAGAGCTGCTGTGGTCACAGAATATTCCGAAAGAGGGATCCTTTGGAAAAACTGTTGACTCCCGTTATCTCAAACCCTGATAAATCAAACTGCTGCTTAAGTCAAAACAAAATATTTTATAGTGTTGGTTTAAATTTGCTTTATATTGTTTCCATTTCGACTCCTGTTATCTCAAACTACTATTACCTCAAACTGAAAATTCTGGTCCTTTGGAGTTTGTGATAACCGAGAGTTTACTGTACATAATAAACAGAAACAGAAAATGGCAAACTCGGTTTGAATGTGTCTATTTCCTCTCTTTACAATGGTAATTAAATAATGGGATTTGCGTTTAAATAAATACATTATAGATTTCGTAAATATATAATGTAATGATACTCACTTTCTAACTATTCATTTTTGTGTGTCAGAACTAAATAGTCAACTCATCGAATGCAGAAAACTAGAAACTTAAATAAAATTCAACCATTTTACAATTCACTGCTTTATAAGTTTTCTTGAAAATGACTCCAAAAATGCACAATGGATTATCGTGGTTATTGTAAATATATTTCATCCGCAACATTAGAAAACGTACCTTCGTGCATGTGCACCCAGCAAAGATTCAGATCAGCCTGCGCATTCGCGCAGTCTGATCAGAATCTTCACTGGGCGCATTTTGGATGCAAAGTTTCTTTAGGCGACAACTAGGACTCTGATCAGAATGCGCTGGCTGATTTGTCTTCGTTGGGCGCACATGTCCGAACATACGTTTTTTGTCGTTTCGGTTCATTATTTGGAGACATAATGTAATGTACGATAATATATTATGGACCTCCACCTTATTCCTTGAATTACATTTAACTTTCAGTTTCCTTACGCTTAGAACTCTGGGTAAAATTTTCAGCAGACGACTGTTTGAATTCATTTTTGTCAAGGAAACAGGATTTGACATTTCATGCAAAATGTCTCCAATGGGGAAAATGAGAGAATACATCTATTATATCGTCAGCTGAATTTGCCCAGAGAGTGGCAAAGGCTAATATCTTCCTGTATTCGTATCAATACAAAATTCCGGCTAAATATAGACGGAATTCAATTCCTTAAAGAACTAAACTGAAACTATCGATATTTTGTTTATTTTATTGCGTCACCCCGTGTGTCAACGTTGCGAGTTTTCAGAGGACAGAGAAGTCAAGTAATATAAATATAGATCACCGAGGACAGACGACAGTCACTGAACACAGCCCTCCCAAGCCACCGAATAAATGGAATCAAGTAGGTCTGACTAAGCGCAATGAACCCAGAGGGCACATGACCATTACACAAAGTCGCATCATCACGAAAACATGCCTATATAATTTTGACCCCCTTAAACCCCACTTTAATATAGTCAAACTGGGGTTTACAGGGGTATACATTATTTTTCTTAATTCTGC
Source organism: Anodontia alba (assembly GCA_964016985.1). Classification (NCBI taxonomy): domain Eukaryota; kingdom Metazoa; phylum Mollusca; class Bivalvia; order Lucinida; family Lucinidae; genus Anodontia; species Anodontia alba. The sequence continues at coordinate 90,620,712 of OZ024823.1, forward strand.
TCAAAAACATAGATTTTTGTGGGTACTCGTCGAGGCGGTTCTAACGAATACCTACAATCTATGTTTTGAGCGAAAATATGAAAAATATCAGAATTTTTTATCTGAAAATTTTCATTTTTTGGTGGTAAAATTTTCAATGTATTTGAATAGGCATGTTCTCGTAATGTTAACGTCGATGCAACGTGATATATTATCGTCATGACGTTGAATCGATGTTAATGCGACGTAGTATTAACATCAATTGCCCGCCGGAGACACAATCACAAAACTGAACACATTACGAAAACATGCCTATTCAAATATATAGAAAATTTCACACCCAAAAAGCTGAAAATTTTCAGATAAAAAAAACTCTGATATTTTTCATATTTCTGCTCAAAACATAGATTGTGGGTACTCATTAGAGCCGCCTCGGCGAGGCGGTTCTAATGAGTGTCCACAATCTATGTTTTTTGTGCAGAAATAAGAAAAATATTGTATTTCCCTGTTAACCCCAGTTTTACTGTATAAAAGAGGGGTTTAAGGGGGTCAAAATTATATAGGTATGTTTTCGTGATGAGTAGCTGGTGTCGTTTTCTGGGCAAGACTTGCTAGTTTCGGCCATTTAAGCCTCATCAGTGACCCTCATATATTTTTTCAAAAATGCCAGAATGGGTTCGAAGATCGCAAAGGACCAGTAAACATAAAGTTCACTCCCAGCAGGCACACAACATCAAAATGACGTCGTATCAACGTCGATGCGACGTGATCACGTCGCATCGACGTTGATACGACGTCATTTAACGTTGTGTGCCTGCTGGACTATAGTGGAGTACGGAGAGACGTTTTACGACACTTATACCATTCTAATTAAGGTTAGAGTGGCATGAAACGGCATCATAGAACAGTACTACTCTAATAGCAACAGGCTGAACATAACAAATAGGAACTTCAACAAAATCTCTGTCAAAATTGTTTTATAATACTCTTGGAAAGTCGTCTGTTAGGCTCCCAGGAACACCATCGCATACTGACAAATACGTAACACCCAGCGGACACATGACGTATATACAACGTCGCATTTACTTCGCTGTAACTTCAAGACATTGCATCGACGTTAATACGAAGTTGTATAAATGTCAGTGCCCGCATTAACGTCGATGCAACGTCATGTCATGCATGACGTTGCATCGATGTTAAAACGACGTTGTATAAACGTCATGTGCCCGCTGGGCAGCTCCATGTAACAAAATGCGTGACCGATATGACTTGTTTATTGGTCGATGATTCGCGCGAGTAAAATTGGTTTAATCCAAGACCCCAGCTTAGCATGCAGGGAAAATTAAAGCAGATGACAATTAGTAATATATTACTTATATTTCGCAGAAAATAAGCATGGACACAGAAGTGAAAACGGATAAACCACAATAGAATCAATGCCTTGGAACGGTTAATAAGGTTTCCGGGGGGAGGGGGGTGGGAGGGGGGGGGCGGGTGATGAGGGCGTGGGGCCTTAACCATTCTTATTCGATTACACAACCCAATATAATTTTCTTTAGAGAGAGAGAGAGAGAGAGAGAGAGAGAGAGAGAGAGAGAGAGAGAGAGAGAGAGAGAGAGAGAGAGAGAGTAACCATATTTGAATAAAGGGTCTCTAATTTGTTTTATTATCTCTGCATTCCAGTATGTAGGGGTGACGTGGTATGAACAAAAGTGGCTACCTCAGTCATATATCCCTGACGACCAACTGTTCCAAGACTACCAGCACTCATACTACTTGCATCCGGATGGAGCATCAGTTACCGCTTACATTACAGGAAGGTAGATATACATCAGTAACGGCTTATATATCAGTAAGGTAAATTGGCTTACATAACAGGAAGGTAAATGTATATCAGTAACTGCTTACATAACAGGACGGTAAATGTACAACAATAACGGCTCTCATAACAGCGAACGGCTTAGCTAACATAAAGGGAAAATGTACTCAGTCACTGCTTACATAACAGGACGGTAAATGTACATCAGTAATTGTTTACATAACAGGAAGGTAAATATACATTAGTGAATGCTTACATAACAGGAAGGTAAATGTAAGCAGTAACTATTTACATAAAGGAAGATAAATGTACATCGGAAACTGCTTACATAACAGGGAGGTAATTGTACATCAGTAGCTGCCTACATAACAGGAAGGTAAACGTACAACAGTAATCGCATACCTAACAAGAATGTACGTGAGTAACTGCTTTCATAACAGGAAGGTAATTGTACATCAGTAATCGCTGACATACCAGGAAGGTAAATGTACATTAGTAATGGCCTACACAATAGGAAGGTAAATGTACATCAGTAATCACATACATAACAGGAAGGTAAATGTACATCAGTAACTGCTTACATAACAGGAAGGAAAATGTGCAATAGTAATCGGTTTCATAACAGGAAAATAAATGTAAATCAGTAACTGCTAACATAACAGAAAGGTTAATAAACACCAGTAACCGCTTACTTAACAGGAAGATAAATGTACATCAGTAACTGCTTACATAACAGGAGGGTAAATGGACAGAATAATCGCTTACACAGTAGTCGGGTAAATGTACATCAATAATCGCTAATATAACAGGAAGGTAAATTGACATCAATTATCGCTAACATAACAGGAGGTTAAAGGTACATCAATAATCGCTTACGCAATAGGGCGGTAAATTTACATCAGAAATAACTGACGTAACAAGTGTAAATGTACTTCGGTAATCTTTTACATAACAGAAAGGTAATTGTACATCAATAATCGCTTACATAGCTGGAGGGTAAATGTACATCAATAATCGCTTATTTAACGGGAAGGTAAAAGTACGTAAAAATTGCTTACAATTGGAAGGTAAGTAGGCATCGATAATCGCTCACGTAACAGTTCTGTAAATGCACATCATAATCTTGAACATAACAGTAAGGTTAATATACAGGAGTTATCGCTAACATAACTGGAGGGTTAATGTACTCCAATAATCGCTTATATAAAGAGAAGGTAAATTTCCATTAAGTATCGCTTATATTACAGGAAGGTAAATGTACATCAATAATCACTTACGTAACATGAAGGTAAATGCACATCAATATTCGCTTACATACTAGGAAGATGAATGTACATCAAAAATTGCTTATGTAACAGGAAGAAAAATATACATCAATAATAGCTTACGGAACAGGGCGGTAAATGTACATCAGTAACCTTTTACATAACAGGAATGTTAATGTACATCAATAATCACTAACATAGCCGGAGGGTAATTGTTCACCAATAATCGCTTAAATATCAGGAAGATAAATGTACATCAAAATCGCTTATGTAATAGAAAGTAAGTGTTCATCAATGATCGCTTATGTAACAGGATGGTAAATTTACATCGATAATCACTAACATAACAGGAAGCTTTATATACACCAGTTATCGCTAACATAACAGGAGGGAAAACGTACATTAATAATCGCTTATATAAAAGGAAGGCTAATGTACAGCAATAATCACTTATAAAGGGAAGGTAAATGTTCATCAATAATAGCTTATAAAAAGAAGGTAAATGTACCTTCCCAATAATCGCATACACAACCAGACGGTTAATGTACATCAATAATCGCTTATGTAACAGGAAGGTAAATATACATAAAATGCTTGTATAACAGGAAGGTAAATATACATCAGTAATCACTTATAAAACAGGAAGGTAAATGTACACCAATAATCGCTCACTTAGCAGGAGGGTCAATGTACATCAAAAATGGCTCGTATGAAGGTAAATGTACTTAGTAATCGCTTATATAACAAGAAGGTAAATGGACAACAATAATCGCTAACAGAACAGGATAATTTTTAGATAAAAAGAGGGTAAATGTAAATCAATAATCGGTTACACAACCTGAAGGTTAATGTTTACAATAATCGCTTACATAACTTGAAGGTAAATGTACATCAATAAATGCTTATATAACATGAAGGTAAATATACATCAATAATCGTTCATAAAACAGGAAGGTAAAAGTACATCAATAAACCCTCACATAACAGGAAGGTAAAAACACATGAAAAACGGTACATAACGGGAAGGTAAATGTATATAGATAATCGCTTATATAACAGGGGGTAAACGTACATCAATAATCGCTTATATGACAAAAAGGTAAATGTACATCAATAATCGCTTACATAACAGGAAGGTAAATGGACAACAATAATTGTTGATATAACAGGAACGTAGATGTACTTCAATAATCGCTTACACAACAGGATATATTTTACATTACGGGAAAGTAAATTTAGATCAATAATCGCTTACATAACAGGAAGGTTAATGTACATAAATAATTGCTTATATGACAGGAAAGTAAATGTACATCAATAATCTCTTACATAACAGGAAGTTAATGTACATCAATAATTGCTTATATAACAGGAAGGTAAATGAACACAGAGGCGGTTCTAACGAATACTCACAATCTATGTTTGGGGCAGAAATATGAAAAATATCAAATTTTTTTTTTATCTGAAAATTTTCATTTTTTGGTGGTAAAATTTTCAGTATATTTGAATAGGTAGGTTTTCGTAATGTGGTGAACCAACGGGGTGAGATCTTATTTAGACCTCTCGTATTCATTTTATTCATTATGGAATGTAGCTGTTTTAGCCAAGATTTGCATATAAAAGCACTTAAGATTATTTCGTTTTAAAATCAGCGTTAAAATTTATTGTGAGCGGACCCTAGACAAAGCTTTTAGTGAAAGCTTATGCTTGTATTTAGCAATAGTTTACAACTCTCTGGGGTATTTCGGCAGACAACAAATTGACGATAGTTTTTTTTTACCCAGAAAATAGGCTTTGACAGTTCATGCAAAGAAGACAATTTGCAGGGAACATCAAAGCCTTTTTTCTGAAATAAGAGAAGATATTTAAAAAATTTGCACCCAGACGTTTTTACCTCCATGCTAAATATTAATTCACATATTTTGCAATAACGCATAATATGCTGGGTAAAAATTGCAGCATACGACATTTTGAAATATTTTCTTATTTCTTTTTCAGAAAAAAAAAAAAAAAAAAGATTTGCCATATCATGCAAATTGTCTCCTTAGAAGACAATTTGCATGGAATGTCAAAGCCTATTTACTAAAAGAAAACAAAAATGAAGATATTTCGAAATTTTGTCCGTTGAAATGTTTACCAGCATGCTAAGCATTTTATATATATACGATAAGACCACCGATGTCACGTTTACCATGGCTGATTCGAACTTGCTTTAAAGACCCTAAGGAACTCTTTCGATAGCTCAAGAAACCAATAATTCAGAGATATATGGCAATTTTCTTATTTTATCATGAAAATGTATCAAGGCTATTCCAATGAGTACACTTAACATATCATTGCAGTCGACTCTTGTTATCTCGAATTCCAAGGGATTCTCTGAAATGCTTCGAGATATCCGTACCTCGACATATCAGATTTGCATAACCGAGGAAAAACATAATTCGAGCAACCCCATTTAACAAATTTACGTATATGCATTAGACGCTTGAAATTAGAGATATAGCGAAAATATTATGGAAAAGAGGAGAAATTGCTCTTGAGGAGCAATTTCTCCCTTTTTCCACAATATTTTTCACCTCTTGTTAGATTTTCATGTTTAGGCAGGGACAAAATTTTCACTTCGAGATAAGCGGTTATTCGAGATAAGCGAGGTCGAGATAACGAGAGTCAACTGTATTTAAACAAGATAGAAAACTATCCCTAAATTATCTGCATTTGCCTTTTGACCTGGCGCTATGATTAACCCTCAGTGGCTCGAACTACCGGCATGTCAAGAACAAAGTTCCATGGTCTCAAAGATGTTCAAGCCACTGGAGTTCGACTGTATTTTGCATTAACTTTTCCAGACATGCGCATTTAGTTGATCTACCATCTGTTTTAGAGATCCTGTCAACCTTGCCGAGTGCTTCTACTATACATTGGGATTCACAACGACTGACAATCCTGGAAAATGGTTGAAACATTTAGGAAACGAAACACGTAAGAAGTTTCGTAATCTTAAAAACATGAGCCGCGCCAAACAAAATGTGGCTTTGGAGCAAGCGCGGATAGCAAAGGCCCTGATCAGACAGCGCATGCGCAGCCTGATCAGGGCCCTTGCTGTCCGCTGCCAGAATAATTATATACTATAGAATGTATCAATGGAGAGCAAAGGCCCGTATGAGACCTTGCGCATGCGCAGACTGATGTAAATCCGCTCATTTTGCGCATGTTCGCAGGCACTTTTTCATCAGAAGACACTTTTTCATTTTTAATCAGGGCGACAATTGTAATTCTCTGAAAATGGAAACGGTTGTGATTCTCTGAAAATGGAAACAGTTGTAATTCTCTAAAATGAAAACATTGTAATTCTCGTAAAATGGAGAATTGTAATCGTCTAAAAATTGAAACATTGTAATTCTCTGAAAATGGAAACAATTGTAGTTCTCTGAAAATTGAAACATAATTCTCTGAAAATGGAAATATTGTGATTCTCTAAAAATGGAAACACTTGTGATTTCTTTCAAAATAGAAACAGTTGTAATTCTTTAAAAATGAAGACACTATAATTCTCTAAAGATGGCAACGTCTGTAATGATCTAAAATGGAAACATTTTAATTCTGTGAACATATTAGCACATACAGGGCTGAGCAAGTAGTGTAGACCCAGATCAGATGCCGCACAGCACGGGATATTTGGAACCTACACTCCACTCTTAGCAGGTAGTTAAAAGGACTTGTTCAAAGTTTAGGGCAGGTACGGGCAGGAGTTAATCCAGGTTCTGCTGAATAAATTAAGATGCCACGCCCACTTCTACTGTTCATCCAATTCGATTACTCGATCCGGGTTGCTGATACACTTCAGAAGCCAACTTATCTGGATCTACACTGTTTGCAAAGACAGGACATATCCGTGTTCAGCAGGACCATTGTTAAAGTTCCCCAAATATAGGGTAACTCTCAAGAAAGCGTTTCAGATGCATAATCATATTTTAGAAAATATGCTTTTTTTCAGCAAAATAGTATTGATTCTCGTATTTATCATAATTGGGTCGCGGCCAAGAAAACGTGTCTTCGGGGCATATGAGAACAGTAAACATCTAGTTCAGCCAGCAAAGCCGCACAGACTGATAATGACGTATGTTATAACTCGATATATACTATAGTGATTCTGAAAAGCGGACAGTGAAGACTGAGATAAGACTGTGCGGATGCGCAGATTGGTCTTGATCTTCGTTGTCCACGTAGGTGCAGAAGGCACTTTTTGCGTGGTGCTGCTAATATTTATCTATTTCTGTACGAAAACATAGCAGTTATTAGAAGTGCCTGCATGAGGCAATTTTAATGAGAACCCACAATTTAAGTTAGAGAGTAGAAATAAAAAGTGCTCACAATATAAGTTTGCGTGTTGAAATAATGAGAACTGACAAAACGTCTTCGTGTGTAGGAATAATGAGAACTGACAATACGTGTTTGTGTGAAGAAACAATGAGTACTCACAAGTTCACAACATAAGTTTGCATATAGAAATAATGAGTGCGGACAATGTTTGTTTGCGTGTAGAAATAATGAGTGCTTACTACATATGTTTTCATGAAGAAATAACAATGGCTTACAACGTAAGTTGCGTGAAGAAATAATGTGTTGACAGTATGCGTTTGCGTGTAGAAATCATGAGGGCTGACAATATGCGTGTGCGTATAGAAATAATAAGTGCTTACAATATGTGTTTGCGTGTAGAAATAATGAGTACTGACAATGTGTGCTTGTGTGTAGAAATAATGAGTGCTGACAATACGTTTTTGTATGTAGAAATAATAAGTGCTCACAACAGGTTTGCATGAAGAAATCGTGAGTGCTGGCAATATGCGTTTGCGTGTGGAAATAATGAGTGCTGACAATATGCATGTGCGTGTATAAATAATGTGTGCTGACAATATATGTTTGCGTGTAGAAATAAAGAGTACTGACAATATGTGTTTGCATGTATAAATAATAAGTGCTCACAGCATAAGTTTGCATGTAGAAATAATGAGTGCTGACACTATGTGTTAGCTTGTAGAAATAATGAGTATTGACAACATCATAAGTTTACGGGTAAGAGTTTGCTGACAATATGTCTTTGCGTGTAGAAGCAATGAATGCAGACACTATGTGTTTGCGTGCAGAAAAAAATGAGTGCTCGCTACATATATTTTCGTGCATAAATAAGCTAAACACCCATCTTATCTACATCTACGTTGGAGATCTAACTGCACATGCGTAGGCTTGTGCAGACTCTTACTTGAGCACATGACATCAATTCGATATTCACTTACTTCCCATCAACATCACTAACTTGCCACATTGTCTATTATTATTATTACTATTTCTACTGAGCCAGGGCACAGCAATTCCTACAAAATGACATGTGCACCCAGCAAAAACTCTGATCAGCCTGTGCAGTCTAATCAGAGTCTTCACTATGCACTGTATACGCGTATATAGCCAACGACACAAAGCTTTTTTATGGGGACAGCAAAGACTCTGATCAGCCTGCGCAGTTGCGCAGGCTGATCTGAGTCTTCGCTGACCGCGCAGTCATTTTGTAGGAATTGCTGTTTCCCGGCTCTGTTGTTATTATTATTTCTTTTAACTCTACAGATCCACATAATGTTGATTACTGGATAATAAGTACAGACTACACCAGTTATTCTGTGGTTTACGGATGCCGGGAGCAGAATGCCACGGGACACTGTACATTGCCGGATGCCTGGGTGTGGAGCCGTATTCCACAGCTACCTAGTGATAAAGAAGCCATCGTAGGGAGAGCTCTTGACGCCCTGTGTGTCAATAAAACAGCCTTCCTTGTAACACAACAAACTAACGGTAAATTTGTGTTGCAATTTTCTAATGTAGATGACACATGTTTCTAAGATGGTTATTACATGACACATGTGTCTTAGATGGTTAATACATGACACATGTTTCTTAGATGGTTAATACATGACACATGTTTCTTAGATGGTTAATACATGTTTGCGATAACATAAGCTCACAGTCAAAACGACGGACTGCACCGAAGTTCAGAAAAACATACTTTCAGACATGTGCACCCGGCGAAGACTCAGATCAGTCTGCGCTTCCGTGCAGTCTGATCAGAGACTTCGTTGTCCGCTCGATGAAACTTTGCATCCTTGGCTATCCAAAATGTGCCTTGCGAAGATTCTGATCAGACAACGCGCAAATGCGCAGGCTGATCTGAATCTTCGCTGGGCGCACATTTCCGCACGTTTTCTGACGTTAAGTCTCACTGTGATCTTCTGTGATGGTCCATTGAAATGTATAAAGAATTCCTCAGATGTGTAGCACCGTATTTGAAAATATCATGTTTAGCTATTTGTTATTGGAAAATGAGGTGTTTTTAAATAGAACCTGGGGTACTCTATGCTATATGAAATATAGTTGACTTTCGTTATCTCGACCTCGCTTATCTCTCGAATAACCGCTTATCTCGAAGTGAAATTCTGGCCCCTGCCTAAACATGAAAATCTAACAACAGGTAAAAAAATATTGTGGAAAAGAGGAGAAATTGCTTCTTAGGAGCAATTTCTCCTCTTTTCCACAATATTTCAATATACTCTCTAACCAAGAGTCCAATTACATATATATTTGTTAAATGTGGTTGTTCGAATTATTGTTTCCTCAATTCTGCAAATCTGATATGTCGAGGTACGGATATCTCGAAGTATTTTAGAGAGTCCCTTGGAATTCGAGATAATGAGAGTCGACTTTATATATTTATTGTTGAAAAAAATGATACCGGTCTTTTTGACATCTCCGAAAAGTCGTGTTTCGCCTGGTACGTTCCACAAAAGGCATGTATCATGAATTCATATAAAAATAAAAAAAAATTCCAGAAAAAGCCACACTCACGAAACATATCCTGCAAATGACAAGAAGAAGAAGAGTGAACAAAATACGGGAACAGCACAAACGTTACATGCCAAAGAAAAGCAAGACTAAAAAGCTTCCTGTTTTCTAACGAAATCACTACTGTAGAACCTCGATAATTCAAACTCCAATAATTCAAAATTCTCAATAATTCATAATCATTCTGAAGTCCCAACTGAAATATATGTATGCATTTTAACCCTAAGTTATTCAAAGTCTCAATAATTCAAACAAAACTGTTTGGTCCGTTGGACTTTGAATTATCGAGGTTCCACTGTATTTGTTGTAATTAGCTGTTAACTGTTTAATTATGTAAATTGGTACAAAACATGAATACAGTCGAACCTCAATGGCTCGAACATCTTTGAGACCGTGGAAATTTGTTCGGGACATGGGTAGTTCAAGTCACTGAACGTTAATCATGGCACCAGTTCAGGAAGCAAATAACGATAATTTAGGGAAATCTTTTCGATTTTCTACGCAACGATTGTATGTTGTGTACTCATTAGAATCGTCTCGATGAGGCGATTCTAATGAGTACACATAACATACAATACCATTATAAAATTAGAAAAAATCACTAAATATTGGTTTTCTTAAGCTGTTGGAAGAATTTTGTAGGGACTGAAAAACGAGTTCGAATCATCCACGGTTAAACGAGCCCTCCATGTTCGAGCCATTGAGGTTATACTGTATATTGAATTTTTTCAATGGAATTAAAGCACTAAGAGTGTGATTGGGCCGTTGCCTGAAATTCTATAGACCTCTAGAACTAAATGGGATTTATGCTGGTGGGTCGATTGAAAATGGTCCTGAACGGGGACTTAAGTTTCATTTAATCCTTGATTTCCTGTAATTTAAGCAAGCAGTGCTGACCCTGATCAGATGCCGCGTTTTGCGGCTTCTGATCCGGGTCTGCACTGTTTGCCAGTGTCCCAGTCCAGGATTTACAGATAACCCGCTGTACACTGCACTATGGCGTTACCGCGGCTATAAATAACCGTTACCTGGATTTTGTAGAAACGCTTGGTTGAATTTCATGGGTCAATGATAATCACATAGACAGTTACTTTAAAGAAATTATGGCGATTGTATACTGTGGCTCGAGTGTAAACCATCGATCCAAAAAACAACAACAACAGCAACAACATCACATATTACCAGTATACAAATTTATTTGTAAAATGTATTCTGAGCGGCTAAAGCAAGACATCAGCCACTAAATTTTCATTTTAACATTTTGCAGATTTGATGACTTGGCAGCCGGCCCAATCAGCACTCTCAGTGCTTTGTTTGTATTTTATTTGCATGCTTCTCATCTTGTTAGGTTACTAACCTGAGTGAGAGTGGATGAATGAGGTTGAAATTAAATATAATTTTTCAATTGAACCGACTATAATCTGGTTTGTTTCAGAATGTGCGGTGAATAAAGGTAAGCTTCTATATACTCAGTTATGGCAGAGAGACATCACACACAAAAAAAAGCAAAAGACAAAAAAACAAAAACAAAAACAAAAACAAAAAAAAAACAAACAAAAAAAAACAAAACAAAAAACAACAAAAACAAAAAACAAATTTGTATTGAGAATATACATGTACGATCTGCGTCTGTCCAGCACAGTGTGTACATGGGCAGTGTGGTCCAGGCCTGCGGAATAAGCATCTTAAGGGACAAATTCTTTTCTTTTATAACAGCCCCCACCCCTCCCCACAACCCCGATATAGGCGAGACATGTTTAATTTGCCTTGGCGGTGTATCCATGCAAACTCCAAATACACGTCTAGATAAACTGCACAAGTTCTGACGTGCTAATGCTCCCGTATGCGCAGTCTCGTCTGAGCACGCACAGTTCGTAGGTGCTCAAGCCAGACTTTCTCATGACGTGGCTCATATGTAACAGGGCGAGAATTAGTGACACGAATAACACAAATATGGATTTACCCCATTATGCCACGGGTTACGGAACACAGCTCTCTCCTAAGAAACCGAATAAGTTGAGAATAACACGAAATGACGTCTCAGAAAAGCGCTCTGACGAAAACAGAAAGGACAAAAGAAAAGGAACTGCAAGACTGCAGCAGACGACATTCTTTCTTTTTTTTGAGAAAATAAGACTTGGCATTTCATGTGAATTGTCTAGCAGACGATTCACATTAAATGCCAAGTCTTCATGTGAATCTTCTGCTTAGCAGACGATTCACATGAAATATCAAGTCTTTTTTTCTTTGAAAAAAATATACAAAAAAAAAATAAAATATCGTCAGCAGCGTTTGTGATTAACGCTGTAAGAGTTAAATGCATATTTGTCACAAAACTTTTTGTCTACATATTAGTTGGTATTAACAAGTTTATAGAAGACTGTTTTTGACACTGGAAATAGTGAAAACGACGTGCTGTCGCCGGCCGCGTTTTCATCATGTTTCTGTTCAAATTCGTGACACTTTGCTTATGAAACGCATGGCTAATTTAGATACTGTACATATCAAATAATACTTACACGGTTTCAATATTTGTTTATGTTCATTTTCAATTTCGACAAAGATTATGAATTTTCCCGCATGACACAAATTTTGGCGTGATTGCCTAGCAACAGTATTACCAGAATTATAAATGTCTGCATTATATATGCTTTTTCTGTTGCTAGTCAACAACAAACAGGCGTATCCTCTGTTAGCCATTTTTGTTTTTCTCATACCCGTCATATACCAAATCATATACTGGCATAAACAATATATAGATATTTCTCTCTTAGAAGTTGTTACCCCATAGGCTGTATGAGCAAGTCTGTTCGTACTTCAGGAATAATCCTACTGATATGAAGTTGTGAAAATAGCATTTGTAATATACTACTCAAAGTTTGATAGTTCTCTCATAGAAGTTGTTACCCCATAGGCTGTATGAGCAAGTCTGTTCGTACTTTAGGAATAATCCTACTGATATGAAGTTGTGAAAATAGCATTTGTAATATACTACTCAAAGTTTGATAGGTATCACGTTTTATTTATCAAATTTTGCAGTGCAAATGTACAAATTCATGACAGAGTTTGCACTCCGTATATTGAATATTATCTTTAGGTGCAACTCGTGCATTTCAGTACTGACGAAAGTGCACACTTTTCACACTTTGGAAATGAACCCATGCACCCTCAAAATCTTGCGTAACACTGCATTCGAGCCAGAACATCAAAATTGTTAGTTTTCATTTTCTAAGCGTGAAAAGGTTTTCATTTGGTTCCTGAAACCCATAAATGTCTCGAGGACAATTCAGAAACCGTCGAAGTCCCGAAGAAATGAACCGTGGAATTGGAATGTTAGAATCTGGCGTCTCTCAACGTTGTGTTGCTGGGATTCTAAATGTGTCACAGAGCGTGGTATCCCGAATGTGGAATCGTCATCCAACCCACGGAAATTCTTTACACAGACATGGCGGGGGTCGAGACAGGGCTACAACTCAACGTCAGGACCGGTTTTTGTTGATTCAATCTCGACGTCAACGATTCCTGAACGCTACGCGCTTGAATAACGAGTTTAGAAACGGAACTGGAGTACGCACTTCTACACAAACAGTCAGAAACACTCCATGAGTTCGGACTTAGTGCCAGGAGACCCGCTGTACGTGTCCCGTTGACGCGACAGCATGTGCAAGACCGGCTAGACTTTGCCAGAACTCACGTTAGGTGGACAATTCGTGACTGGACACCAGTTCTTTTCACTGATGAGTCCAGATTCTGTCTAGACTTCACTGATAAACGTCAGTTGGTGTGGAGAATGTCCAAAGAGCGATTTCATTACCTGAATGTGGCAGAATATGATCGCTTTGGCAAGGGTTCAGTCATGGTTTGGGCAGGCATTAGCGTCAATGGAAAAACAGACCTGTATGTTGTTGAAAACGGAACGTTAACGGCAAAGAGATACTGTAATGAGATTCTTGATCAGTTTGTGAGACCATACGCCGGTGCTATCGGTCCGGACTTTATTCTGATGGACGATAATGCCCGTCCCCACCGTGCTCACGTCACTGATGCCTATCTGGAACGTGAGAAAATCGTGCATATGGACTGGCCTGCTCGATCACCGGACTTGTATCCGATTGAGCATGCGTGGGACATGCTTCAGCATGCTGTTTCAGCCCGACCTGTGCAGCCAAGGACTTTACAGGAGCTCAAGGATGCATTGGTTACTGAATGGAGATTCATTCCACAAAACCGGATACGGACTCTGATTACGAGCATGCGCAGGCGATGTCGTGCAGTAATTGATGCCCGTGGACGTCATACGCGTTATTAGGGAAGTTTGTCTCAACAAATTTAGAAATTTGTGAAAATTCAGTCGCCAAAAACCCTTAGTGTTACGGCACATTTTGGGGTTGCCCAGGCGTTTGCTGTTGCCACGCTTGAATACACTGACATTTGACGAAATGAATCAATGGAATTAATGAAATACATGTTTCTATCATTTTGTATCAATTTTGGGTTCAGCTAATTCATTTATCCAAAAATTATTTTGCATTAAAAAAGTGATCCTTATCAAACTTTGAGCAGTATATAATACAGTAGTAGTTGTCGTGGCATATTTAAAACGAAAGACAATGATACAGAATGAGCCTTATTTCGTCCAACATCCAAATACAAATGTAAGTGCGCCGGAAATATACTTGGTACACACTGGTGTGCTGTTCTAGCAATACAGTGAACCCTCGTTACAACGACAGCATTTGTTCCCAAAGATGTTGCCATTAAACTGAATTTGCTTTTGTAAAGAACCCTTAATGGACACAATGATATGTAAGAAAGTCCTTGTTTTGTTCTTGTTTACTCGTAGAACATAAGTTTTGGATATATAACAAATATCCAAAACATATGTTGCTTGAAGTTTAATGTAATATTCTTGCATAGTTTCTAATCAATTGTCACCTCTTGTGCGAAGGTTTTTGCGACATTCAAATTGTCATTATAACGAATTTTGTCGTTGTATCGAGTGTCGGTATAAAGAGGGCTGCTGTACTAGGTTCGACTCCTAATTGGAGCGGGATTGTTTTCATGCTTATATAGAATTCGTTCGCCCTGTTTATTTTCGAAATAACTAAATGCTATTTCAAAAAAAAAAAAAAAAAAAAAAAAAAAAAAGTAAGAGAAAAGTCCAGGGAGTGCCACAATCACAAACCGCAGCCCTTCTCAGACACCAAGAGGAAGAGGAAACCGACAAATCCAAACAAGCACAAATCGAACAAACGTACGAAAAGCACTAAGATTAGCTCTCTCTTCCCCATGCGAGGCAATCGCAATGCTAAAAGGACTGAAAAACACAAGAACAAAATGACACAAGGTAAAACAAATCGCCTCGTAGAATAAACCACAAAGCAACAAAGAGTAAGATTAACACCGGGACCACCGCCTTAGAACGGTCAGTAGAGAAAACCACCGGGGGGTTTAAAGCACTTTTACAGCTAGCCAACTTCACCCTGAGTCCCGATGCTACTCTTAATACAGAAATACATAAAAATTCCGTTCGCATAAAGGCTCCCAACTCAGTCAATGCATCAAAGCGAAAACATAAAAATCAAATGAATCACTATACTAAACAAAGACGAGTACTCATGGCTAAATCTACTGTATGCCAGAGTAAATGAAAACCAATAGTTGAACCACGGCGGGCCAAGCCAAAGATATATCGTCAAGCCCCAACCCACTGGTTAAAGTTTTACGAAGAGGTCATTATTGAGTCTGAGGCCCGAACCGCCGTCGTGCAATTAAAGAGTGAAACATAACCATCAACAATGATTGGGTTGACAACTAGGCATGCAGTCTGCCGCATAATATCCAGGCTATAGCCAATCCTTTTATAACGGTTAATAAGTTTTCTGAATTGCTCCAAAAAGTTAGATTTTCCTACATTTTTTTTCTAAATCTGTACTCTAAGTCACCGTAAAACCCCAGAACGAAAAAACAATACTTTTTTTTACATGTATGACTATGAATTTTATCGTATGCTTATACAAACGTACAGTCGACTCTCGATATCTCGACTTGGCTTATCTCGAATAACCGCTTATCTCGAAGTGAAAATCTGGTCCTTGTTTCAAGTTAACATGGAAATCTAACAACAGGTAACAAAATATTGTGGAAAAGATGGGGAATTGGTCCTAAGGAGCAATTTCTCCTCTTTTCTATAATATTTTCAATATTTCCACAATATTTTCAATACATCTTTATCTTCATGGGTCAAATTCCATATTCAGGTTGTTCGATTTATTTTCTTCTCAATTCTGCAAATCTGATATGTCGAGGTACATATATCTCGAAGTATTTCAGAGAGTCCCTTGGAAATCGAGATAACAAGAATCGACTGTATACCAGTAGTTCTTAGTAGCGTCAGATATGATTTGTAGTCTCAATACACATACGCGGACACATAAACAGGCACTCTCATGCCAGTCCGCCTAAAAACTAACGTTAGGTGGCAGAAAAAATAATTAATAGCCAGTTTCAGAGAATAGACCTTACCATGAAATATTTATTTTGTGCTTCTGACAGTTTTAAAACGTAACACATTGCATGCTGGGTAAAAATTTCAGCAGACGGCATTTTGAAATACTGTTTACTTATTTTTCCCTAGAAAATAGGATTTGACACTTCATGTAAATTGTCTCCTAATTTGCATGAAGTTTCAGATCCTATTTTCTACAAAAATGAGAAAAATATCAGTTTGTCGACACGCCTGCCGAATTAGCCCATAACATGGTAAGTCTTAAAAGGATAATAGAAAAAACAAACTTGGACCATTATTTCCAATTAGCGAGCCATTTTTCTTGCTTATTCTTGCTTTCGATTTCAGACTGCACAATATATTCCATAAACAAGAAAAGAATGCAGAATTTTGATGTTCAAAGAGTAAGTGAACATTCTGTTACTAGTAACTTTTGGGATTTCTGCTTTCCTTCTTCAAAAACATTTATATCTTAGCTTATGAAAAGGGCCGTTATAGCTAATGAAAGCAACAAAAGCCCAAGATTTCGTTATACATGAGCTATTAACCCTTTGAGCCCTGTAGACCAAAACACTTTTTTTTGCAAATAATGTAAATCTTGATGAGTAGGCTCATTATAAGCCGTCTCTTCAAGATCTTCACTCTTTGCAAAAAAAGTCAGGATCTACAATATTTGCCATTTTGTGTTTGTTTTTTGACTGAGACCCCTAATTGGAACAATGGTTCTGACCAGATTCAAAGTTGGAAGAGTCAACTTCGGAAACTCAGGGATGTAAGGTTAAATGTAACAAGACATGTTACAATTCTATTCGAAATTAGTTAAGTAATAAAGAGTTCCAGATTCCACCCCCCCCCCCCCTTTTTTTGGTCGATTGCTTACAGTCGAGCCATAATATGCAAATACCAAAATTATCTTAAGGTAGGTGTCCAGCTGATCATCACTGACCAATGTAATCAAACCGCGCATTAGACAAAATCCAGGCAACGGTTATTTATGGCTTCCATATTCTTGTTGCTATGACGTCAGTGAGCTGTTGATAGAGGATTATATTAAAACCTTGACTGGGACAT
The DNA here is from genome assembly GCA_964016985.1 of Anodontia alba. Lineage (NCBI taxonomy): Eukaryota > Metazoa > Mollusca > Bivalvia > Lucinida > Lucinidae > Anodontia > Anodontia alba. Next base: position 90,638,245 of record OZ024823.1, read on the forward strand.
TTAGGACATTGGCAAAGAGTGCAGACCCAGATAAGGCGCCGCAGAACACGGCGTCTGCTCAGGGTATGCGCTGTTTGCTCAAATAACAGGAAGTTAAAGGTTAAATCAAACAATCGTAAGTCCCCGTTCAGGACCATTTTCTCCGCCTACACTTGGAGACAGTCGATCCACAAATGCTGTCAGTGCTTTGATGCTACGTTACACTTGGAGACAGTCGATCCACAAGTGCTGTCAGTGCTTTGATGCTACGTTACACTTGGAGACAGTCGACCCACAAGTGCTGTCAGTGCTTTGATGCTACGTTACACTTGGTGACAGTCGATCCACAAGTGCTGTCAGTGCTTTGATTCTACTCTACATTGCACTTGGAGACAGTCGACCCACAAGTACTGTCAGTGCTTTGATTCTACATGACACTTGGAGACAGTCGACACACAAGTGCTGTCAGGGCTTTGATTCTACATTACACCTGGAGACAGTCGACCCACAAGTGCTGTCAGTGCTTTGATTCTACATTACACTTGGAGACAGTCAATCCACAAGTGTTTTTTTTTTGTCAGTGCTTTGATTCTACATGACACTGCTGAAGTGCTGTCAGGGCTTTGATTCTACATTACACTTGGAGACAGTCAATCCACAAGTGTTGTCAGTACTTTGATTCTACATAACATTTGGAGACAGTCGACCCACAAGTGCTACCAGTGCATTGATTTTACATTACACTTGGAGACAGTGCTTTGATTCTACATTACCCTTGGAGAAAGTCGACCCACAAGTGCTGTCAGTGCTTTGATTCTACATGTAGAATCAAAGCACTGACAGCACTTGTGGATCGACTGTCTCCAAGTGTAGGCGGAGAAAATAGTCCTGAACGATGCTAGAATCGGTAAAAATGTATAATTCAGCGGCAGATATGTGCAAAAGTATAGAACTTGAGTAATTGCGTTGAAAATAACCCTAGAATTTAATCTGGAGAACATATTGCTTTTATAACCGTCGAGTATTTGTAAACGATAAGGGTCATTCATTTCAAAGACACGGATTCTTCTTACATGTCACATTGTCTACTACACCCTTTCCGGTTTTCGACTTTCAGAGGAACTCCTGTCAGGAAAGTGCATGATGTTAGCCCTTTGAACTTAAAAAAATCTATAGGTTTCAGAACATTGCAGAAATGTATATAATGCATAAGGAATCAAAGCACTGAGAATGCTAATGGGTGACGGTTGCCTGAAATCCCATAGGCCTTTAGAACTAATTAGGATTTTGATAACCCATTTTCTGTCTTTTTCTGTGTTTAGTTTGACCGCGGCTGGGCTACACTTTTACCAACTTAGACGTTTGATGTTTTCTTTTTTTTTTTTATTCATCGGCTATTTATAGGCATCAACATGTATAAAGCTAATGTGTTTGAATGATAAACATTGGTCAATGTTAATCACGTGGACATTACCTTAAGGAAATTTCGGCGTTTGTATACTGTGTCTTGATTATAAACAATCTACCCAAAATCAATGATAGTCTCTATCTTACGTTCGGATTAGAGCTTCGTTGTCTGCAGAAAGAATCAATGGACACTGAAGAATTCATCAATAAACAGAGGTCCCAGAGACGTATATGATGATCTGTGTCTTTTTGTCTCACTCAGAAAATCATATAACTGCAAAAGGACAGGTATTGGTATCCAAGCGAGCACATGACGTTTTTACAACGTCGCATCAATGTCGATGCAACGTCATGACGTTGTATCGACGTTGATTCGACGTTGTCTTAATGTTGCGTGTCTGCTGGTATTATGCTATAGTAAGTCTCTAGATGAAAGTAAGTCCTTTTCTGTGTTTAGTTGGACCGCAGCTCGAGCTACATCTTTACCCAACGCTGTAGAGTTGGCGCATTTTACTGGAGTATTAATATTCGTCCGTTGATATGATACTCAATTTGATTAAAATCTTATTTCTTCAAACGCTTCAAACGTTTGATGTTTTCTTTGGTTTTGCTTATTCATTCGCTATTTGTAAGTATCAAAATGTATAAAACTAATATGTTTGAATGCAGAATTTAGATTTATCAGCATTAGCAGGAAACTGTTTGTTAGGTAATTATTAGGTTGGTAGGACCAGGAAAACGGATTGTCGAAATGTGATATGTTAAACCTGGTGGCGGTTTGGCAACCGCCTGATATGTTTGATCTTACACAGCTGTCCTGCTGTGCAATTTTGTTTGTGCATGCGCAGTTCGCCTTTGTGTCAAGTCTAGTTCTGCGTTTATTTCTAGTTTGTTGGTAAGTGGGCTGAAATAAGTTGGTTACCATAACCTTACATATCTATTTCTAGTTTGTTGGTAAGTAGGCGGAAAAAAATTGATAAACCACAGTCTTACAAAGCTGCATCTGTTTCTAGTTTGTTGGTTAGTGGGCTGAAAAAAGTTGGTTGTCACAGTCCTACAAACCTTTATTTATTTCTAATTTGTTGTAGGTGGGCTGAAATAAGTTGGTTACCGCAGTCCTGTATACCTGCATTTATTTCTGTTGGTAAGAGGGCTGAAAAAATTGTTTGCCACAGTCCTGCAAACCTGTATTTATTTCTAGTTTAATGGTAAGTGGACTGAAATAAGTTGGTTACCATAGTCCTGTTTACCTGTATTTATTTCTAGTTTGTTGGTAAATGGGCTGAAACAAGTTGGTTGCTACAGTCCTACAAACCTGTATTTATTTCTTGTTTGTTGGTCCGTGGGCTGAAATAAGTTGGTTACCGCAGTCCTGTATATCTGCATTTATTTTTAGTTTGTTGGTGGAATGTAAGTGAACTGAAATGTTGATTTCTACAGACCTACATACCTGTATCTGTTTCTGTTGGTAATTTAGCTGAAACAAGTTGGTTACCACAGTCCTATATGTCTGTATTTATTTGTAGTTTGTTGGTAAGTGGGCTGAAATAAGTTGGTTACCGTAGAGCTATATCAGTGGAAAACGACATGTCATAAAAATCGTATGACCACACATTACATACAATTTTACCGCGCACATGGAACGTCATAATGACGTCTGTGACAATGTTGCGTATTCTGTTTAAATAAGATTCACTTTAAAAACGATAAAATCCAGTTAAAAAGGTCATATGATAAACAGAATCTTACACTCGTGGTCATTTAATATGAAATTTTACGAAACTCGCCAAAGCTCGTTGAATAAATTTCGAAAGAAATGACCACTCCGGTAAGATACTCTATTTCTCTCTAGTTGTTGATAAGTGGGCTGAAATAAATTGGTTACCGCAGCCCTACATACCTGTATTTATTTCTAGTTTGTTGGTAATTAGGCTGAAAAAAGTTGGTCACCACAGTCGTATATACCTTTATCTATTTTTAGTTTGTTGGTAAGTGGGTGGAATAAGTTGGTTACAACAGTCGTATATACCTGTATTTCTTTCCAGTTTGTAGGTAAGTGGGCTGAAATAAGCTGGTTACCACTGTCCTATATACCTGTATTTATATTTCTAGTTTGTTGGTAAGTAGGCTGAAATAAGTTGGATACCACAGTCCTATATACCCGTAGTTTATTTCTAGTTTGTTCGCAAGTGGGCTGTATAAGTTGGTTACCACAGTCGTATATACCTGTATTTATTTCCAGTTTGTTGTTAAGTGGGCTGAAATAAGTTGGTTACCACAGTCCTATATACCTGTATTTATTTTCAGTTTGTTGGTAAGTGGGCTGAAATAAGTTATTTACCACAGTTCAATATACCTGTTTATTTCTAGTTTGATGGTAAGTGGGCTGAAATGAGTTGGTAACCACAGTCATATATATCTGTATTTATTGCCAGTTTGTTGGTAAGTGGACTGAAATAAGTTGGTTACCACAGTCGTATATACCTGTATTTATTTCCAGTTTGTTGGTAAGTGGGCTGAAATAAGTTGGATGCAACATTCCTATATACCTGTATTTATTTCCAGTTTGTTGGTAAGTGCGCTGAAATAAGTTGGTTGCAACAGTCGTATATACCTGTTTTTATTTCCAGTTTGTTGGTAAGTGGGCTGAAATAAGTTGGTTACCATAACCTTACATATCTATTTCTAGTTTGTTGGTAAGTAGGCGGAAATAAATTGATAAACCACAGTCTTACAAAGCTGCATCTGTTTCTAGTTTGTTGGTAAGTGGGCTGAAAAAAGTTGGTTGTCACAGTCTACAAACCTTTATTTATTTCTAGTTTGTTGTAGGTGGGCTGAAATAAGTTGGTTACCGCAGTCCTGTATACCTGCATTTATTTCTGTTGGTAAGAGGGCTGAAAAAATTGTTTGCCACAGTCCTGCAAACCTGTATTTATTTCTAGTTTAATGGTAAGTGGACTGAAATAAGTTGGTTACCATAGTCCTGTTTACCTGTATTTATTTCTAGTTTGTTGGTAAATGGGCTGAAACAAGTTGGTTGCTACAGTCCTACAAACCTGTATTTATTTCTTGTTTGTTGGTCCGTGGGCTGAAATAAGTTGGTTACCGCAGTCCTGTATATCTGCATTTATTTTTAGTTTGTTGGTGGAATGTAAGTGAACTGAAATGTTGATTTCTACAGACCTACATACCTGTATCTGTTTCTAGTTTGTTGGTAATTTAGCTGAAACAAGTTGGTTACCACAGTCCTATATATCTGTATTTATTTGTAGTTTGTTGGTAAGTGGGCTGAAATAAGTTGGTTACCGTAGAGCTATATCAGTGGAAAACGACATGTCATAAAAATCGTATGACCACACATTACATACAATTTTACCGCGCACATGGAACGTCATAATGACGTCTGTGACAATGTTGCGTTTTCTGTTTAAATAAGATTCACTTTAAAAACGATAAAATCCAGTTAAAAAGGTCATATGATAAACAGAATCTTACACTCGTGGTCATTTAATATTACGAAACTCGCCAAAGCTCGTTGAATAAATTTCGAAAAAAATGACCACTCCGGTAAGATACTCTATTTCTCTCTAGTTGTTGATAAGTGGGCTGAAATAAATTGGTTACCGCAGCCCTACATACCTGTATTTATTTCTAGTTTGTTGGTAATTAGGCTGAAAAAGTTGGTCACCACAGTCGTATATATCTTTATCTATTTTTAGTTTGTTGGTAAGTGGGTGGAATAAGTTGGTTACAACAGTCGTATATACCTGTATTTCTTTCCAGTTTGTAGGTAAGTGGGCTGAAATAAGCTAGTTACCACTGTCCTATATACCTGTATTTATATTTCTAGTTTGTTGGTAAGTAGGCTGAAATAAGTTGGATACCACAGTCCTATATACCCGTATTTTATTTCTAGTTTGTTCGCAAGTGGGCTGTATAAGTTGGTTACCACAGTCGTATATACCTGTATTTATTTCCAGTTTGTTGTTAAGTGGGCTGAAATAAGTTGGTTACCACAGTCCTATATACCTGTATTTATTTTCAGTTTGTTGGTAAGTGGGCTGAAATAAGTTATTTACCACAGTTCAATATACCTGTTTATTTCTAGTTTGATGGTAAGTGGGCTGAAATGAGTTGGTAACCACAGTCATATATATCTGTATTTATTGCCAGTTTGTTGGTAAGTGGACTGAAATAAGTTGGTTACCACAGTCGTATATACCTGTATTTATTTCCAGTTTGTTGGTAAGTGGGCTGAAATAAGTTGGATGCAACATTCCTATATACCTGTATTTATTTCCAGTTTGTTGGTAAGTGCGCTGAAATAAGTTGGTTGCAACAGTCGTATATACCTGTTTTTATTTCCAGTTTGTTGGTAAGTGGGCTGAAATAAGTTGGTTACCATAACCTTACATATCTATTTCTAGTTTGTTGGTAAGTAGGCGGAAATAAATTGATAAACCACAGTCTTACAAAGCTGCATCTGTTTCTAGTTTGTTGGTAAGTGGGCTGAAAAAAGTTGGTTGTCACAGTCCTACAAACCTTTATTTATTTCTAGTTTGTTGTAGGTGGGCTGAAATAAGTTGGTTACCGCAGTCCTGTATACCTGCATTTATTTCTGTTGGTAAGAGGGCTGAAAAAATTGTTTGCCACAGTCCTGCAAACCTGTATTTATTTCTAGTTTAATGGTAAGTGGACTGAAATAAGTTGGTTACCATAGTCCTGTTTACCTGTATTTATTTCTAGTTTGTTGGTAAATGGGCTGAAACAAGTTGGTTGCTACAGTCCTACAAACCTGTATTTATTTCTTGTTTGTTGGTCCGTGGGCTGAAATAAGTTGGTTACCGCAGTCCTGTATATCTGCATTTATTTTTAGTTTGTTGGTGGAATGTAAGTGAACTGAAATGTTGATTTCTACAGACCTACATACCTGTATCTGTTTCTAGTTTGTTGGTAATTTAGCTGAAACAAGTTGGTTACCACAGTCCTATATATCTGTATTTATTTGTAGTTTGTTGGTAAGTGGGCTGAAATAAGTTGGTTACCGTAGAGCTATATCAGTGGAAAACGACATGTCATAAAAATCGTATGACCACACATTACATACAATTTTACCGAGCACATGGAACGTCATAATGACGTCTGTGACAATGTTGCGTTTTCTGTTTAAATAAGATTCACTTTAAAAACGATAAAATCCAGTTAAAAAGGTCATATGATAAACAGAATCTTACACTCGTGGTCATTTAATATTACGAAACTCGCCAAAGCTCGTTGAATAAATTTCGAAAGAAATGACCACTCCGGTAAGATACTCTATTTCTCTCTAGTTGTTGATAAGTGGGCTGAAATAAATTGGTTACCGCAGCCCTACATACCTGTATTTATTTCTAGTTTGTTGGTAATTAGGCTGAAAAAAGTTGGTCACCACAGTCGTATATACCTTTATCTATTTTTAGTTTGTTGGTAAGTGGGTGGAATAAGTTGGTTACAACAGTCGTATATACCTGTATTTCTTTCCAGTTTGTAGGTAAGTGGGCTGAAATAAGCTGGTTACCACTGTCCTATATACCTGTATTTATATTTCTAATTTGTTGGTAAGTAGGCTGAAATAAGTTGGTTACCACAGTCCTATATACCCGTATTTTATTTCTAGTTTGTTCGCAAGTGGGCTGTATAAGTTGGTTACCACAGTCGTATATACCTGTATTTATTTCCAGTTTGTTGGTAAGTGGGCTGAAATAAGTTGGTTACCACAGTCCTATATACCTGTATTTATTTTCAGTTTGTTGGTAAGTGGGCTGAAATAAGTTATTTACCACAGTTCAATATACCTGTTTATTTCTAGTTTGTTGGTAAGTGGGCTGAAATGAGTTGGTAACCACAGTCATATATATCTGTATTTATTGCCAGTTTGTTGGTAAGTGGACTGAAATAAGTTGGTTACCACAGTCGTATATACCTGTATTTATTTCCAGTTTGTTGGGAAGTGGGCTGAAATAAGTTGGATGCAACATTCCTATATACCTGTATTTATTTCCAGTTTGTTGGTAAGTGCGCTGAAATAAGTTGGTTGCAACAGTCGTATATACCTGTTTTTATTTCCAGTTTGTTGGTAAGTGGGCTGAAATAAGTTGGTTACCACATTCCTATATACCTGCTGATCAGCTGTACCAGAATTATGAGCATTATTACGACATAAATAGCGATGGGACAGTTCTAACAACTTTTATCAGAGGCAGGTTAGTATTTAGAACATTAGAAGTAATTATACCGCATTTGAAAATAACCTTAACGTCCTTTCTATTCCAGCACATTCTGAGTTGTTCCGAGTTTGCTATTATCGTATATACAGTATATGTATTCGGTCAGACAGACCTGAGCAAACTATGTAGACCCAGAAGGGACGCCACAGATCGCGGCGTCTCATCAGGGTCAACACTGTTTGCCACTCATCCAGCAATATGTAGACACAACATCAGGAAGTACACTGTACTTGTTCAAATTTTAGAACAAGTATGATAAAGAGTTGAGGTGTCCGAATACTTTGGGTAGTTTAGGTGTAAACTTTAGATACATACTCTTAAATGTTGAATTTTCTCGCTAATAACGAAAGCAATTATTATTCCAAGCTGTGTCTTCAGTTAACAAATGCCGTAATGACCCTTCTATTCTCTTGATATGCACCTCAAAGTATTAACTCTAAAAGGGCTAAGCAGATTTATAATAAAAGACTTTTTAAAATTGATTTTGTTATTTGTTAGAGAAATTAAGACTGGACATTATTCTGAATCGTCTGCTAGGCAGACGATTCACATGAAATGTCAAACCTTATTTTCTCTGATAAATGAAAAAATCAAAATGCCGTCTTTTGTAGGTGTGATTAGCGCTTCAGCCTTTACCACTCTCTGGGCTAATTCAGCAGACGACAAATTGGTGATGTTTTTCTTATTTGCCCCAGAAAATAGGTTTTGAGATTTCATGCAAATTGTCTCCATGAAATTTCAAAACCTGTTCTCTGGGAAAAATTAGTAAAAATGTTTCAAAATATCTTCTGGTGAAAATTTTACCCAGTGCTAAGCATTAAGGATTATATTTCAGAGACCCTGACGATCTACAAACCTGTTTCTACCACCAAGGCCAGCTGCTAACCACAGCAGAGGACGGGAAGTTTATGTATAGAAGACCAATAAACAACACATGTAAGTTCAGAGTTTTCCTTATGACGGAGATACATGATGAACTGTAATCCATGTCGATGTCTCCAAAGAACATATTATATTTGTAACGCTTAGCACTCTGGGTAAAACTTTCAGCAGACGACATTTTAAAATATTTTTCCCAGAAAACAGGTTTTGACATTTCATGCAAATTGTCTCCATTGGAGACAATTTGCATGATATTTCAAAACCTGTTTTCTGGGAAAAAAATAAGAAATATCATCAATGTGTCGTCTGCTAAATTAGCCCAGAGAGTAGTAAAGGTAATCTTGGTTCACAGCATCTACGATAATTTTGTGTTATGGTCCTTTATTATCATTGAACCCCTTTCGGGAGTTATGATCTCTCAAGGGTCATTCTTTTTAGAATCTATTTATCTTCACTACAGCTGGTGGTTGTGCTGTGTGGCGGACGTAAAACATTTACCTCTACTTCACTATAGTGTAGCTTATATTTTTCGGTTGGTTGTAATCATTGAGCCCATCCCAGAATTTTTTAAAATTCACGTGAGGATCATTGATGAGGCCTAATTGATCAAAACTTGCTATGGTACGACGAAAAATGATACCGCGATGATATCCGATATCAATTTTCATACTTTAAGCACGAAAAAATGATACCGGGTATCATTTTTCGTAACCAAGTACGAAAAATGATACTTGTTTTTCAGAGTTGCAGTTTTCGAATACCAGTAGTCACGAAAATGATACCAGTAGGAAAATGACTGCATACATGGATAACCCCTTTTGTCTTTTCTTCCTAATATGCCTACCGACTGTCTCGATTATATACGGCGGATATACATTAATTAGACAAAGTAAGCACCTACCCCTAGGTGCGTGCAATCTCCTCTAGCTTAACAAATCCCTGCAACAAATTGGACGTTCCGCCCCTTGAAATAGACAGTAACCAGGACACATTATTACAATATCATCTTAAGGTCTTCGTTAACTTGGGAGTTTCCCCAAATCTGATGAAAAGTGTGTTTCATGTTCTTATATAGGCATTCGGTACACTGTATTTATCTTCATCAATTATCCGTATTTATCTTCAATATCTATCCGTATTCATTTTTAATATTTATCCGTATTTATCTTCACTATTTATCCGTACTTATCTTCACTATTTATCCTTATTTATCTTCACTATTCATCCGTATTTATCTTCACTATTTATCCATATTTATCTTCAGTATTTATCGTACTTATCTTCACTATTTATCCTTATTTATTTTCACTATTCATCTGTATTTATCTTCACTATTTATCAGTACTTATCTTCACTACAGCTGGTGTTTGTGCTGTGCGGCAGACGTTAAACATTTCCCCCTACTTCACTATAGTGTGACTTATTTTTTTCGATCAGTTGTAATCACTGAGCCCATTCTGGAATTTCGGAAAATTCATGTGATGATCACTTATGAGGTCTAATAGAGAACTAAAAGAGAAACGAATAGGAAATGCAACAGAAATACCGCGTAAGAACAGTCAACAGTAGACCGTTGTAGGGGTGTTTTTTTTTTTAACTTGGTTTTATGGATATTCTAGCCTCGCCCTTAATTCTGATGCAGTTCCAACTATAAATATAATTGTTCAGTAGGCATAGGTATGGTAAGGATTTGAGATGTCCTAATATGTATAGTAAACCCAGCTAGCTTTCTGCTTATGTCGAGTGGCCTCTTCTACCATAACTCTTTGGATCAGTCCATTTACAGTAGACCGTGTATCTGGTTAATTTTTATTATTACCATATTTTATAGAAATTCCTGTGTTTAATGCACACAGAGGAGCTCCTGGTCAAGCGCTACGTTCTGCGGCTTCTGATCTTGATCTACACTGTTTTCCAATATCCCTTTTATGGGACGCCAGACATATGTGGGTTAAATCTATATTGGACCGTTATCGGTCCGACTGGAATCCTGTCGGGCCGATAACTGTCCAATTTATGGTTAACCCTTGTCATGCTGAATGAATTAAGATGCCACGACCACTTTATTTTTCAGCCAATCAGATTACTTGAACCAGATTGTTGATATAAATTTACATACTAAATGACAAACAATGCAGATCCTGATCTATTGGTTTCTTTTGAAGCCTGCTGATCTGGTCTTCTCTGTTTGCAAAGGCAGGGCATATTCGGCTTCAGCAGGATCATGTTAAAGGCTCCATATTCCTCAAAAATAAACATTTTATTATCCACGAAAGGTTTAATAAACTGATATATGGTATTAATACAAACAGTCATAAAATGTAGCACCCGACAACCTGTAAAATTTCAGTTAGTCTCTCCTTTTTTGAACTGGATCTAAAATGAAATGAATTTTTATCATATCTCTGAATTAATGATGCCAACATTAATCAGAGATAGGACAAAAATCATTTCATTTCAAGAACGAGGAACTTAATGAAGTTTTACAGGCTGTTAGGTACCACATTTTATGGTCGTATTAATACCATGTATCAATTTATCAAACCTTTCTTGGATAACAAAAATGTCTATTTTTGAGGAATATGGAGCCTTTAAGTTGAAAACTTTATTATAGATATACTGACCTCCGCTTACTGGGTGATGAGTACAGACTACGTGAATTATGCCGTAGTCTACGGCTGTGAACAACTAGATTCTAATGGATTATGTCTTCTCGCGGATTCTTGGATCTGGAGCCGTTATACAGAGATCCCAGATAACAAGAAAGCCTTGGTGGAGAGTAAAAAACAGGAACTTTGTGTGAATACGACAATGTACCTACCAACGACACAGAATAATAGTAAGCAAACATACCATTCAAATTCTCATCTGTATCAAAACATAAGAGGACTGTGCACATTTGGCAAAGTTTAGACCATAACGAAAACATGCCTATTCAAATATACTGAAAAATTCACCACCAAAAAATGAAAATTTTCATATGAAAAATTCTGATATTTTTCATATTTCTGCTCAAAACATAGATTGTGGTTACTCGTTAGAACCTCCACAACGAGGCGGTTCTAACGAGTATCCACACTCTATGTTTTTGAGCAGAAATAAGAAAAATAATGTATATCCCTGTAAACACACGTTTTACTATATAAAAGTGGGGTTTAAGGGCGTCGAAATTATATAGGCGTGTTTTCGTGATGATCATTTAGAAGGGAGACAAGTTAAGCGCCTTCCTGTTTGCTAATCTGCACATCAAGTCCCTGTTGAAAAGGGTCTATTCTAAAAGAAAAGAATTTGCTCCTGTTGGCATCCGTCCCGCTGAAGTTATCAATCAGAATATCAATTACTGAAATCGCAAACTACCTGTTTATGTTAAAGTTGCGTTAAGCTAGTGTTATTAAATTTGCTTTTATTATATACAAAGTAATGAAATATAGAGAATTATTAATGAAATAAAATGCATATTTTCACTAGTGAAAATATAAGTTTTATATTTTCACTAGTGAAAATATAAAACTTATATTTTCACTCCTCTGAGCTCAAACTACTGCTATCTCAAAACAACCATTTATTCTCAGTGCGATTAATAAAGAAGAACAGAATGTCATCAAATTTGTTCGAATTTCAACCCATTTTAGTCTGGAGACCCCCGAAAGGGTAATTGGCAAAATGTGCAAACCCAGTAAGACACCATTTCTTTCTAGGAATATCTAAATCACATAGTCTGGCATACCTAAAAATTCGGCTCTTCCAATATATAGGGAGTGGGTGGGGTTTATTCAGTTTAAAATGGGTTAATGTACGATAAATTCAGTTTGTACCTTTGCGTTTGTATATCAGTACTATCTGAGTAAATTCAGCTGACGGCAACTGATGATATTTGTCGCATAATTCCAAATAAACAGGCTTACAATTATTTAGCGCATATTGACTTAGAGCAATTTGAAAACGGGTTTAATACTTTGCTAAATCCAATGAGCAGGTATCCCCGAACTATTTTCTTCGCGCTAATTTCTTAAATGAGCTTTTTATCCATAGTTCCGACGTATATAAGACTTAGTGGGAATTATTATGAAATGAATTTTATATTTTATGGATTTTGTTTTTGACGTGTACACGCCAGCGACTCACTCACAAACTAAACACAAAGCCCCTCTGGCTAGTTTGTGAATGGTTAGCAGGCATTCACACGTCTATTAGTACGGGCTCCAATATAAGAAATTCGCTAACCCTGCTATCGGACAGATGTACAATTTATTTTGATATTGTAAGGCAGTTTGGACATGTCTGTGCATAAAAGAACTGTTTTACAGATATGTATACATTGCAGTTCGAGAAAACTGGCGTGGGTCTACTGAGGCCCAGTTGATAATAAATTTCAAGTATATCAAATCTTGCTTATTCAGATTAACGCAATAAAAAAGAAAGAAAATTATGTTCAAAACAGATATCAGAATGTTTTATTTTCTCATGTGCATATGCAGCTATGAAGCAAAAAGTGAACTAAGGCGGTTTTCTGCATTCAAGGGAGCGTAAACTGGTTTACTGCCTGAAACCAATTTTAAATTTTCGCATACAAACTGTATTTCAAATACATCTTCTACTGTTTTCGATGCCATGTATTAAAAGGTTCACCGAAATGGACTGACACAAAAAATGTCTGATTTCTGATCCAATATGGCCGCTACGATAAACCTGTAAGAGAACCTTGGTTTGGAAATTTTACAATAACGTTATTGACACATTTTAGATTTTACCAGACACCTTTCTGACGTTCGTGCATTTGATTTTCTATTAGATTAATTTGTATACAATACAACCAATACTTATGTAAGTCTTTAAAATGTATGCTAATATGAGTTCTCTCCACAATTTTAAAACATTTGATGACGGACTACACACGGTAAGAATGTATGAAGACCAAATGCAATAAGTCCTGACAAATAATTTCCGCCAAAAATGTTCATCGAAATTCCATAAAACACAATCCGTTTAACGAAAACGCTACAAGAATTTTAAAGATTCGGTGTGCATTTATATCTAGACATCAGCTGGACATATTAATTTATCGCTGCACGGGTGTATGAACCAGTCAGTATATATCTGTTTACTAACATATAGTTGTTAGGCAACAATCGGCAACAGTACCATGCAAAATGCATGCATTTCGCCAAAATGCAATTAGTTCCGGATTGACAAACAGTGGTTTTGTATCATGCAATATCCAGGCTTTATAAATACAAAGCTGTATATCTTTCCGATAGTAGGGCTATGTTATTTGCAAGATTAGAAATGAGAAACATGATTATATAAAATCCACAAAAATGAAATTATCTCCTATAATGTTTCTAAGAAATAAGGGTTTGACATTTCATACTAATTTGTTTCCTACGGAGACAAATAGGAGACACCTTAAATTCTTACCGTATTTATCTTAAAAGTTGAAGAGCTGAATATAATTTGACTAGCTGGTGACATACTAAGAAACAGTCTGATCCTGATGTGTAGTTTTGTTTGGTTCTAGTTTAGCAATTTGTTTCATGTGATCAAAATATTGCTGATGTATATGTATAATTAATAAAATATATCATATCATTTTTGTCTTGCAGCTTGCACAGACATTCGTGGTAAGTCACTGTATTAATCATTCAGACGATAAAAATACCTTACAAGTTCTGGCGGAACAAAGTTACCTAACTAATACGAAATGCAAAAGAGACAAATATCAGTTGTTTACAGAAAGCAACAGAAGTAAACCAGACAGCATAGCATTAAAAATCTTTAAGGAGATCGGTGCAGGTAAAGCTAATCATTGACTGTCAAATATTACGTCAGTTAATACTGATAATGACTCGTATACTGAGGACCCGAATGAAATTACAAATGTTGTTAATAATTTCTTTGTTAATATTGCTGCTAAAATTAAAGAACCAGTTATAAGTAAAATCATCACATATTAATAGAATCTTGTGAGAGCAAGCTTACTGCTGGTACAGAAATTTCTGCATTAAAAAAGACAAAGTTTTGAAATACCTGTCCAACATAGATGTAAGCAAAGCCGCAGGTACCGATAGCGTTGAACCACGTTTGCTTAAAACATCAGGCCCTCATATAGCTGATGACATCACATTTATCTGCGATTTCAATATTAGAAACTCCTCTTTCTCAAATAAGTGGAAAGAAGCCAAAGTCTCACCACTTCACAAAAATAGTCCTCTAGAAGATATGTTCGTTTGTTTGTCATTACTGACAATGACCAATCCTAATCAACTGTGTGATGTGTTATTATTTGTGTGTTCTAAGATGACTGATGAGACCAATCTTAGCTCTAAACTGTCTGTTGCAGATACAACAAGAGAGGTCTGAGGAAGAAAGCTCTATTGGTGATGCCTTAGCTCTGGCTTTCCGCTGTGCACTTTTCTGCTCGGCTTCGCTGATTCTTTTTGCTTCGTATTCACCAGCTCCCCTTTTATGAGGCCTCGTCACTTTGTACGATCCTGTGCAATCTGGTCCCATGACTCTGTTGGTATGTTGAAGTCTTTAAGGGAGGCTTTGAGGGTGTCCTTGTATCGCTTCTTCTGACCACCATGGGAGCGTTTTCCTACTTGAAGTTCTCCATAGAGGAGTTTCTTTGGCAAACGTTCATCAGGCATTCTGGTAACATGGCCTGTCCATCTTAACTGTGCCAATTTCAGAAGAGTATGTACACTCTGCATCCCTGCCCTTTTCAGGACTTCTCTGTCTGGAATCCTGTCTTGCCACTTGATCTTTAGAAGTTTTCTAAGACAACTTGTATGGAAGTGGTTCAGTCTTTTGGAATGCCGTTGGTAAACTGTCCAAGTTTCGCATGCGTATAATAGTGTTGGCAGCACTACCAATCTATATACTTTCAGCTTTGTGTCAAGTCTGATTCCACTTCGGTCCCAAATACTTCCACATAGCCGGCCAAATGCTGCGCTAGCTTTGGCAATTCTAGCATTGACTTAATCATCAATGTGCACAACTCTAGGCCATGTGCTTCCAAGGTAGGTGAACTTGTCTACCACTTGCAGTCGTTGACCTATCACTGTAATGGTAGGCTCCTTGTAAGGCTTTCCAGGTGCTGGCTGATTTACTACCTCAGTCTTTTTGATGCTGATTGTGAGATCATAGCTGTCACATGAAACACACCTTTTTGCCTTTTCTCTTCTGTTGGAGCACCCTTTGCCATGTCATCAGCAAACTCTGTCTGCACCTTAGATTTAGCTTGCAAATAAGGTAAGAGAAAAGTCCAGGAAGTGCCACAATCACAAACCGCAGCCCTTCCCAAACCCCAAGACGAAGAGGAAAGCGAATAATCTAAACAAGCACAAGCCGAACAAACGTACGAAAAGCACCAAGATTAACTCTCTCTTCCCCAAGCGAGGTAATCGCAATACTAAAAGAACTGAAAAACACAAGAACAAAATGACACACGGAAAGACATACAACAAATCGCCTCGTAGAATAAACCACAAAGCAACAAAAAGTAAGACTAACACCGGGACCACCGCCTTAGAACGGTCGGTAGAGCAAACCACCGGGGGGTTTAAAGCACTTTTACAGCTAGCTAACTTCACCCTGGGTCCCGATGCTACTCTTAATACAGAAAAATACATAAAAATTCGGTTCGCATAAAGGCTCCCAACTCAGTAAATGCATCAAAGCGAAAACATAAAAATCAAATTAATCACTATAATAAACAAAGACGAGTACTCATGTCTAATTCTACTGTATGCCAGAGTAAATGAAAACCAATAGTTGAACCACGGCGGGCCAAGCCAAAGACATATTGTCAAGCCCCAACCCACTGGTTACGTTTTAGGAAGAGGCCGTCATTGAGTCTGAGGCCCGAACCGCCGACGTGCAATTAAAGAGTGAAGCATAGCCATCAACAATGATTGGGTTGTCAACTAGGCATGCAGTCTGCCGCATAATATCCAGGCTATAGCCAATTCTTTTATAACGGTTAATAAGTTTTCTGAATTGCTCCGAAAAGTTAGATTTACCTACAATTTTTCTAAATCTGTCCTCATACTTGGATTGTTATCTCTACATCGACAATGGAAAGCTTACTACTAGGCTTTACGACAAACGGGATGACTTCAATTTTCCCATCGTTAACTTTCCTTTCCTGAGCAGTAATATCCCTTCTGCACCAGCATACGGCGTTTACGTTTCACAGTTAATCCGTTATGCCAGAACCTGTTCAAATTATCAGGACTTCATGGAGCGTGGGAAAGTGCTCACTCAAAAGTTGTTGAGCCAGGGGTATCAAAAAACCAAACTGGTAGCAACACTTAAGAAGTTCTATGGGAGACATCATGATCTAGTCAATCCCTACAATGTGGCAGTTTCCAGAATTGTTTCTGATGTTTTTGCCAGTGACGCGCCATAAGTAGACTTCCCAAATCCCGGACATACGCTTCTACCGATATTTCCTTCGTTCAGGCCCATGGGCATGGTGGGCGAAGCTTGCTTACCAAGTAATGCTTACTATCTGCGGACGCCTGATTACACCCTTTGTTCTGGGGTCCATGTCTGTTGGTCTGAACATTCTGATTCGTCATTCGTTTATGGATTTATGATTTTGGATTACGGCTTTGGTACCATGACCGCAACTACTCTGTACACTAAGTCACCGTAAAATTCGGGTTCCGATATACCTTGTTGCAGGTGTTTTCAGACCGACGCTATATTTTTCAAACAAGGCACTATGTCTGCGATAAAATTTCGAAAAGGCCTTATGAAGTTTAAAATAAGCATGGCAGAAAACATCATGCTGAACAGTGTTGAAGCTAGTACACAGCCTTGCTTCTCCATTTGTCACAGGAAATGGATCAGAAAACTCGCCATCATTTTGGACCCTTGCAAACATACCTCATGGAACTGCCGCACCATTGCTATGAATTTGGCAGGACAGCCAAACTTTGCCATAATTTACCAAAATCCCTCACGACTGACTGTGTCAAATGCTTTGGTAAGGTCGACAAAGGTCATGTAGAGGTCCACATTCTGTTTCTGGCATTTTTCTTGAAGCTGTCGTGCTGTAAAGATAATGTCTGTTGTTCCTCTGTTTTTCCTGAATCCACACTGGCTTTCTGGTAGAAACCCTGACCGTTCGAGGTGTTCATTCAATCGGTTCAGTAGGACCCTAGCAAGGATCTTCCCAGCAATTGACAATAAAGAGATGCCTCGATGATTGTCACAGACTTGAGGATTCCCTTTCCTTTTGAACAGGTGGATAATTGTTGCATCCTTGAATTCTTGAGGGATTGCTTCTTTTCTTCACATAATGTGAAACAACTCTGCAACTGGAGGACCTCCTGTTTTGTAGATTGTATTGCATCTGATCCTGGAGCCTTGCCAGATGACAGGAGTTTTATTGCTTTCACTGTTTCAGAGACGGTTGGGAGCTCATCAAGCAGCGGATTACATTCCACTTGTGGTAGTCTGTCGATAGCTTCATCATTGATAGATGGCCGATTAAGGACACCATCAAAGTGTTCAGCCCATCTTTTCAAGATAGCTTCTTAGTCAGTCAAAAGACTAGTTCCATCTGCACTAAGGAGTGGGGTGGTATCTGAGCTCTGGGGACCATATAATGTCTTGAGTGCATCAAAGAACTTTTTCATGTCCTTTCTGTCCGAAAGGACTGGATTTCATCAGCCTTTTTTTTTCAGCCAGGAGTCTTGCATGTCTCTGAGCCTCGTCTGAACTGTCTTGCATATGTTTGAATAGGCAGTCTTGCTAGATACTGAGCTGGTATTTCTGAGGTAAGCCTTGTTACAATTAAATAGAGCAAATTCTTCCGATACTGAGGCACCTTTTTTGGATTTGAATCTATGTATATCTAATGGTACAGTTTCCACCAAAATTTATGATAAACGGGACTATTTTGATTTTGATATAGTCAATTTCCCTTTTCTGGATGGCGATGTCCCCCGGCGTACCTCATATGGGGTATACATATCTCAACTTATAAGATTCGTCAGAGCTTCTTCAAATCTTAATGACTTTAACTACCGTAATAAAGCTCTTACTGCCAAACTTCTTAGGCAGGGCTATCGTTATTTTAAACTTCGTAAGGCCTTTTCGAAATTTTATCGCAGACACAGTGCCTTGTTAGAAAAATATAGCGTCAGTCTGAAAACACTTCTGCAACAAGGTATATCGGAACCCGAATTTTACGGTGACTTAGTGTACAGATTTAGAAAAATTGTAGGTAAATCTAACTTTTCGGAGCAATTCAGATAAACCGTTATAAAAGAATTGGCTATAGCCTGGATATTATGCGGCAGACTGCATGCCTAGTTGTCAACCCAAACATTGTTGATGGCTATGCTTCACCCTTTAATTGCACGACGGCGGTTCGGGCCTCAGACTCAATGACGGCCTCTTCGTAAAACTTTAACCAGTGTGTTGGGGCTTGACGATATATCTCTGGCTTGGCCCGCCTTGGTTCAACTATTGGTTTTCATTTACTCTGGCATACAGTAGAATTAGACATGAGTACTCGTCTTTGTTTATTATAGTGATTAATTTGATTTTTATGTTTTCGCTTTGATGCATTGACTGAGTTGGGAGCCTTTATGCGAACCGAATTTTTATGTATTTCTGTATTAAGTGTAGCATCGGGACCCAGGGTGAAGTTAGCTAGCTGTAAAAGTGCTTTAAGCCCCCCAGGTGGCTTACTCTACCGACCGTTCTAAGGCGGTGGTCCCGGTGTTAGTCTTACTCTTTGTTGCTTTGTGGTTTATTCTTCGAGGCGATTTGTTGTGTGTCTTTCCGTGTGTCATTTTGTTCTTGTGTTTTTCAGTTCTTTTAGTATTGCGATTACCTCGCTTGGGGAAGAGAGAGCTAATCTTAGTGCTTTTCGTACGTTTGTTTGGTTTGTGCTTGTTTAGATTTGTCGGTTTCCTCTTCCTCTTGGGGTCTGGGAAGGGCTAAGGTTTGTGATTGTGGCACTCCCTGGACTTTTCTCTTACTTTTTGTGTTTTTGGTGTTTCTCTTCAAGGAGTCCCTGAATTTCTTTATCATTCTCATCAAACCAATCTTGGTGTTTGTGAGATACTTGTCCTGGGGAATCCATTGCTGAAGAGTGAACGGTGTCTCTGAAGACTGTCCAGCTCTCATCTACATCTTCTGAACTGTGTTCCAGTGCATCTAAATGGCTGCAGAGATCGTTGACGAATTGCTTGCCTCTTGCTGTCTTGTTTCAGCTTGGATACATCTAATTTCTTTGGCACCTTCTTGCCTTGTGGTCGTCGTACAGGCTAAATGCGCAGGTTGAGTTTGCTGACAACAAGCCTGTGATCTGCCCAACAGTCTGCACACACATAGTTTTAGTCACTCTGACATCCTCTCTGTCATTCCTTCGCACTATGACATAGTCAATGAGACGCCAGTGCTTGGAGCGAGGGTGCATCCATGTTGTCTTTCTGCTAGTTGGTAGACGGAAGACTGTGTTGGTGATCAGTTATTCATGATCTGCACACTTCCTTAAAAGGAGGAGTCCATTGCTGTTGCACTTCCCTACACCTTCAGATGCAATTACTCCCAGGTCTGGTGGTCTGTGCCCACTCTGGCATTGAAGTTCCCGAGGAGGATGAGTTTGTCTGTCCGGGGCGCTGCAGAAATCACAGAATCCAAATCATCATAGAACTTGTCTTTAACCTCATCTGGGCTGGTCATTGTGGGTGCATAGGCACTTACAATTGTTGCATGCCTCTTGCCAGATAAGGGAAGTCTCAGCGTCATCAGGCGGTCATTTATGCCTTTGGGAAGTCCTGAGAGCTTGCTGACGAGGTGTGACTTGATGGCGAATCCTACTCCTGCTTCACGCCGCTCTTCTTTCTTCCAGAAGAAAGTGTAGCCAGCACCAACTTATTTTAAAAGCCCTTCTTTTGCAAGGCGAGTCCCACTCAGAGCGGAAATCTTGACTTTGTAACGGGCAAGTTCTCTACCAACTAGAGCTGTTCTTCGCTCAGGTCTGTCAGAACAAGAACTGTCCATTAGGGTGCGCATATTCCAGGCGCCGATGGTTAGAGGTATCACCTTCATCTTCTTTTTTCTTGTTTCACTGCTAAGTGGGATTCCCACTGATCGCGGTTAACCAGCCAGGAGTTTTGAAGCAGGCAATTATTTAGGGCACCTTTTCTAGCCCCTTCTCCATGCTACGGGGGTGAGCAGTGCGATCCTAAAAAGATCTGCTCAGTCGCTCAGTTCGGCTGCCGAATTCCCCATACTGCTTCGCTCTTAAGGAAAGTGATCATATAGAACCAAGCCGCCTGTGTGCAGGTCCGCAACTACAGCTTCCAGTGTTTCCTCACCTGCTGCTTCGCCGCTCGCCCATCACCACAGCCTTTTGTATGATTTGCATATATGTGCTTGCTGTGAATGTGTGTTGCTGATTAAGATGACATGCGCTGTGAATTGGATTATAGTGAGGGAGAGGCGCGCAGAGTCAACCTCACTCTCTCATCCTGACCTAGCTGGATCCAGAAATCCAGACAGTGTCAGGACATCTGGAGCTAAGCCCGGATGCAGTGGATGACCATGACTTCTTTTGTGCCTTGTCATGCTCTCCATGCTCCACAACATGCTGCTGCATCGCCATTTGGGCCGTTGAATCATAGTAATGATTTCTTCCGCCCCAGCTGCCGAAGCAGACTATACATAACTGGAACAGGCAAATCCAGGTATGCAGGTTTTTGTTTGGAGTTGCCAACTCCTAGATGGATTGTCGACCAGGGCTTGAGAGCTCCATCTACCCTAGATATTGCTACAGAGATTCGGTTAACAGCTATATAGAAGCAGTAACTTAAATGTCTTATGTAGAAGATGTAAATAATTATCGACCCATATTAATATTAGTCTTGTCCAAAGTCCTTGAGGAACATCTTAACAAACACAATCTGCTTCATAAGACCCAGTCAGGCTTTTGATTTTGATTCAAGCATTCATGTGAAACAGCTCTTGTGCATATGATAGACTCTTGGCTAAATGCAATTAATTATGGAAAAATGGTGATTGTTGTGCTCGTTGACTTCAAGAAGGCAGTTGATCTTGTGGATCATCAAATTCGTCTGCCAAAGTTAAAATCAATGGCATACAAAATGAAACACTCCTGTGGTTTAACAGCTATTTTTCACACGGCAGCGGGTAGTAATAAATAACAGTAAGTCAGATTTCAAACCAGTCTCATCTGGTGTTTCTCAAGGTTCTATTCTAGGTCCACTTTTATTCCTTCTGTTCATAAATGATATACCCTTGTACACAAACAGTATTCATATAGATTTATATGAACAAATCTATATGACATTCAAGAGTCTAAAAAAATAATTCAACAAAATCATCAGTCTGCATTGAACCATCTGCATGTTTGGTGTAAAAATAATTGTATGCTTCTCAATTCAGCAAAAACGAATGTTGTGCCGGTAATCACTAGCCAGTAACGTCAACGACTAAATACTGACAATCTCAGTCTTAACTTCAAGGATGAAGCACTTAGATGATTAGAAGATAAGGTATTTTGGAGACAATAACTTGTTATGGCCTGAACATACTAAACATTTGGCCAAGATAATTTTATAAAATATATGACTCCATCTAAACATTACGTACTTTTTTATCACTAACTCACCCATACAGTTATACAAGTCCTACATTCAACATTGATTTTTGCAGGATTGTTTTAGGAAATAGTTCTGAAGCAAATAAACTGCAGATTTACAGATTACAAAAGAGAGTATGTCGTGTTATTCTTGGTTATATTGTTGAAGATACCTACGAAGCTAGGATTTGTTTGTGTCTGTGAAAAGCAATATTTATGTTTAAAGTATATAATGCGATAACACCAACTTAAAGTTCCAGAAATTTCACTTTACGTAACTACGTTAATGACTCTGTTGTTCTAAGGTCTACAACGTCAGTTTGTTTTGTTCCACCCAAGCCTAGAACAGAATACTTTAAGCAAACTATGAAATATTTAGGGTGCTTGATATGGAACAGTTAGTCAGATGAAGGTGCCAAAACCCAAGAAAAATTCCATAACAGGTGTTTGAAAATGGCTGGTTACTGGCTGAATTATCAAGATTGCCTATAACTTTATTCTTCATGGGAAATGGTCATTCAGCAGTCCCAAAGCATTTTTATGCCCCCAACTTCGAAGAAGTTGGAGGGGCATATTGCTTCTACGTCCGTCCGTTCATCACGCTTTTTGATGCAAAGCATAACTTTAGAACCGTGCATGCTACTGTTTTGAAATTTCTTATATGGATTCCTCATGAAAAAATAGCTGACACATATTTTTTTTCTTGACAGGATTATATCCTTTTCCTGAGTTATGGCCCTTTGAAAAAAATATGGATGCAAATCATGCAATCTTGTCAGCAAAATATCTCAAAAAACTGTTGAAGCTAGAGCCTTGAAACTTGATAGATAGACTGGTAGTGAAGAGTAGACGACCTGATTAACTTTTGAATAAATTTTGAAAAATACTTCTTGAGTTATGGCCCTTTGTAATTTTGGGTATTTTTACTTTATCAGCAAAATATCTCAAAACTGTTAGAGCTAGAGCCTTGAAACTTTGTGAATGGATTTGCAGCGATGAGTAGATGACCTGATTTACTTTTCAATAAATTCTGAAAAATACTTCATGAGTTATAGCCCTTTGTAATTTTGGGCATTTTTACCTTGTCAACAAATAATAAAAAAAAAAAAAAAAAAAAAAAAAAAAAATGTTGGAGCTAGAGCCTTGTAACTTGAGAAAAATAGACTGGTAGTGATGAGTAGACAACATGATTAACTTTTGAATAAATTTTTGAAAAAATACTTCTTGAGTTACGGCCCTTTGTAATTTGGGGCTTATTTCTAAAAAACCTTTTCTAGTTTTGTCTACTTCTTAATAAAGGCATATGTTGTGGGTACCCATTTAAATTGTACTGACTTGTCGATGAAATTCAAATGAGTACCCACAACATATGCTTTTATAAAGAAAAAAAAAAAAAAAAAAAAAAAACGTACAAAAACATCGCATAAGCATCATTTGATAAATCCTTCGCATTTGTTTTTTGTATTTTAAGTGTATCTTTAGTATAGGTAGGTTCATATTTTACCACAAGTTTTCACAGCCTTTTTGAAAACCCTAAGCGCACAGTGCGGTAATTAAGTTGAATACGGTATATTTTAAACGTAGACACACCACCTGCATGTAATTTGGATAAATTACAGCCCTGAATAAGACTATAGAATAACCTTTTATTTTCTATTCAGGTTGTTCGGTTGCTTCAATCGTCCAACGAATGGTTCATAATTTTGATCCGGAGAAGGTAAGCTGGTTTGCTATACGAGCCGGAGCACAGCAATTCATTCAAGTTTACATGTGCGCCCTGCCAAGACTAAGATCAGGTGCATTTGCGCAATCTGATCAGAGTCTTTGCTAGCCGCATTAAGATGCTTTGTGTCCTCGGGCTATCCAAAGAACGCACAGCAAATGCGCAGACTGATCAGTCTTCACTGGGCGCACATGAAATGCTGTGACCCGGCTCATATGAAACGCAAAATAAAAGGGTTCTCAGGAAGTTTGGTACACGCTGTAAATTTCAACCATTTGTGTTAAAAGGGAGGTAACTTTAGTGACTTCCTGTTTGCGTTCCTGCTCACCTAGACATTCTAAGAATGGGTCTAGTCTAAAAGGAAAGAATTTTCTCCTAAGGGAAGCATTTTTTTTTCTTTAAGAATAAACCCATTTCTTGAAAGGAACCAACACCATTTTGAAAGTTGCCTCCCTTGAAAGTGTATCCATTCTTCTAAAGCCATATGCAGATAACAAAGGCCAAGATCCGCCTGCACACTTGCACAGTCTGTTGAGTGTCTTCTTTTGTTTTGTTCCTTTACATAATGAATAGGTACTGAAAAATATATTGTCGAACAGAGAAGACCTTTATTACACTGCTCAAATGTGCAGGATGGTTTAGGCTTTCGTTGTTGGCATATGGCATGATGATTATTTGGTTTTAATTTAACTTCATCTGCATGTGTTGTACCTCTTTAACCCCCAAAACAAACAAATACAGTGAAATATCCCTTCAAAAGTCACAGAGAGATGGTTGTTCTTGAGTATTTATAGTAATATAGCAATTTTGGGAATCATAAACTCGGCAGCTGTAACGGGTTTATCCCATTTTAGTTTTCAAATCCCAAAAATGGTAGTTCGTCTGATCAGGGTATCTACTGTTTGCAAAACTTTAGCCATTATTCTTTGAGGATATCTAAGTTACATAGCCTGACATATCTAAAATTGAAATTGGAGTCTTCAAATATAGTGTGGAGGAGTTTATTTAATCTAAAATTGGTTAACCCTTTTATGCCGAGTGGAATCTTCTACATTTTCTCTTTCGAAAGGTCCATTTCAGATAGAAGGGCGTCTTGTTCATTTCTGTCATAACTATGTTTTATAGAAATCAACGTATTTACTGCAAACAGTGCAGACTTTGATCAGACGCCGCGTTTTGCGCCGTCTAATCTGGGTCTACACTGTTTGCCAATGTCCCCTTTATGGGACGCTAGGCATATGTCCCCTTTATGGGACGCTAGGCATAAATCGGTTAATAAGAGTCGGTTGCATTGTAAAGTTCTCAAGGCGCCAAGCAAACTTTGTAGTAGACATTATGTTTTTTCAGTTTTCATAAAAATAAGTCTTTGAAGCAAAAGACCCATATGCGGACCGAACTAGAGCTGCGTCAGAATTAAGGGTGAGTTTTCGCACGAGTAAAACCGGTTTAACTCTTTCACTGCCAGGGGCGATAAAACAGGCATTTGCAAACAGCGTAGATCCAGACGAGACGGCTTATAATGAGCCGTCTCATCAGGATCTACGCTGTTTGACAGTCAGCTTTTCAACTTTACATATAAACTTCTTTCCAATCTATAATTTGTTAAAAAAATCCAAAGCAGACGACAAATGTCTGAAATTTGGCACCGAAAGAGTTAAGTCACCAAGTAGTTTTTCTATCAAGGCCGTTCCTCTGTTGAAGTTATACTATGTTAGCCGTTTCATGTGTATCTTCACTTATAGTTTTGACAGTTCATGTGAATCGCATCAGACTGTATTGTGGTGATCTAGATCGTCCTATTTGCAACAGATGATGCATATTTGTCGGTAGTATATAAGAGTTTTGTTGGTTACGCTTTCAGGTCAAAGGTCTTTGGTACAAATACAGCTTTTACTCGCCATCCCTAGGAGAATCTTACACCGATTATGCAATAGAAATCGGAGATGCAGTCTCCGACGACGACCAAACAATGATAACAAAGACGAGAGCAAGGTATGAAGAGACTCTTGCAGAATTTGTCCTCCAACTCAAAGCCGACAAAAAGGTGGCTCATAGAACAGTGATTGCACGTAATATTAGTACAAACATGTATGAGACGACCCAAATGGTACTGATCGTTCTGTGGACCTCTGTCTATTCAAAGCATCGTTAACCCAATTAACTTAATAACGCCAAAATTTTTTATCTAAAAGTGTTACACAGAAAAAAAAAAAAAAAAATAAAACAACAACAACAAAAAAACAAAAAAAAAAACAAAAAACAAAACAAAAAAAAAAAAAACAAACAAAAAAACAACAACAAACAAACAAAAAAAAAAAAAAAAAAAAAAAAAAAAAAAACAACAACAAAAAAACAAAAACAAAAAACAAAACAAAAACAAAACAACAACAACAAAAAGCACACTCACAAAAAAAACAAAAAACCTTGATATAATTGATAAAAAATGTAAATACATACAGAACACTGAAATATACATGTATTTCTTTTTTTCATGATTCGTTCGAACTGAGTCTTAATTGGTGGGACTGAATTATTCATTCGTTCCCACAAATCAATAATTCGTTCCTACAAAATAATTAAATGATAAAGGGTAGACAGCAGGAGTAACAACCAACAACGGACTTTATTATCAGGATGTTTTAACTCACACAAATTAATTATTTGTTCCCGTCAGCTAATAATTCGTTCCTACCAAGTAAAAATTCATTCAAACGAATTAATAACTCAGTTTCACCAGGTAATAACTCATTTCCGTGAATTAATAATTTGTTCCTACGAATTAATAACCCGTTGGAAATATTTGGTCAGAATAATTTATTAACCCTTAAAGCACCAAGCAAAATTTGTAGCAGACGACATTTATTATTATTTTGTTTTTAATTTTTCAAAGAAAACAAGTCTTGATATTTCATGTGAATTGTCTGCCAAGCAGACAATTCACATGAAATATACTGACTTGTTTTCTTTGAAAAATTAAAAAAAAAAAATTTCTAAATGTCGTCTGCTGCAGTTGTGATTGGCGCTTTAAGGGTTAACTTGTTTAGTGACTCCCAAGGGGATCAAATTCGTTTCTTTTAGAGAAGACGTATTTTCAAATGGGAAAACAAATAGGAAACTATAAAGTGAGGTCTTCCGTAGCAGATATGGCGGAAAAGCTAACAAGTGGATCAAGTCTCTGTCACAGAAAAGTTGGATGATTTGACTGGTTGAGTCGTATTCATTATTTTGACGTCACACACATTATCTCTAATTTGGTCTGCTTCCAGATATGCCAGTAGGGGGAGTAAATGCGAGTACAAAGAGCAGGTGACACGCCGAACTGGCACTCCAGGGAAACAGATGCAGACAATTAAAACTGTCACAGGTAGAAAGATTTGCAACAAGTGAAAGCACATGTTAGTGCAATAAGTCTATAATTCTTTAACTCGAGTTCTTGTGTGTACTCGTCGTCCTTCTATGTGGACAATCCAGCAAGCATTCTGCTTAAATCAATATCGGACCGTTATCGGACCGGTAGGAATCTTTCGGGCCGATAAAGATCCGAAATAGATTTAAGGAGAATGCTAGCTGCGAAGTCCATTGTAGCAGAGAGTGTGCAAGTTATACATTTAAACGTTGTGGGAAACAATGTAGATCCCGATGTAGCGGTTTTAATATGCAGAGCTAGGTCTAATGATTTTACACTGCTTACAACCTACGTTATCATCACGAAAACACGCCTATATAATTTTGACCCCCTTAAACCCCACTTTTATATAGTAAAACTGGGGGTTTACAGGGGTGTACATTATTTTCCTTATTTCTGCTCGAAAACATAGATTGTGGGTACTGGTTAGAACCGCCTCGCTGAGGCGGTTCTAACGGGTACCCACAATCTATGTTTTGAGCAGAAATATGAAAAATATCAGAGTTTTTTTATCTGAAAATTTTCAGTTTTTGGAGGTGAAATTTTCAGTATATTTGAATAGGCGAGTTTTCGTAATGATGATAATGATACTGTAACATAATTTCGGCTGTAACTTATCATTCGTAAATTGGTTTGTTATTACTTCAGACAATTTATTAAGCAAACCAAATGCATTGCCATTCAGTCTGGTTGCCTTTAAAATAATGGACTTCTTAAACTGTGTCGTGATTTGGACATACAGCCGAACAAATGTTACAGCATTTATACGAGTGTCATGATACTATCTAATTGTCGATGCACTTGTTTTACGTTGCCACAATGCAAATTTGTAACATTACTTTTTAACCTTTTAGGACGCCCGTTGTTTCGAAAGAAAAACAAAATATAGTCGAACCTCGATAGCTCGAACACCGATGACTCGTTCACCATGGCTAATTCGAACTCGTTTTTGAGTCCCTACGAAGTTCTTCCCGATAGCTCAAGAAAACTAATATTTAGGGAAATTTTCTTATTTTATCGTGAAATTGTATGTTGTGTGTACTCATTAGAATCGCCTCGATCATTAGAATCGATCATCGAGGCGATTCTAATGAATACATTTAACATACAATTATTGTGTAGAAAATCGAAAAAAAAATCCCTAAATTATCGCCATTTGCTTCCTGATTTGGCACCATAATTAACCCTCAGTGGCTCGAACCACCAATGTCTCGTACAATTTTCTATGGTCCCAAAGATGTTCGAGCCATCGAAGTTCGACTGTAATGTGTTGACATTTTAAAAAGCTACAAAACCATTCAAACAAAGCAAACAAAAAATGCTTTTGTTTCTTCCTTCAGTCGACAGACATGAAACGAGTTTGTACTCACATGCAGCATAATTGCTGAAGCTAAATACAAATGAATCACCTCATAACAAAATCAACAAAATGGCATGTGCGCCCAACGGACTCAGATCAGCACGGGCATCCCCTCAGCCTGATCACTGTCGGAATGAAGAAAACTTTGGTCCTCAATACCCTTTGAGCGCAAAGCGTAGGCTTTGATCAGACTAGACGGATGCCCAGGCTGATCTGAGTCTTCACTTGCGCACATGCCATTTTGTTGTTGTTTTTTTTCATGTGGCGGCTCAAATGTATTCTGTTCTTCTGCGGTTAGAACATGCTACTGACATCTAGCTGCGGTTAGAACATGCTACCGACATCTAGCTGCGGTTAGAACATGCTACCGACATCTAGCTGTGGTTAGAACATGCTACCGACATCTAGCTGCGGTTAGAACATGCTACCGACATCTAGCTGCGGTTAGAACATGCTACCGACATCTAGCTGCGGTTAGAACATGCTACCGACATCTAGCTGTGGTTAGAACATGCTACCGACATCTAGCTGTGGTTAGAACATGCTACCGACATCTAGCTGCGGTTAGAACATGCTACCGACATCTAGCTGCGGTTAGAACATGCTACCGACATCTAGCTGCGGTTAGAACATGCTAACGACATCTAGCTGCGGTTAGAACATGCTACCGACATCTAGCTTTAAGTGTGTGCCCCAAGTAGTCCGCCTCAGTTACGCAGGAGTTTTAACCCTTAAAGCGCCAGTCACAACTATTGTCGTCTGCTTAGTCATCTGCTTGTGATTTTAAAAGTCATTTTGGGAGCAGTCTGATCAGCGTCCACACTGTTTGCCTCTATGCAAAAATAGGTTTGAAAAGTCTGCAAGAATATTCAGCAGACGACATAAACAGACGACATTTTCAGATGCAGTTTTTCTTGGCGCTTTAAGAGTTAAGATTGCTCTGAATAGCTGATTGGTTTCCTTCCAGTGGGCACATAAAGTTGAAACAACGTCGATTTAACGTTGTTTCAGTATTATGGCGTTGAATCGGCGACAATTAACGTTGAATCAACTTTGAATCGACGTTTGTTTCAACGTTGTGTGCCTGCTACTCATGCCACCAGGTGAGATGCTATTTTAGTACTACAGAGCCTTCGAAGTTTTCAGGACTTTTACTCAAAACACGTTTAAGATTTCATCAGAATCGTCTCTTTGGTTTCATTGCTACTGCCCAAATATACATGTAGTAAACACTGGCCAAGTTTCCATAGACATTCCCATAAGGTACGCTTGCTTGGAGAAACGGCAATGTTTAACCTACACTGTCAGTCAAACATGCAAATGCAAGTAATGTAGGCCCGGATCCAGGGAAGAAAATTATTTCCATTAAAAGCAGCCGTTCCCATCGGTAAAAATGAAGTATATTCGCTTATGTCATTGCCCTGCGGGCACACGCCGTTGAAACAACGTCGATTCAACGTTGATTCAGTCTTGAATCAACGTTGAATCGACGTTGTTTCAACGATTTATGCGTACTGGTTTTTTTCTCCCACCTGGGTCCCCTCGCCAGCTCCAGAGTTGCTTACCCGCTGGGTAGATTTATCTATTCACTTATACCATTTCTACAGGAGACGTGGAGGTGGCATCATACGTTATGGATACCGATTACTCAACCTACTTCATCACCTACAGTTGCCTTAGCCAAGATGAACATTTCAAATGCAACAAATCATCAGCTTCCCTTTGGACCAGGTCACCTACGCTTTCTCCAGAAAAACTGGTCGACGCTCAGTTAACTATCATCGGACTATGCATGAATTACGACACATTTGTTAAAGTTGATCACTTGCATGGTAAGAACATTTTCCAAGAGTTAACAACCATGCGACTGAGCTAATATGTGGGATAATCAGATCAGTTTGTGATGCATTTCAAACTGAGATGGGCACTTGCTGCTGGAAGAAAAGCAAACACTTCCTACACCCTAATTTCAGTAAAGTACCGTATTTATTCTAGCTTTTTATCATGAAAAAGCGAAACGTCACAACAACGTCGTTACAACGTCGCTGCAACGTCACGACGTTGCAGCGACGTTGTAACGACGTTGTGGCGACGTTGTGTATTTGCTGGGTAGATGCCTTCTCAGCAGACGCACGTTGAAACAACGTCGATTCAACGTCAGGACGTTGAATCAACGTTTGAATCGCGTTTCAATGTTGTGTGCCCGATTCAACGTTGAATGAACGCCAAGATGTTAAATCAGGGTTGAATAGGTCCTGTTCCAACGTTGTTTGTCCACTTGAGGGTCATTTATACATACCTTGCATATGAAATACGTGCAATATATACATCATTCTAAAGCACTCGCGTATGTAACGCGACGTCTGTTTGGATAACGTCAAAAATTTGGGACGGTATATTCTGCGATATACTGTCGGAAATCCTACGCCATCACGTAACGTCGCTTCTCATTGGCTGGCATTTGGTTTTACGCAGCTTTCAGCACTTGACGCTTTGTGCAAATAGTACATTTTTACAACAGAAAAAATGAAAAAATGCATTAGAATGGGGATAACTGCATTCAAATTTGTCGTTTAGGGAGGTAAATCGGCGGTTTTACGGCCAGAAATTTCGTTTTACGGCGACGCGTCAGCGGAGGAGCCGTAAAACGTAACTTGCGACCGTAAAACCGCCGATTTACCTCCCCAAATGACAAATTTGAATGCAGTATTCCCCTAATTCAACAAAGGAAAGATTGTTTCCGGATATGATGTATAATATTTACATGTATGTTCATGGTCTACTTTTGCGGAAAATTGACCGCCCATCTTCTTTTTAAATGGCCCGCGTATCAAAAGACATCACCACGTATACAACTTAGGCCATTACGTGACTGCGTGGCTGAGCAGGATGCTCTGGGTATTTACTGTCTGCCCGCAAAATACGTTTAACATTTACATGGAGCATCTGCAAAATTTACAGATTCAGTCCATCCTGCGATACGCACAGTGCCATCATGTTATTTGCTGTCCATTTATATATTCATCTTCTGACTCTGAAACCTCTGTAAACGCATTACGAAAACACGCCTATTCAAATATACTGAAAATTTTACCACCAAACAAATGAAAATTTTCAGATAAAAATTCTAATATTTTTTTTCAAATTTCTGTTCAAAACATTGATTGTCGGTACACACAATCTATGTTTTTGAGCAGAAATAAGAAAAATAATGTATACCCCTGTAAACCCCAGTTTTACTATATAAAAGTGGGGTTTAAGGGGGTCAGCATTATATAGGCATGTTTTCGTGATGGGAGGGTGAATACCCAGATCAAGTTCCGCAGATGAGCCGGCTGATCTGGGTCGTCGATGTTTGCATTACCTTCGAAGATATCCTTTTGCATAGCGCAATGATATTTCAGTGACCTTTGTTTGTTATTTTCAGCATGCCCTCCGCCGCCCACGAGCAGAGGTAAGTTCACATTTATTGTCAGTTTGGATATTTCATCAAAATCCCTTCTTTTACCCAAGGCAGGAACAAGGAAATTTTAATCGTGACTGTCATGTATGTAGGTATGTTTTATGACTTTTGATTTCTTTTGAATAGTTTTATATGCTCACAGCACATATTCCAATATACGTTTCAAAATTATACAGACTATGAAGCCACAGTGTATGTGTACCGATGGGTAAATCTTGTACCCTCATATGTGGCAGATTTGGTTTTGTACCGTTACGAACGAGACTTTAAGTTGTCCCGTTCTCTTGAAATTCACGCCGTTCAGTTCATCTTATGGCTATTTAATTTGCTTATTAAATATTGATATTGGTTTTTCTGACCAAATGGTATATAAAATTAATACGAAAGAACATCAGCTAAATAAAGCTACGGCGGTGAATCGGGTCTCGGATATCTACCAAGACCATAATTTTTGGTACAAGTATATATAGGTTCGGAAAAATGTTTTTTTTTGTTTTTTTTTTATCAGGAACTTTGAGAGACTACTGAAGCTTTTTTTATCACTCATATAGAATTCTTATGGAACTAACTCTGACATAAAAATATTTACTATAGTGAAACCTGTGTAAGAGAGCCACCTTTGAGACTGATTTTAAATAGTGGTTGATGTGAAAAAAAGAGTCTGTCTTATAAAGATACATGTCATGTAATTTTGATGGCAAAATTACATGACATAAGACAGTCACTTTTCCACATCAACCACTAAGTCAATCTCAAAGGTGGCTTTCTTACACAGATTTCACTGTACTCGTATCACTAGGCTCCTCTGAAAGCATTCTTTCCTGATGTAATATTTATCACTTTCTATTTGTTTTTCTGTACATTAAATTTGTTCTGAAAAGGGATTTACTCTTAAAGGAAACATTTGCTCCAAGGGGAGTAGTTTCTTTCCTTTTAGAGTAAAGCTATTTTCTGATGGCTGCAAAACAATTTTGACACACTTAAATGTATAATTTCCCCTTAAGGAGTATTATCCATTTTACAAAGGCTTCAAAAGATGGGAAGCTACTTACTGTCTGCTAAAGATGTTTCCCTATGAAAAACTTGGCCAGATCTCCTGGCATCACGAAAACATACCTATATAATTTTGACCCCCTTAAACCCCACTTTTATATGGTAAAACTGGGGTTTACAGGGGTATACATTATTTTTCTTATTTCTGCTCAAAAATATAGATTGTGGGTACTCGTTAGAACCGCCTCAGCAAGGCGGTTCTAACGGGTACCCACAATCTATGTTTTGAGCAGAAATATGAAAAATATCAGAATTTTTATCTGAAAACTTTTAGTTTTTTGGTGGTAAAATTTTCAATATATTTGAATAGGCGTGTTTTCGTAATGTATATCCATTCACCTAGAGTGGGTAATATAACTAGTATTTTTTTTTCTTTTTACAGGCTTTCATCCTAATGGTGGATATCTGTTAATGACTTCAGTTATTTGGATTACATTTCTCATATATTAAATGAACCTATAAAATGATGTTCTGCAGCATGGAATGGCATGAACCATTATCAGAACTTAGGTAGTCGTTTAAAGTGACGATTGTTGTGTCGTTTCTGTGTATCTCACATTGTACTTCGTGTGATAATCTAACAGAATTAAAAGTATATACAAAATACAATAAAACTTCAATGACTCGAACACCGATAGCTCATTTACCGTAGCTGATTCGAACTCGTTTTTCTTCCGATACTCAAGAAAGACAAATATTTAGGGATAATTTGGAAAACAAAATTCTTATTTTATCACGAAAAGGTTACTTACATGTACTCAGTAGAATTGCCTCGTCAAAGCGATTCTAATAATAACTTAACACACCTTTATTTCATCAAAGCTCGAAAATACATCTCTAAATTACCCGCATTTGCCTCCCGACCTGGCACTATGATTAGCACTCAGTGGCTCGATCTACCTTTCTAGAACAAATTCCATGGTCAAACAGATGTTCGAACCAGTGCGGTTCGACTGTATAAGTTACAAGGAAAGGCTACAGTCGCCCTCCCCAAGGCACGGAAGATGGACGGAATATGTGTGGACACAAAACAAAATACAGTATAACCTCAGTGGCTCGAACCCGGACGGCTCGTTTACCGTGGATGAGTCGAACACGTTCTTCAGTCCGCAGGGATTTCCTCCAAATACGATATACGGATAATTTAGGGAGATTTTCTTCTTTTATCTTGCAAATGTATGTTATGAGCACTCATTAGAATCGCCTCGATGAGGCGATTCTAATGAGTACACACAACACACGTTTATAATATAGAACACCGAAAAGATATCCCACAATTATCTCCATTATGCCTCCTGGTATGGCACTAATAGTAACCCTACGTGGCTCGAACTACCGCTGTCTCGAACATTCATGGCCCCAGAGGGGTTCGAGCCATCGAAGTTCGACTGTAGTACATTTGCAATAACCGGCACACAAACAAAATATAACTACAACAGGGGAACCTCCTTGGAATGGCAAGATGCCAAAAATAAACTACTGAAGGGATTAAACTGGTGAGTGTCTTAATCTAGCGAAACCTCGTCCTACCTCTGAAGTATGTCTAGATTGCAAATATATGTTTGTTCCGTCGTGGATGTCTTCTGCACAATCTGTGAAACATCACAGTAAAGAAATAAAATCACAAAGTAGAGGATCAACAGAGATCTGAAGTCAAAGCAAATTAAAATATAAGTAAGGCCGTGATGGGCCAGATAACAACCATTTATAGCCAGGCATCAACCGCTGTTGTAGACATTGGTACTTTGAGTCACTGAGAGTAAATCATAGCGCCAGATCAAGAGGCAAATGGGGATAATTTTCGATATTCTATAAAATAATGGTATGTTGAGTGTAGTTATTAGAATCGCCTCGTTGAGGCGATTCTATTAACTACACACAGCATACATTTTCCTGATAATATTAAAAATTCTCCTTTAAATATCCCTAAATAATGGTTTTCTTGAGCTACTGGAAGAATATCCTAGGGACTCAAAAACGAGGTTCGAGTCACCGAGGTTTTCTTGAAAATGTAGGCAAACCTTGAAGATATAATGGAACCTCAATTAACGGACACCTCTCAACAACAGCTATATCCCTTTAACAGACTCTTGAATTCCCAAGTTTATTATTATATGAGCCTCAAGATGAGAAAATATACCTTCGGACATGTGTATAAAGCGGATTTGGGTTAGCCTGCGCATTCGCATGGTCTGATCAGACTCGACTCTGGTCGCATTTTGGATAGCCAGTAGTGCAAAGTTTCTACATGCGGGCAATGAAGACCAAGGCTGATCAGCGTCTTTGCTGTCTGCCTAAAGATGCTTTGGATCCTTGGCTACCCAAAGAATTTGTTTTTTGTGTTGAGGTTTTACGGCTCAGTCAAACCAATATGGTCATGTCGAGCGCGGTTAGTTTACCTAACCACAGAAGGCGTAAGCAGTGTTGCAAACTTCATTACTACTTATGAAGAGTCTCAGTAAAACCGAAACTCCCATTTTCTAACCTGAAGTGTGTTCGTTGTTTCCAAAGGCAATCTTTTTGACGTTTATTAGTCCTCTAAGCGGTTATCCGGTATTGTGCAACTGACAACTGCCCTTCTTGAATCAGCGGAAGGGAGAGAATGGCCGTAGAAAAATTTTCATGATCAAATCTACACGAAAAAGTGTTGTCGACCTGGCGTGGGTCGAATCCGCAACCTCCTGATCACCAGTCGGACGCGTATCCAACTGAGCTACTGAGGCCGGCTGGCTACCCAAAGAAAACCCTGTTTTAAAACTATTGAATTATACAGTCGAATCTCTTAGCTCG
The DNA here is from genome assembly GCA_964016985.1 of Anodontia alba. Taxonomy (NCBI): domain Eukaryota; kingdom Metazoa; phylum Mollusca; class Bivalvia; order Lucinida; family Lucinidae; genus Anodontia; species Anodontia alba. The sequence continues at coordinate 90,674,201 of OZ024823.1, forward strand.
AATAACCGCTTACCTCGAAATGAAAATCTGGTCCCTGTTTTAATATGGAAATCTAACAATAGGTAACAAAATATTGTGGGAAAAAGGGGAAATCGCTCCTCAGGAGCAATTTCTCTTTTTTCCACAATATTTTCTATATAGCTCTAACTCAGGAGTCAAATCACATATTCACTTTTGAAATATGGTAGTTCGATTTATTTTTTCCTCAGTTCTACAAATCTGATATGTCGAGGGACGGACATCTCGAAGTATTTTAGAGAGTCACTTGGACCTCGAGATAACGAGAGTCGACTGTAGATATCGTCTCTATGTTAAAATCTAAACATATGTGTACATGAACTTATTAACTGTTTCAGTTAATCAAATACTTTTAGTTTTATATGTGGTGTCTATGTGAATTACAACACTAATCCAATGGTATTATTTTACTATTAAAGTTATAAAACTACTTATAGTTAAAATCTTGTCTGTGTCAAATTATTAGAGATTCTGCAGGGTACAAAGAGATATTAAACCGTCACCGCTCTCTGTTTTATTAATTTCCAGAAAGTAGGCTTTGACATTTCATGCAATCTGTCTCTTGAAGAGACAATTTGCATAAAACATTGACGCCAACTTTCCCGGAAAAGTAAGACAAGTATCTATAAATGTGGTCTGCTGAAGTTTACTTAGCAGCTAACACCCTTCTTACTTCATACGTCACAGCTCAATCTACACTTGTCAAATACAGCTAAGTATTCACGATAAAAATACAGGAATGATACAGATGAAACAATTAAACTGAGAATGGTGCTTACAGACTCAAAAAATGTTTTTGTAGCCCAAATTAATCCAACTATGAAGAAACTCCATATCTCATTTTTGTTGTCTTTGACAGAAGGTGTTAGGTAATTGTATCGATTCATGATCATCGACTTCCTTTCTATTTGTATTGTTTGACGCTGTTTTGCGCCCATATCGTTGGCTATTCACGTTTGAACTCATATAAAGAACGTTAACTGAGTTAATGTCTCGTTTACCATAACTAATTCGAAATCGTTTTCGAGTCCCGAGGAAACTTTTCCGATAGTTTAGGAAAACAAATATTTAGGGATATTTAGGGATATTTTCTTATTTTTTTAACATGAAAATGTATGATGTATGTACTCAGAGTCGTCACATCGAGGCAATTCTAATGAGTACACTCAACATTCTTTATTTTCTAAAGAATCGAAAAAACGTCTCTAAACTACCCCTTAACTACTCCTATTTGCCCCTTGACATGGCGCTATGATTAACCCTCAGAGGATCTAACAACCTATGTCTGGAACCTTTTTCAATGGTCCAAAAAATATTCATCGCAAAAACAAACCTATATAATTTTGACCCCACTTAAACCCAACTTTTATATAGTAAAACAGGTGTTTACAGGGTTATACATTATTTTTCTTATTTCTGCTCAAAAATATAGATTGTGGGTCATCGTTAGAACCGCCTCGGTTTTGAACAGAAATATGAAAAATATCAGAATTTTTATCTGAAAACTTTCAGTTTTGGTGGTGAAATTTTCAATATATTTGAATAGGCGTGTTTTCGTAACGTGACGTTTGACTATAAAAGTTACCAGAAAAGGCAATATTCACGAAGCAAACCCTCCCCAAGGTAGAGAAAGAAGACCGACAGAATAAATTTTGACAAAATAGTACATTTGCATTAAGCGACATACAAACAAAAAAATAACTGTAACTGGGAAACCACCTTGGAATGGTCAGATGCCAAAAATAAACTACTGAAGGGAGTAAAACAGGGAATGTCTTAATCTAGCGAAACCTCGCCCTACTGAAGTAGTTCTAGATTAGAAATATAGGTTCGGTCCGTCGTAGATGTCGTCTGCACAATCAGTGAAACATCACAAATAAAGATATAAAATCACAAAGTAGAGAATCAACAGAGATCTGAAGTCAAAGCAAATTAAAAACATACGTAAGACCATGACGGAGTAGACCACAGCCATTGATTGTGAAGAATCAAACGCCCGAAAAAGATCAAGGAAGGAGCGATCATTCAGATCGAAGCTAATCAGGATTGTCTCTGAGTGCTGCTTGTAATAACAGTCAAACTTCAATAGCTCGAACATATTTTGGACAATGAAAATTTATTCTAGACATGGGTAGTTCGTGTCACTGAGGGTTAATCATTGCACCAGGTCAAGAGGCAAATGGGGATAATTTACTATCTTTTATAAATAAATGGTTTGTTGAGTCTAGAATCGTCTCGTTGAGGCGATTCTAATAACAACACAGCATACATTTTCGAGATAAAATTAGAAATTCTCCCTTAAATATCCCAAAATGAAAATAAGGTCAATATCACCAACTCTAATAAAACAAGATTCCTAAAATGATTATGCAAGATACACAGGAAAAACAAGTGTTACGGACATTAAAAAAATGCAAAGGGGAATAACTGTTACAGTACTGATCCCCTGACCCTTCGTTTTCTGTAGCAGCAGCATCTCATGAATATGAACGTTTATACAGTATGTGTTAAGATTCCTAATAATACTAATCAAGATATGCAGGAAAAAAGATATAGTGCACACAAGGCTAACTTTTTGAGTATTTATGATGTAGTGACCTTGAAAATAAGGTCAAGGTCACCAAAATCTAAACACTTCTTTTCCCCATCCTGATGATGTATCAATGCTAGTTTGGTCGAATTCCAGCCATAGTTAAAGAGATAGTATGCACACAACTTTTTACTGCATTAAGAAATTTTACAAATGGCAATAACTCCATGCGAATGGGCCTCTAGCCGTTACTCTTATGTAGGTACACCTTATTGATATCATTGTGTCACATTAGCTTTTTTCTATCAAAATTTGAGTTTCAAAGTGGCAGTGTGAACTTGAAAATGAGGTCCAGGTCACCAAAATCTAATCACTTCTTTCCCTCATCCCAATGAAGTATCTGTACTAGCTTGAACAAATTCCATCTAATGATTCATGAGATAAGGTGCACACAAGGGTCTTTATAATGTAGTGACCTTGAAAATGAGGTCAAGGTCACAAAAATCTAATCACTTCTTTCCCATGTCCTAGCGATGTATCTGTACTAGTTAAGTAAAATTCCAACCATTAGTTAAGATATAGTGTGCACACATGCTTTTTTCTATCAAAATTTGAGTTTCAATGTGCCGGTGTGACCTTGGAAATGGGATAAAGGTCACCAAAATCTAATCACTCCTTTCCCCAATCCCAATAATATTTCTGTGCTAATTTGGTCAAATTCCATCTATTGATTCATGAAATATAGTGCACAAGGCTCACTTATTGAGTATTTATAATGTAATGACCTTGAAAATAAGGTCAAGGTCACCAAAATCTAATCAATTTTCCCCCCATCCTGATGATGTATCTATGCTAGTTTGGTCAAATTCCAGCCTTGGTTAAAGAGATAGTGTGCACACAAACTTTTTACTGCGTTAAGAAATTTTTTTATTTTACAAAGGGCAATAACTCCAAGAGAATGGGTCCCTAGCCGTTACTTTCTCTTATGTAGGTACACTTTATTGATGATGTGTCTGTGCTAGTTTTGTCAAATTCCAGCGATAGTGTGCACACAAACTTTTTACAAGGCACATTTTTGGAGTCTTAATAATGTAGCGTCCTTGAAAATGAGGTCAATGTCACAAAAATCTAATCACTTCTTTACCATGTCCTAACAATGTATCGGTGCTAGTTTGTTAAACATCAAGACAATTAATCAATATATAGTGTGTCCACAAGCTTTTTTTTTTTTTTTTATCAAAATTTGAGTTTCAAAGTGCCTGTGTGACCTTGAAAACGAGATAAAGGTCAACAAAATCTAATTGCTTCTTTCCCCAATCCCAGTGATGTGTCTGTGCTAATTTGGTCAAATTCCATCTATTGATTAATGAAATAGAGTGCACACAAGTCTCACTTTTTGAGTATTAATAGTGTAGTGACCTTGAAAATAATATCAATTCTTTCCCCCATCCTTAGGATGTATCTGTGCTAGTTTGGTCAAATTCCAGCCATTGGTTTAAGAGATAATGCGCACACAAACTTTTTACTGCATTAACGAGGCTCACTTTTTGAGTATGTAGTGACCTTGAAAATAAGGTCAAGGTAATTAAAATCTTATCACTTCTTTCCCCCTTTCTTATGATGTACCTGTGCTAGTTTGATCAAATTCCAGCCATTGGTTAAAGAGATAGTGTGCACACAATCTTTTTCTGCATTAACAAGGCTCACTTTTTGAGTGTTTATAATGTAGTGACCTTGAAAATAAGATCAGGGTCACCAAAATCTAAACACTTCGTTTCCTCATCCTGATGATATATCTGTGCTAGTTTGGTCGAATTCCAGCCATTGGTTAAAGACATAGTGTGCACACAAACTTTTTACTGCATTAAGAAAAAAAAAAAAAAAAAAAAAAAAAAAAAAATACAAAGGGCAATAACTCCAAAAGAACTGGCCCCTAGTCCTTACTTTCTCTTATGTAGGTACACCTTATTGATATCAATGTGTCTGCAGAAATTGATGACATCTATCACTGCGTTTTCAAGATATTAGGAAAAAACCAGCGTCGCGGACGGACACACGGACGGACGGACAACGTGAAAACAGTATACCCCCCCCCACACACAAACAAAGTTTGCGTGGGGTATAATAATTGTTTCTTGAGCTATCGGAAGCATATCCGAGGGACCCATAAGCGAGTTCGAATTAGCTACGTAAACGAGACGTCGTGGTTAGAGTCATTGAGGTTTTCTGTAAATGTAGGCAAAAGATGAAGATATAGTGGAACCTCAATTAACGGACACCTCTCAACAACACTTATATCCCTGTAACGGACACTTGAATTCCCAAAGTTTATTATTATAAGAGCCTCAACATGAGAAAATATATCTTCGGATATGCGTATAAAGCGACGTTTCAGATTAGCCTGCGCATTCGTACAGTCTGATCCTAATCTTCTCTCGTCACAGTTTGATTAGCCAGTGATGCAAAAATTTCTTCACGCGGGCAATGAAGACCCAGGCTGATCAGCGTCTTCGCTATCCGCCTAAACATCACAAAAACAGCTTATATAATGTTGACCCCTTAAACCCCACTTTTATGTAGTAAAACTTGAGTTTACAGGGGTATACATTATTGTTTTTATTTCGGCTCAAAACACAGATTGTGGGTAGTCGTTAGAACCGCCTCGACGAGGCGGTTCTAACGGGTACCTACACTCAGAAACGCGTCGAGGCGGTTCTAACGAGTACCCACAATCTATGTTTTGAGCAGAAATTTGAAAAATATCCGTTTATTTATCTGAAATTTTTCATTTTTTGGTGGTAAAATTTTCAGTATATAGTTTCGTGATGCCTGTTTTAAAACTATTGAATTATACTGTCGGCTCTGTTAGTTCGAATAACCGCTTATCTCGAAATGAAAATCTGGTACCTGTTTTAACATGGGAATCTAACAACAGGTACCAAAATATTGTAGAAAATATTAGGCTTGAGATGCTTCGGATCCTTTGCTACCCATAGAAAGTCATTACGAAAACACGCCTATTCAAATATATTGAAAATTTCACCTCCAAAAACTGAAAGTTTTCACATAAAAAGTCTGATATTTTCACACTTCTGCTCAATAAATAGATTGTGGTACTCGTTAGAACCGCCTCGGCAAGTGGGTTCTAACGAGTACCCACAATCTATGTTTTTGAGCAGAAATAAGAAAAATAATGTACACCCCTGTAAACCCCAGTTTGCTATATAAAAATGGGGTTTAAGGGGGTCAAAATTATATAGGTACGTTTCGTGATGCCTGTTTTAAAACTATTGAATTATACTGTCGGCTCTGTTAGTTCGAATAACCGCTTATCTCGAAATGAAAATCTGGTACCTGTTTTAACATGGGAATCTAACAACAGGTACCAAAATATTGTAGAAAAGAGGAGAAATTGCTGAGGAGCAATTTCCCCTCTTTTCCGCAATATTTTCAATATATCTCTACATTTTGGAGTCAAAGAACATATTCACTTGTGAAATGTGGTTATTTGATTTATTTTTTCCTCAGTTGTGCAAATCTGATATGTCAAGGTATGGATATCTCAAAGTAATTCTGAGAGACCCCTGGACTTCAAGATAATGAGAGTCGAGTGCATATATCGTCCCTATGTTAATATGTAAACATATGTACATGAACTAAAGTAACTGTATTGTTAGTTTTATATGTGGTCTCTATGTTAAAACACCAATAATATATATTATTTTACTATTTAAGTTATGAAACTACTTATAGTTAAAATCTCGTCTCTATATCAAATTATCAGAGATTCTGCAGGATACAAGTAGATATCAAACCTTCACCACTCTCTGTGCTAATTCAGCAGACAATAAATTAAGATATTTTGTTTTATTTTTCCATAAAATATGTTTTGACATTTCATGCAAACTGTCTCTTGAAGACACAAACTGCATAAAATGTCAACACCTATTTTCTCGAAAAGGTATTTATAAATGTCGTCTGCTGAAATTTTACCCAGCAGCTTACACGCCTCTTACTTCATACGTCACAGCTCATTCTACACCTCGGGGGGTGAGGGGGGGGGGTAACTTCCTTTATATGGCATAGTACGGATGTGCGTGCCGAATAGTCCCCTTTTTTCAGCGCTGCCAGGTATATGATTGGCCCCCTTTTTCAACAAAAAGTATATGAATGGCCCGATTTTAACTGGATTCTTGTGTGAAAGGCCCCATTTTTCTGACATCCTGGTATATGCACATATCTTTCGTTCAGAGATTTTTCGAGGCTGCTTTATCCTCTTGGTATTACATGAATTGACTGATATTTGTGTAATAACCAGCAAAAAATAGGTACAAAAAGTCAAAGGGCAGTATATGAATAGGTCAACATTTTGGATGATCAAGTATATGAATGGGTCCGTTTTTTCGAAGGCCAGGTATATGAATGGGGTAGGTTTTGGAATACTGGCTCGCACACCCGTACCAAAATTACCCCTAAGTTACCCTCCTCCCCCCCCACCCCCCCCCACACACGAGTTCTACACATGGCAAATACAGCTAAATATTTACGATTAAAATACAGGGACGATACAGATGAAAACAAGTAAAATAGAGAATAGTGCTAACAGACTCAAAAATAGAGAATAGTGCTAACAGACTCAAAAATGTTTTTGTAGCCCAAATTAATCCCACTATGAAGAAACTCCATATTTCAGTTTTGCATTGTTTGAAGCTGTTTTGCGTGCACATTGTTGGCTATTCACGTTTGAACTCAACAACGCTTCATTCATAGCGTTTACATGATCAGCTGGATGACTCTCCTCATAGTCGCTATTCCTATTAACTGGTCTCAATGTTTCTAGAGATTATGGTCTCCTCACTTGCGGTACGCTGTAACTTGTCCCGCTGAATATAAAGAAGTACGTCATTTGCCAGACATTGCGATTACAACCGACCTTTTCCACACACAGCAATTACAACCAATCTTTTCGACTGGCTTTAAAAAGATACTGTGAATTTTATATGTGGTCCCTATGTAAATTATAACAATAATCTATGGTATTATTTTACTATTTATATTGTTATAAAACTTCTTCTAGTTAAAATCTCGTCTCTATATTTAATCTTCAGATATTTTGCAGGAAACAAGAAGATTAACCTTCAACACTCTGGGCTAATTCAGGAGACGACTAATAGGTGGTATTTTTCATATTTTTTTCCAGAATAGAGGCTTTAAAATTTCATACCAATTGTCTCGTAGTATTTTTCGTATTTTGTTCAGAGAAAGGCTTTAAAATTTCACACAAATTCAGACAATTTGCATGAAACTTCAAACCTATTTTCTCGGAAAACAAAAGAAAATATTTATAAACCATCACGAAAACACGTCTATATAATTCTGACCCCCTTAAACCCCACTTTTATATAATAAAACTGGGGTTTTAAGGGGTATACATTATTATTATTTTTTTATTTTTGCGGTTCTAACGAGTACCCACAATCTATGTTTTGAGCAGAAATATGAAAAATATCAGAGTTTTTTATCTAAATATTTTCAGCTTTTGGAGGTGAAATTTTCTATATATTTGAATAGGCGTGTTTTCGTAATGGTTGTCCGCTGAAATTTGTATCCAGCATGCTCAGCGATAAAAGCCTTTTTCTTCATACGTCACTGTTCATTCTATACCTGGCAAATACAGCTAAATATTCACGATTTAAATACAGGAATGATACAGATAAAACAACTACAATAGAGAACGGTGCTAACAGACTCAAAAATGTTTTTGTAGCCCAAATTAATCCAACTATGTAGAAACTCAGAAAAAGACACATACACATAAGTATTCCATATCTCAGTTTTGTATTGTTTGGAGCCGTTTTGCGCCTACATTGTTGACTATTCACACTTGAACTCAACAATGCTTCATCCATAGTATTTACCTGATCGACTGAATGACTCTCTTCGCAGTCGCTATTCGTAATGGGCTCAATGTTTCTAGAGATTATGATCTCCTTGCTTGCGGTACGCTGTAACTGGTCCCGCTGATTATTATAGTACCAAACCACTTGTATCCCGTTCACATAAGCAACACTACTCGAGAAATACGCCATGACGACGTATTGTATGGGGAGAACCAATCCGTATGTAGCTAAGAAGTCTGTCAGTTTCCCACACATGGCGATCACAACCGATCTTTTAGATTGGCCACTTGTTGATCTTAGTTTCATATTCAGTATTATCTGAAAGGTAAAATGTATTTTGGTTGTAACTATATACAGCTACAGTATTGCTCAATGTATTACAATGTACCAAACTAGTAATCAGGGCCCAGTTGTTAAAAACTTAACGAGGTTGTTAGCTAACGTTACCTTTGAAATATGGCAACTACACTGCTATTTTCTACTCACATTTCTGCAGCAAAAATATCGATGCATTTGAAAATAGCTTAGCTATAAAAGTTAACGAGTCTGTCATTAACGAGCTCGTTAAGCTAATGATGTTTTGAACAGCTGGACACAGAGTGTTAAAAATAATTCATGACAAGTTTTTCTCTTAGAAAAAAAAAGCCAAAACAATCATGCTCAATTGATAATTTAACCAGATGTTTTATGGCTACCTCCCACAACTCTCGTACACTAATGAGTCTGTTCTCACCAGGTGGTATAACCAGGGCTCAGTTGTTCAAAGCTAACGAGGTCGTTAGTTAACGATTCGTTAAAATTTACATCGAGTGATACGCAAATATGCTGAAATATTTTGCTGAAAGAATGTGAGTAGCTTTTGCAGTGCAAAGCTACTCACATTTTTTCAGCAAAAAATATCAGAATATTGTATATTGAATCCGCTAAAATAGTTAACGAAATGACTCTTAACGAGCTCGTTAAGCTAACGACGCTTTGAACAACTTGGCCCAGATTTTCCTTGGGACTATTTTTTGCTGTTGACACCTGTTCCCTGCTCTGTAATATTTAATCTTAAAATCTTTATTTTTAACATAAGAATCCATTTAAAACGTGTAATTTTATTAACTTTTTATGCAGATGTAGATTTTGGCATCGGTTTTGAGCTACTGTATGTGTTTTTGTTATAATAATTTTTCATGTGGGTTTCTGGTTAACTGTCTAACTAACTGCGTTATAGGGCATCGTTTTATTGGCATCAGGACAGAGTTTTATGGTGTCAGTCATCATAAACATAAGGAAATGCAATACCCAACTAAACCGACTGATATAATATTAGTCGAGAAGGTGGGGGTCAAATTCTCTAAGAGAAAAACATGGCATGTTATTTTTAAATCCTCATAATCAGTCTTTAACTCATTCATCACTAAAACATGCCTATATAATATTGACCCCCTTAAACCCAACTATTATACAGTAAAACTGGGGTTAACAGGGGTATAAATTATTTTTCTTATTTCTGCTCAAAAACATAGATTGTTGGTACTCGTTAGAACCGCCTCGCCGAGGCGGTTCTAACGAGTACCCACAATCTATGTTTTGAGCTGATATATGAAAAATATCAGAATTTTTTTATTTGAAAATTTTCAATTTTTGTTGGTAAAATTTTCAGTATATTTGAATAGGCATGTTTTCGTGACGTTATGCCGAGCGGACTCTTCTACCTCAACTCTTTGGACCGGCTTATTCCAGTATAAGGAGTGTCTGGTTAGTTTTTTTCTATTGTTGCGTTGTTTTATAGCAATTCCTATCTTAAATGCAAACAAGGTAGACACTGATCTGACGCCGTGTGGGTCTACACTGTTGTCCAATGACCATTTTATGGGACGCTAGGCATAAATTAGTTAAAATAACTTATTTTTAGATCCTAATGATCAAATTTTAACTATTGTTCATACGAGATAATCTTTGCTGCATAAAGTGGCCAAAAAGGATCCCATGCAACGCCGATTTGTGAGAACCTAGATCAGCCGGTGCATTTGCACAGTCCATTGAATGTGTAAGCGGACAACGACAGACCTAACCACCATTGCCAGCGTATGCCATAAATACATTCTAAGAGCAACGACACTTGAGAACAACGAACACACTCACAAATTGAAAACAGCTGAAGTATCATGTTTTCTGGACTGGTGTATCTAGGTATCTAGTTTCAGCCAATTATGCCTCATTATTGACCTACGAACGGTTTCAAAATCCTGGAATTGCCTCAGTGATAGCAAAAAAAAAAAAAACAAAAAAAAAAAAAAAACAACAAAAAACAGAAAATACAAACTACACTTATTTATAGTGAAGTACGGGGAGACGTTTTATGGCCGCCACACGGCATTGACGCCAACTGTAGTGAAAATTATTTTAAATAGATTCTACAATGAAGGACCCTTGAGAGCACTAAGTAAATTCACAAAACTGAAAACCGCTGAAGACTTGAATTTTCTAAAGAAGAAAGTAAATTCAGTATTAATTTCAACAATAGCGCAAGAAATCTGTCTTCGAGGGTTTATTTGATAATAAAATTTACACTCAACTACTGTTCTTGTCTCATTTAAAGTCTTTGAAAAAGACGAGGCATGCAATCAGCCGGGGCACAGCATTTCTAACGAAATTGCATGTGCGTCCAGCGAAGACTCAGATCAGTCTGCGCATCCGCGCAGACTGATCAGTCTTCGCTGTCCGCCTGAAGACGTTTTCGATCTTTGGCTGTTCACAGGGTGCCCTGTGAAGACTTTGGTCAGATTGCGCGGATGCCCGATGCCTAAGGAAGGCTGTGCTTCGTCATTGTGTCTTTTTCTGGATATCATACTTACATTTTGCAATGGGCACACTTGTCAGAAGGTATGTCCTCTCATGCTATGGCTCATTGTTTTATTCCGCGACTCTCCACAACGAGCACATGACCTTTATACAACGTCGCATTAACGTCGATGCAACGTCATGACGTTGCTGTTACGTTAATACGTTGTATAAACGTCATGTGTCCGGCAACATGACATTTATACAGCGGCGTATTAATGTCGATTCAACATCATGACGTTGCAGCGACATTAATACGACGTTGTATAAACATCATATGCCCACTGGGTTAGACTTACCTGTGGAAATGTTTCAATACACCATAAAGTAATCGCTACCCACTGCATTACTGGAAACAATTTTAAAGAGACATCGACTGAGATGATCGTTCCCCATATAATCAAACATCCTGCCGCATAAGCGATCTTTTTCCTTCTGTTATGATCGCTGTAAATCCAAAATTGAATCAGAATGCTAAATTCCATAACCGGCATGTACACTGTGTTGATTTTGCCATAAAATGGAATCTCGGCGTACATGAAGACGAAAAATAGATTGATTAACGATGCGCTAAAATTAGCTGTCGCCCATAGAATACTGAGCCCTTTTACAGACTTCCGGCGGAAGTTCTTCCACACTTGCGGAAGCAGTACCAGAAACCATATTGTAGTACTTGCAAGTCCACACAGATTAGCAATAACACACGTCCATACTGGCCATTCTTCTCTACAGTTTTGTTGTAGCAAATTTTCTTTTGGCAAGACAGTTGAATTGTTAGTCATCTCTGAAATAAATAAATGGGCATTTGCTCTCCATGATACATTCTATAGAGCCTAATGAGTCTGTTAGCGGACAGCGAAGGTCCTAATCAGACTGTGGATGCGCAGGCTGATCTGAGCCTTCGCTGTCCGCATATGCCGAAATAAATAAACAAACTATTAACAGTGTTTTCAGAGAAAACAAATGTCCCCTACTATAAATTTTCAGCTTTTTTTACTGCTGTGACCTTGAAAAAAAGGTCAAGGTCACCAAAATCTAATCAGTTCTTTGTTGATCGTCATGCACTCTAATAAGAAATGAAAGAAAAAAAAAAGCAGAAATAAGAAAACTTATGTATACCCCTGTAAACCCCAGTTTTACTGTATAAAGAGGGTCAAAATTATATAGGCATGCTTTCGTGATGGGTTCTGGAATTCTATCGGAGTGCATGACGTTCGTTTAGCCATGGTGAAGATGTGGAACCTCAGATGGTATGGCCTCGTTTCAAAATGTCTGGCATGTCAAAGACCATTCTACAATAATATCCTTTCTTGTTTGAGTAAATGTACTTACATACTTAAAAGCATAATCGTTTCAAATGAATAAAAGGGGAAGCCAGCAGAAATAGTAATAAATAATGAAAGCGAAACGAAATATGCTATCTTACCATAAGCAAGACATATTTATTCCTCATTGGCCCTTACTAAAGCATTTGATACAGCCTTTTCCTATTTTCGTTTGAACCAGGGTACCAACCAAACAGCTAAACATAGAATTCCAAGGTATGTGAGGCTTAGACCTCAGAAATAATCATTGAAAATAGAATCTGAACATAAAACTTACAATATTTTACCAGAAGGAAGCCATATCGACCACTCCGTGGTCTCTTTACTTGTATCATTACTTACTTCCATTCTGGTTTGAGATGACATTTACTAAATTACTAAGCGTGACTATTTAATGTAAATTAAAAGACGCATGTCCATAAATAAAACAAAACGAACATACGAGGGTCCTGCAAAAAGTTTTGTCACCGGGTTCGGATTACTTCAGTGCTACGTTTTATCAAACATATTTTTTTATTACAAATCTTCAAAGTATTCCCTCTTTACTGAAACACATGTTCGTAACCTTTTTACCCAGTCGCGAAAAGCAGATAAATAGTCTTCTTTTGGCATCTGTTGGAGACACTGATAAATAGCGCTGCCAAGAGAACGTCTAGACGTAGACTTATTTCCAGAAAGCATTTTCTTAAGCCTTAGAAATACAAAGAAGTCACAGGGACTCAGGTCAGGTGAATAAGGTGGATGGTTTAAAACTTTCACCTTTTCAGAAGCCAAAAAAGACTTAACAACCTCACACTTATGAGAGGAGGCGTTGTCATGTAAAAGGTGGACTCCTGACCATCCTTTGCTTGGTGTAACAAGTAAATTGGTCAGTGTCTATGACTGCATCTATTTCAATTTGAAATAACTCGGTCAGTTGGAAAGCGATTGGCACATAATAAACGGGTATCGTTAGCTATTCAACACACCATTCAAGTGCAGTGAAACATTTTAAAATATACCTGGAATAAAAATTAGGAAGCCTATTAGTGACAGAATTTTTTGCAGGACTCTCGTATAATATATTTTGCCATCAGGAAGATACGTTGACCCCACCTGGGCTCCATAATAGGGAGTATACCTTATATCATAATTTTAATCTATTGATTTTGAGTCAGGGTAACTACAACACTAAAATAAAGCATAATTATCTGAGTAGACTTCAGAAACAATAAATAAAATTGGAAATGTGTATTGTTGCAATACTCTGAAATTAGGAAGCCGTATTGAACCCTTTCTGAATCACCTACCTACATTATGGTTTCAGCTAGGATATCAACCAAACCAACAGGAATAACTAGTAGTTCCAGTATAAAATTAACAGCCAAGACCCAAGAAATAAAAGTGAAAAATGTAATATATATATATATATATATATATATATATATATATATATATATATATATATATATATATATATATATATATATATATTGGACATATAGAGACATATTGACCCCACATTGGCTCCAAATAAGGGAATACAAGTTATTTTTCTTAGTAATAGGCATAATTATCATTATTTGCATCATTTTATAATGAGGACAACTTTTGTGATTTACTGATTGCTTTCAGGCACACCAGTCCCCTTCTGAAAAGGGTCAGCACCAAAAGGGAAGAGTTTCAGCACTACCTGGCAGCGCTAATGTAGTCCATATTGGACATGCGTAGTTCTCGTATATATACTCGAAAAAAGCTTTTATTGTGTCGAACAAATTGTACTACAAATAAAAGGGCCTCGAAAACTTGTCTTCGAGCATATGCGAACATTGAAGGCCCAGATCAGACTGCGCAGTCTGAACTAGTCCTTCACTGTTCGCTAACAGAATCATTGGATATTATAGAATGTATGAATGGAGAGCAAAGGCCCGGATGATACTTCGCGCATGCGCAGGATGATATGAATGCGCATTCTGCGCATGTTCGAAGGCACTTTTTCGCTAGACAAGGCTTATTTCTATTTTATTCCCTAGTTTCGGTTTGTAAACACGGCATTCAATAAAACATTACACAATATGAGTAGACAGAAAATATATCGATCCAAATGTGAAATTTTGCACTTCAACAAAGCTAAATATAGAAGAAAATGACTTACTTTTATTTAATTCACTGTTGGGGTCCCTTTTATGCATATACTCATATCTCAAACTTTCTTGTGATTTTTCTCCCTATATAATTTCTTTGTACTTGCAATTTTGCCGTGTTCAGCCGTATCCAATCCATAAAGGGTGCAGCACGATTTGTAAGCTGTTCCGTGCACCCTCCCTACGTTTATAATATTAGATTCAGATCAAACTGATCCTAAATATGATCAATTTGATCGATGGTTTGATCAAGGTCTGCAATTTTAGTCATTAATTCAGCTCAGTTAATAGCATACGGACAGACAGGACTGGGCAAACAGCGAATGCGGCGTCTGACCAGGGTCTACACTGTTTGCCGTTTGTCAACAGTTGGCTAAATGGACCTGTTCAAATATTATGGTAAATACAGTAAAGAGTTTTACCATGTCTGAATATAAAGGGCGATTACCGTTTTATTCCCAAGTATTTGGGTATTTACCATCCCAGTAAGCATTCTTTATAAATCTATTGCGGGCCGTTATCGGCCCGTCAGGGCAGCCGACGGGTTGATAACGGCCCGCCATAGATTTATAAAGAATGCTAGCTGGGATGCTTCTAAAAAATTTAACGAGTCCACTATACTACCTGCTGATGTGTTTAACCCATTAGAGACTGTATAAACTCTTCCACACTATATATTGGAAGAGTCCATTTTCGATTTTAGGTATATCAGGCTATATGATGTAAATATATTCCTAAAGAAAAATGATTGAACTTTTTGCAAACAGTGGAGACCCTGATCAGACGCCGTATTCTGATCTGGGGTCTGCTATGCTTGCCAGTTACCGTTTAAGGGGTCTCCAGTCTTCAAACAGTATTGGATGAGTGTCATAGAAAGTAGACCCTGATAAAACTCCACGTTCTGTGGCGTCTGATCTGGGTATTTTAGGTTTGTCCGAGTCCGTCTGTCCGATCTCGTCAGCTGCATCAAATGTTAAAACCTGCTCACTGGGAAAATATTTCCGAAAATGAATATGTCGCTTACTGAAATTTTTTACCCAAAATGCTCAGCGTTTTCCAAAAAAATCACCTTGGCCTTCGACGGGATTTTCTTGGAGAATATCGACCTTATTTTCCTGAAGAATGTATTGGTATATTTATTTAGTAAATTATAGGATGCGTGGAGAAAGCATCTCTTTTCACGGAAAATCTCATTCTCTTGTTGTTTGAAGTGATCTTATTTCATTAGTTAGACGCTTATTTCGGAAAAAACAAACAAACAAAAAACAAGTAGTAACTTTGGTTTAAACATATTTTATTTTATAAACTCATAATACGATTTACATAGAAACATACAATTTTACAGAACAGAGTTTACAAATTGGGATTCGGAAAAAAGTCAACAGACTTATTCAAATCCGTTTCCCGTAACATTTAGATTGCAATATTATAACGTGGTGAAAATAGACTATGATCAAGTATACACAATGCATACATAGTTATACACACATAGTCACTTGCATATGTACTAATGCATAACATTTATCGAAACAAAATATGTAAACAATTATTGTAGCAATAATATGACATAGAAATTACATGAACATGAGAAAATTGAAAAGAGACATAGACAATACATGAATATGAGAGAGAGAGAGAGGGAGAGAGAGAAAGAGAGAGAAAGAGAGAGAGAGATGCTCCTTAATCAGACGTAAAACGTTTGCTTTCTGATATAAAGTGCTGAACGGTAAGAAATATTAATTTATTCTGATTGAAATCTAATTTATCATCCCCGAACAACAAAATATTTAGACTCGGAATGCAAAACGGCGAAAGTGTATTTATCATTACAGTTCTGGCTTGAGTAAATCTTGGACATTCTAATAGAAAATGTTTAGTTGTTTCAACCATGCCACATTCACATAATGGGTTTTGAATCATATTCTTAGAGAATAAATGTTGTTTTAAAGAGCTACATTTGGTCCTTAATCTGGTATGATAAATTTGTAATGACTTGTTTCCTGTGCTGTAATATTTAGGTATTTTGATGGTATCTGCATTTAGTTTGTATTTGAAACTCGCTAACGAAGTAGAGTTTCTAATATCGAGAGGAAGTTCGTTCCATTCCCGTATACAGGACGGTAGAAATGATTTATAATAAAGTTGAGTCCTTGTAAGCATGGGTCTAAAGTTCTGCGATCCACGTAAGTTGTACGCAGATGCATATTCAACTGTCAGTGGAACGAGGGTTGTTAAATAAGCTGGGGTCAGATCGTTATTCATTTTATAAAATTGATACATTTTGTGTTTATATCTGCGTTTGTCATCACGAAAACATACCTATATAATTTGACCCCCTTAAACCCCACTTTTATACAGTAAAACTGGGGTTTACAGGGGTATACTTTATTTTTCTTATTTCTGCTTAAAACATAGATTATGGGTACTCGTTAGAACCGCCTCGGCGAGGCGGTTCTAACGAGTACCACAAACTATGTTTTGAGCAGAAATATGAAAAATATTAGAATTTTTTATCTGAAAATTTTCATTTTTTTGTTGGTAAAATTTTCAGTATTTTTGATAGGCGTGTTTTCGTAATGTAAAGTGGTTCCCAACCTGTTTCGCGATACAGTAGTTCAATTGAAACTAACCTTGTAGCTCCAGTGACAACCCTAGCAGCTTATATTTGTATCTTTTCAATCAAATCTATTTCGTACTGCGTACAATTGTCCCAGACTATATCGGCATATTCTAAAATGGGTCGAATGAAAGAAATATAGGCTCTATTCAATGATTCTCTATCCAATAAAAACTTTAATTTTCTAATAATATATATTCTTTGCCAAGCTTTCGAGGTTATATAATTAATATGTTCGTGCCAGGTACCGTCGTTTGAAAGGAAAATTCCCAAGTGTTTGTGATGTGTTACTTCATTTATGTACACGTTGTTCATAATTAAAGGTGGATGTCTCTGTTGGATTTTCGTGAAACTAAAAGAGATCCGGATTTTGACGGATTAAATTTTACCAACCAGGTTTCAGCCCATTTATAAATGATTTCCAAATCTGAGTTCAATAACATTGCTGCGTCGTTAGGATTTTCGACAATAATATATAAACTAGTATCATCTGCAAAAAGTCTGACACATGATTGAATGTCTTGTACAACATCATTAATATATAACAGAAACAAAAGTGGGCCAAGAATAGAGCCCTGTGGCACACCAGCATTTATATATTCCCACCCTGAAGATCCTCCGGGTATTACAACTCTTTGTTTTCGGTTGGAAAGAAAGTAGTAACTTTCACAAAACGCTTGGTCTAGGCTTTGCACACAATGTGTGCCATGCATAGACCGAACTTGTTTGTGAACGCTTATACTCGGCTATAATAACGTTGAGCAGTTCATGGAAAAATAGTATTGGACCAGTCCATGACCTTTCATAAAGTTCTTCTGGAGCGATATCAAACCCTAAATTTGTCTACGCCCATGGGCGTAGACAATGAGAATATTCCGTTTTCGGATATCTTGACTAACTATAAGCATTTATTTATCCATTGTTCGGGATAGACGCTACAGGTAAGAGATAGAATTATTTTATGTATTAATGTATATTTATTCTATAGTAGTAGTAGTAGTAATAATAATAATAATAATAATAATAATAATAATAAAAACTCAGACAAACAACAACTGTTTCTTAGCACTACTTAATGTTAACTCTCGGTCATTGGTTTCTTGCCACAATGCCGAAGGTACTAATCAACCTGTGTAGATATTAGCTTTTGTTTCAAGGTGAATGATAATTAATGAAATCCCAACACATTGTACGTTCTCTGTTTTCAAACAGCTCCAAGGTCACCGTATTTACTCTAAATATTGGAACACCTTACTTGGCCTAAATCTGAACAGGACCATTTTACTACCTGTTGAAATATCTGCATGAGTGTAAATGTGCGTAGACCCTAGTCAGACGCGGCTTTCTACTGCGTCTGATCAGGCCCCAAGGTTATAAAACGTTTTTCATGCTCAACTCAGCTGAGCATGAAATTTCTCTTGCTAATAAATCTCAAATTACGAACAAAAGCAAATTCTATCTTGCTAAAAATAGCTGAGCACGAAAATTTCTCTGCTTCTAAATATGAAAATGCCAACTATTGTGGACATTTTCATATTTATTAGCAGAATAAATTTCATTGAATTTCAGCTGAGTTGAGCATGAAAAGAGTTTTATAACCTCGGGGCCTGGATCTACACTTTAGGTTCAACCTGTCAGTCCCAGTACTTACGGTAAATATTTTAATTATTATTTGTTGTGGCACCGGCCATATTTAACTGAAAGCGCCAAGCAAAATTTGTAGTAGACGACATTCTATTTTTATTACGTTTTTCATAGAAAATAAATCTTGACATTTACGGGGTCCAAATGATATCTTAACCTTTGAAGCGCCAATCACAAATGCAACAGACGACATTAAAAAAAAAAACAACAACAAAAAAAACAAAAACAAAAAAAAAAACAACAACCCCCCCGAAAAAAAACAACAACAACAACAACAAAAAACAACAACAAAACAACAAAAACAAAAAAACCCAAAAAAACAAAACAAAACAAAAAACAAAAAAAAAAAAAAAAACAAAAACAAAAAAAACAAACAAACAAAAAAAAAACAAAAAAAAAAAAAACAACAACAAAAAACAACAAAAAAAAAAAAAAAAACAAAAAAAAAACAAAACAAAAAAAAAACATCAAAAAACAAAAAAAAAAAAACAAAAAAAAAAAAAAAAAAAAAAAAACAAAAAAAAAAAAAAAAAAAAACCAAACAAAAAAAAAACCAACTAACAAAAATAATTACTGTTATCTGACATGTCTTGTTTTAACAAACAATGACAAGAAAGAAAATTGATAATGAAAGGTAATAAAACCGTTTTAATGTGTTTTAGGTTGTTTGAGTTCCAACAATGAGAACCTTAATGTGTGTTGGCTATTTCCTTTTTGTACATGTAGCTGGTCAGCTGTCCCAAGGTCAAGGTAAATTTATTTTATACAATTTACAATTTGCATGCTGTGTAAAAAATTCAGCAGACGACATTTTGAAATATTTTTCTTGTTATTTTTCCTAAGAAAATAGGACTTGACACTTCTAAGGAGACAATTTGCATTAAGTGTCAGATCCTATTTTCTAGGAAAAATAAGAAAAACAAAATCATCAGTTTGTCGTCTGCTGAATTTGCCCAATGCATGATAAATGTTAAATGTTAGTATTACGTTTGAAACTTTCGCTACGTACCATGCGGAATGCCAGATAAAATCTCTAGAACAGACCA
This sequence comes from Anodontia alba, assembly GCA_964016985.1. Taxonomy (NCBI): domain Eukaryota; kingdom Metazoa; phylum Mollusca; class Bivalvia; order Lucinida; family Lucinidae; genus Anodontia; species Anodontia alba. The sequence goes on from OZ024823.1 coordinate 90,694,236, forward strand.
TATATATATATCAGATTGAAGAAAAACATTGCAGTATTCAACGGCCTTCCAGAAATAATAATTAAAATACATATCTTATTAGTATCTGACTTTAAAGGGAAACGCAAAGTTGGTAAAGACTGTACTTGTGAGAAAGATCTTGACAAATCGCATTTTGATGTAAATTTGATGAAAAGCGGATACACCGCGTCCAACCGTAACGCCGGATAACCAGTCGTAACGCCGGATTTTCGGTCAAATAACGCCGGATTACGGTATTTTTCGTAGGATTCGCCGCCATTTTAAGAACCGCGTTTGACGGTGGATAGACAAAAACATTTATCTAAAATATTAGGATAGTTTCATCGAACATGAAAAGTAGCCTATCCGGATCTACATATATTCTTCTAACTGCCAAATCTTTAATTGATACATATACTTTGCCGAAATTGTCAAACACTCAAAGAGAAAATGGTTGTGCAGGTTCGGCCATACGATAAAAAAGCATTTTTACCAGAGGAGTTCCTACTTTTTTCATTTTCTCAAAATTTCTGAACTGCTAATGGATGAAAATGCATTGGAAAATGACCTTGTATCATAAACTGGCCGTTGCTAAGATTTTTTTACCGACGAAACAAAGACCGAGGCACAATTCACGAAATTTAAGGTAACGCCGGATAAAACGGTGTCTTCTTGCTCTACAACTGGCCAGTATTCTCGCAGACGAACACACTTGTAAAGGGTAAACTTTACCTTCACAGTCCAATACCAATTAATCGACACTATAAATTGTCTTAGTTGTAGTATATGAAGTATCTGAATGTATCAATCACATAAAAGATCAAGCACCTCCGTATACTTCAAAAAGAATTTAGATCTACATACTTTCATCCACAGCTTTTATCCAGTATTCTCGCAAACACACTTGAGAGCGTCTATTCAGAAAGCTGTAACAATTAGAGTGTGCAAAATAGAGTTAAACATGATCATTAAAATTGTATAACTTGTTCAAGTAGTTTGCAGACTCCCTCTGGATTCCTTTAGAAATTGGAGTGGTCATCTCGTTTAGCTCATCTTTTGTTATCCTGCCCTCAATTTGGTTCTATTACATTTTTCCTTTCATTTTAAGAAGCCTTAGATATGGTTATCATTGTATGGAGAGGCATGAGTACATACCAGGAATAATGTATTTATAAACGGTGATAGTTTTAGTTGTAATCTGTTTTGTGGGACGCAAGTACTTGGAGGCGTGGGTTATGTGTTAAAACGCCCGATTCGACTGAACATAGCATTTGTATATTTAAGTCTCTATTGTGGCAGGATGCAGTTGTAGCTATAACGGTTCTTCTGAATTATTTTTTTCTAGAAAAAGTCCAGTTATCGTCTAAATCTGGTTAGTAAAGCACTTCATTAGTTCTGTATTTGGAGTCCCTGTAAATAACGCGTCATAACATGAATACCTGATACAAACGTCAAAAAGATTGCCCTTGGAAACAAAGAACACACTACAGCTTAGAAAATGGGAGTCTTCCTGCGTCCGTTTTAGCTCAGGTAACAGTTTCGAAGTGCTATTGCACAGTTGTTGTGTGGGCGATGTGTACGCAGAACGTGTGTTTGTTTATGGATGACAGGCTTCGATGGTGACAAATGATGTACAAAAGTAAGTTCTACTAGACAAGAGAGGCAATCTAAAATCTCAACAAAATTTATTTGTCAAATTCTTTGCAACATATTTTTTATCAAAGGACTACTAAATATGACTTTACAAATATTTGCATGAGGATAGTTCATAGCATGGTAACGCACATATGCACATAAAACCTCGTTTTCGAATGACGTAGTAAGGAGAGTAGATTAGTTGTTAACGCTTAACATCTGGGTAAAGTTTTCAGCAGATGACATTGAAATATTATTTTTTCTTATTGTTTTCAGAAAACAGGTTTTGACATAATCTCGATTGGAGACAACTGACATTGTCTCGATTAGAGACAAATTGCATGAAATGTCTCAGCCTGTTTTCTGGGGAAAAATAAAATAAAAATAATAATAATAAAAAAAAACATCATCAATTTGTCGTCTGATGAATTAGTCTAGCAACAGAAACCTCCATGTCTGGTTGATCCGGCTCGTGAACTAGATACTTCTTCCTGAAGTCCTCATGTAAACGAAAAAACAATATAAAAGTCTAAGTATTTCTCGGGTGTAGAGGTCAGGCGTGCCAAATAACATAGGTTTTATCTTGTTTGTGAGCGATTCGCCGGAGTTAACACAGCGATAAAATGCACAAAAATAACTAAATCGTGCAGTTTTCTGTGTCTATTTTATTGTGTTACTTGGTTCATGGCTCCAATTTCACACATGCGCTTCAATATTACGAACCTACCTTAAACATGGGTATGTGCATATAAACAGATATAACGTCACCGACTTCCGCCTTAATATACATTATATAGTTCCTTCTACTGTGATCGTAATGATGTTGTGAAACTCATTTTTCGAAGATTTTGCCGAAATTAATGAAAGACGACAAGCAAAACGCCTTCCCCGTGTGGTAAGAGTGTACGAGAGCAACATTATTTTTCACTTCTGTCTGCTTATTAATGAAAGTGGGGCAGTGAGTTTGCGACGGCGTACCAACGACTGCACTATCTAGTTATTTTTGTGCATTTTATCACTGTGTTACCTCCAAAGCCTATGTTATTTGACACGCCTGATCTCTACACCCGAGAAATATTTAGACCTTAAAATGTTTTTCTTTCTTTTTTTTTTCTTTTTTTAAATTTGTTTACATCAGGACTGAAGTGGAGTTCAACAGTTCACGAGCCGACATGGAGGTTTCTGTTGCTAGGCTAATTCACCAGACGACAAACTGATGACGTTCTTTTATTTCTTTTTTTTTTTTTAGTCCCTAGAAAACAGGCCATGACATTTCATACAAATTGTCTCCAATCGAGACATTGTCAAAACATGTTTTCTTAATATATATATATATATATATATATATATATATATATATATATATATATATATATATATATATATATATATATATATATATATATATATATTCGGCGCAAAGTAAGAATCGGTACAATTCCGGAATTGTCTTGCGCAAAGTAAGAATTCTTACTTTGTCCGCCAATTCCGGAATTGTACCGGACAATTCTAGAATTGCGCAGGAGATATTGTGATCGATAAGGTAAATGTGCCTGCGCAAAGTGGGAATAGTTTGGACAAAGTGAGAATATGTTAAATTAATAGTTTTGTTCAAGGGAAAGATTGAACGAGAACTAGCTTCAATTGATAAAAACAGGACACGCATCCTTCTACCAAATAACAACGCCCCTACAATTTCAGAATTCTTCCTCACAGGCAACACCCATAATTCTAGAAACAGAATGTACCATCATGACGAATGTATTTCATTTTTTCTTTCTTTGCTGCGTAGATAGATAGATAGATAGATAGATAGATAGATAGATAGAACTCAGTGATCAGCATACTTCAGAGGACACGATTAATGCTTTATTTGCTTTAATTGTTGACCTATGCCATTTAAGAATTCGATAAGAACAAAGACGCGAGAAAAACAAATCAACCATGTTACGGCTAATCAATTAATTAACTACATGGATTAATAATTATCTATTTACCTAACCAATATAAGTCCAGAATCCAATTTCTGGACGTTGGCAAACAATGTAAACCCAGAACGGACGCCACACAGCGGCATCTGATCAGGATCTCCATAATTTGCTTGCAGAAATATCAACTTGTACCTAACCAATATAAGCCCAGAGTCCAATTTTTTGACGTAAACAAATAATGTAGACTCAGAGCGGACGCTACAGTTAGAGGCGTCTGATCAGGATCTCCATAATTTGCTTGCAGAAATATCAACTTGTACTTAACCAATATAAGCCTAGAGTCCAACTTTTGGCCGTAGGCAAATTATATAGACCCAGAGGGGACGCCACGGTTAGCAACGTCTGATCAGGGTCTCCACAGTTTTCTTGCAGAAATATCAACTTGTACCTTACCAATATAAGCCCAGAGTTCATTTCTTGGATGTAATAATGTAGACCCAGAGCGGACGCCACAATTAGCAGCGTCTGATCAGGGTCCACATGCAGTTTGCTTGCAGAAATATAAGCCCAGAGTCCAATTTTGGCCGTAAGCAAATATTGTAGACCCAAAGCGGACGCCACAGTTAGCGATGTCTGATCAGGGACTCCACAGTTTGCTTGCAGAAATATCAACTTGCACCTAACCAATATAAGCCTAGAGTCCAAATTTTCGACGTATGCAAGTAGTATAAGGTGGTACTATGGGTACATAGTGCCACCCTATACTACTTATGCAGATAGTGTAGTTCCAGAGCGGACGCAGCAGTTAGCGGCGTCTGATCAGGGTCTCCATAGTTTGCTTGCTGAAATGTCAACTTGTTGCTTACAGTCCAATATTTGGGCGTAGGCAAACAATATAGACACAGAGCGGACGCCACAGACAGCGGCGTCTGATCAGGGTCTCCACAGTTTGCTTGCAGAAATGTCATATTGAATGTTACCAATATAACCCAAGAGTCATATGTTTGATTGTTTGTGATAAGGGTTAAGCGGTTAACCAGTATTGTGCACATTCTTTCGCCAGAAACTGACAACTGTCCTTCTTAAATCAGCGGAACGGAGAGAATGACGGTAGAAAGTGTTTCATTAGCAATCTCCATGAAACAATGTTGCCGACCCGGCGGGGTGTCGAACCCGTAACCTCCTGACCTTCGGTCGGACGCGCATCCAACTGAGCCACCGAGGCCGGCCAAAGAGTCAAATGTTTGGACGTAGGTAAACAATGTACACCCAGAGCGGACGCCGCAGTAAGCGGAGTCTTATCAGGGTCTTCACAGTCTGTTTGCAGAAATGTCAACTTTTTCCTAACAAATATAAGCCTTGAGTCCAATTTTTAGACGTAGACAAACAATGTAGACCCAGAGCAGACGCCGCAGTTAGCGGCGTCTGATCAGGGTCTCCACAGTTTGCTTGCAGAAATTTCATCTTGTTCCTAACCAATATAAGCTAGAGTCCAATGAACGAAGACAAACAATGTTGACCAAGAGTTAGTTAGCGACGTCTGATCAGCGTCTCCACAGTTTACTTGTAGAAGTTTCGATTTATACCAAATCAATATCAGCACAGAGTCCAAGTTTTGGACGTAGGCAAACAATGTAGACTCAGAACGGACTCAGCAGTTAGCGGCGTCTGATCAGGGTCTCCACAGTTTGCTTGCTGAAATGTCAACTTGTTTCTTACAGTCCAATATTTGGGCGCAGGCAAACAATATAGACACAGAGCGGACGCCACAGACAGCGGCGTCTGATCAGGGTCTCCACAGTTTGCTTGCAGAAATGTCATATTGAATGTTACCAATATAACCCAAGAGTCATATGTTTGATTGTTTGTGATTAGGGTTAAGCGGTTAACCAGTATTGTGCACATTCTTTCGCCAGAAACTGACAACTGTCCTTCTTAAATCAGCGGAAGGGAGAGAATGACGGTAGAAAGTGTTTCATTAGCAATCTCCACGAAACAATGTTGCCGACCCGGCGGGGTGTCTGACCTTCGGTCGGACGCGCATCCAGCTGAGCCACCGAGGACGGCCAAAGAGTCAAATGTTTTGACGTAGGTAAACAATGTACACCCAGAGCGGACGCCGCAGTTAGCGGAGTCTTATCAAGGTCTTCACAGTCTGTTTGCAGAAATGTCAACTTTTTTATAACAAATATAAGCCTTGAGTCCAATTTTTGGACGTAGACAAACAATGTAGACCCAGAGCAGAGACCGCAGTTAGCGGCGTCTGATCCGGGTCTCCACAGTTTGCTTGCAGAAATTTTATCTTGTTCCTAACCAATATAAGCTAGAGTCTAATGAACGTAGGCAAACAATGTTGACCCAGAGTTAGTTAGCGGCGTCTGATCAGCGTCTCCACAGTTTGCTTGTAGAAGTTTCGATTTATACTAAATCAATATCAGCAAAGAGTCCAAGTTTTGGACGTAGGCAAACAATGTAGACTCAGAACGGACTCAGCAGTTAGCGGCGTCTGATCAGGGTCTTCACAGTAGGTTTGCAAAAATGTCAGCTTGTACCTAACCAATATAAAATGTTTTAGTTGAAACAATTGTGAAAAGTGCCCAAAGTTTTTTTTTTCCAGAAATAAAATGGTGACAAATCTAAGTGAATGAAGCGCATAAAAATTCAAACCTTGTTTTTATACTAAAGTGCAGATATCAAACTTTATTCAAACTGAAAGTCCGTAAGAAGGAAAAAAATGTTTCGAATTCAGTATTTTATGTTAATTAATCCACTCATGACACGTGGGCCAATAAACGAATTAAATGCCGGGCATGGCGTTGATTATTGTCGCATTTTCATGTCAGGTGGGGATTAACTCAGGTTACGTCAACCAATAAGAAAATAAGTGACTGACGGCTATATTTATTTTGTCTGCGAAAGTTGCTAAAATACATGTACAACAAAGATGTTAAATCAAATAATTAAACGATTGTCTGTAATAAAAGGCATAGACCCGTACATGACTTTTATCCATGGAGAAAGGGAGGCTCTGTTTATTTAGTTGTTCAAACCTGAAATTTGTCTGATGTCTATCTTTATTTCTTTAAAATATTAATAAACTACAAAATAATAATAATAATAATAATAATAATAATAATAATAATACTGAACCCCAACGAACGAAAGGAATAAATGTTATTTGTGCAAATCTGAAATTTGTCTGATTTCTGTTTTTATTTCTTTGAAATATTAATAAACTACAAAAATAATAATAATAAAAATAATAATAATGATGGAATGATGAAAAAAACTAAACCCCACAAATGATATTCTGTAAAGTCACAGCTGCAGATAAGTGGGGTATCCATATGATAGTTTTCCTATATCTCCGTTGAAACATATATTGTGGCTTCTCATTAGAAGCGCCTCAATGAGACATTTCTAATGAATAGCCACAACATATGGATTCGTGGAGAAATAAGAAATATGCGTGTTAAAAAAATCAGTAGCCAACATTTAAAACATTCTTATTGTTTTCCAGAAAAGGACAATTCATTCAAATTTGTCTTTCTTGTTTATTTATTTTTTATTTTATTTATTTATTTATTTATTTATTTTTCAAAATAGGTTTTGACATTTCCCGCCAGTTGACTAGGAGATAATTTGCATGTCAAACCCAAATTTTTAGCAAGATAAGAAAGTTAATTTCAAACTGTCGTCTGCTGCAATTTCAAAATGTCGTCTGCTGAAATTTTACTCAGCATGCTAAGCGTCAAAAGACTTGAAATTTAGAATAACGTTAACCATTAAAGCGCAAAACATTCTAAATTTGATATCGTTAGTTTTCAGTGAAAAAAAAAAAAAAAAAAAAAAAGAACTTGTCATTTCATGTAATTCAGCTGCTAGATAGATGTTTCACATGAAATGTTATGTTTTTGTTTTCTTTGACAAATGTTCTTTGAAAAAAAAACCAAAAAGCAAAGCAATGTCTTATTTTCTCTGAAAATTACAAAAAAATGTCGTCTATTGCAATTTAACGTTTAAAGTTTCGCATCTTGCGTTGGATAATATGACTAAGCATTGTGCGTTGGATAATATGAATCTTATCTCCTTGAAAGGACGACGATAAAAAATAAAGAAATTTAACGCATTTTAGACTGAATAAACTTCCCCACACTATGTACAGCCTGGTAGAATCCAATTTCTACTTGCGGTATGTCCTTCCTGTCTTCCTTCCGTCTTCATTTCTGTTAATTTTCTTTCCTTCTTTCTTTCTTTGTTTAACCATTACGTTAACAAGTCCATTCATTGAAGACCCCGGCAAACCCAACGTCATGTAGAGAAAAAATGGGTTTACAGGGGTAAACATTTTTAGCTCACCTAAGCTTTGATCAAGATGAGTTATAGTGATCACTTTTCATCTGTCGTCCGTCCGTCCGTCCGTCCGTCTGTGCGTTAACATTTTCAAACGACTTCTCCTCTGAAGCCTCTGAGCCAATTTTGCTCAAATTTCATATGGGCCTCCTTAGGTTGGGAGAACGAAAGATTGCTAAAATGGTTACGGTCCGTTGACCAAGATGGCCGCCATGCCCATATATGGTAAAAACCTTTAAAAATCTTCTTCTCCAGAACCAAGAATGCCTTGGAGTTGAATCTTTGCATAAATCATCAGGGACGTGGGGTCTATCAAAATTGCTAAAATAATGGTCGTACATTGACATTAGACCTTTTTACGACAAGGTCGTTTGCTCCCCTATGCATTTGCATGGGAAAAAACATTTAAAAATCTTCTTCTCCAAAACCGAGGATGCCTTGTGGCTGAATCTTTGCATATATCATTGGGAACAGGAGGTCTACCAAAGTTGCTAAATAATGGTCGTACATTGACATTTGACCTTTTTACGGTAAGGTCAAGTTTGCTTCCTTATGCATTTGTATGGGAAAAAATGTTGAGAATTTCAAATGACTTCTCCACTGGAGCCTCTGGGCCAATGTTGCTCAAATTTTATTGGAGCCTCCCTGGGGCAGGGAAATGAAATATTGCAAAATTGCAAGAATGGTTGCCGTCCATTGACCAAGATGGCCGCCATGCCCATATATGGTAAAAACCTTTAAAAATCATCTTCTGCTGGACCGAGGATGTCTTGTAGCTGAATCTTTGCATAAATCAATGGGGACGGGCGGTCTATCAAAATTGCTAAAATAATGGTCATACATTGACATTTGACCTTTTTACAGCGAGGTCAAGTTTGCTTCTGTATGCATTTGTATGGGCCCCATACGTTTGTGTGGAAAAATGTTGATAATTTCAAATGACTTCTGTGAAGCCTCTGGGCCAGTGTTGCTCCAATCCTTGGGCAGGAGAATGAAAGATTTCTAAAATGGGCATGGTCCATTGATCAAAATGGCTGCCATGCCCATATATGGTAATAACCTTTAAAAATCTTCCTTCTCCAGAACCAAATAAGCCCTGGGCCCTAATCTTTGATCAAAATTATGGGAACAGGAGATCTACCAAAATTGCTAAAATGATGGTTCTATGTTGCCGTTTGACGTTTTTATCTCCAAAGAGAAATTTGCTTCCCCATGCATTTGTATGGGCCATATTCTTTTATATTGGAAGTATCGAAGTGACTTGTAGATCAACAGTAGCTAAAATCGTTATGAGATTGGAAATCTAAGATGGCCGTCATCTTGTTTGTGTTTATTATATTTCCCTGCCACTGTGCTGTTTACATGTATAAAATCATGATGCTTCGGAAACCACTTAGCGAATTTCCACCATCACATTGATCCTACTGTTGAAATGTAATCGATAGTTTATTCAAATGATCACGGTCCATTGACTTCAGGTCCATATATTCTTCTTCATTACTAAGAACTACTCAAATGATGATCATTTCATTACTTGAGATAATAGGATTGGAAAAATGTTGCATAACATCTGCATATCTGCAGTAGCAATGTCACTCAGGTGAGCGAGCCGTGGCCCGTGGGCCTCTTGTTTTATTTATTTTCTCCTCTAAAACATAGTTTGTGGGCACTCGTAATAAACCGCCTCCTTGAGTACCCGCAATCTATGTTTGTTATAAATTTGGGATAATCTTAGAAACGCTTTGACAATGAGGCAGTTCTAAAGGTTACATGTAATTACGCTTTGAGCAGACATAATATTTTGCATAGGCGTGTTAATGTTATGCTGACTACATGATATTGAATGCGTACATACGTTTTGATTGGTAATCACACAAAGACGATGCACAGGAAGAGCCACAATCATAAACTGGGCCATAACCTTCTAATGGCACTAATCGGAAAAGTAAGCTACGAAGATGTCCAAACACCCTGATTGGAAAACATGGTTGAAAACGACAGATGACACTGATTTGTCTTCCATTTCACAATTGTAGACAGGTCGGCAACTCTATCTCAGTCGTTTTTAACAAAACAAAAATGCAGGAGAATGAATATATGTCCAAAGGAAGCATCTAATCTAATCCTTTTATTGTATTTTCAAATGCAAAAGAGGTTTACAAAAGTATGATTTACTGCTATAAGAAAAACTAATTACAAGTACATGTCACAATGGTAGATATTCTCACTTTGTCCCGATTCCTATTTTGCGCAGGAGTAATTCCGAAATCGTCTTGAGCAAAGTAAGAATTCCTACTACGGCCGACAAAGTGAGAATTCTTACTTTGCGCAAGACAATTCCGGAATTGTACCGATTCTTACTTTGCGCGGAACATATATATATTTCAATGCCATCTGTTGAAAATTTTACCCTGAGTGCTAAGCGTTAGCAATTGATCTACTCTCCTTACTATGTCTTTTTAATTTGGGTTTTACGGCCCTTTCAAGAATATTTCACTTATATCGCGACGATCGTTCATCAAAGGTGGGCGAAAACCAAAGAACCTGAGGAAAAACCACCTGACCATCCGTAAGCAGAACTTGGCTTTCCCACATGTGACCCGAGCGAGGCTCGAGCCACAGCGGTGAGAAACCTAATGGATTAAGAGTCAGCTCTCTTATCCACAAGGCCACGGGTGTCCACCATACATCTTTCGAAAACGAGGCTTTTATATGCATTGCCATGCTATGAATCATCCTCCTGCAAATACTTTTTAAGTCCTATTAAGTAGTACTTTAGTCAAAAATGTGCTGCAAAGATTTTGACAAATAAATTTTTGTTGAGATTTTAGATTACCTCCCTTGTCTACTAGAACTTACTTTTGTACATTATTTGTCACCAGCAAAACCTGTCATCCATAAACAAACACACGTTCTGCGTGCACATCGCCGATACAAAAACTCTGCAATAGCGCTTCGAAACCTCATGCCTTATTCATGCCTTTCAATACAATCATAACCATATCTAAGTGAGGCTTCTTAAAATGAAAGGGAAAATGTAATAGAATCAAATTCAGGGGGGGGGGGGGGGGGGGGGGATAATAAAAAAAAATTAGGTAACGATATCATTACCCCATTTTCTAAAGGAATCAAGAGGGAATCTGAAAAGTACTTGAACAAGTTATTCGATTTTAACGATTACTTTAAACTCTTCTTTGCACACTCTATTTGTTACAGCTGTTTGAATAGATGCTCTCAAGTGTGTTTGTGTGCGAGAATACTGGATAAAAGCTATAGAGGAAAGTACGTAAATCTAAATGTTTTTTGAAGTATATTGAGGTGCTTGATCTTGTATGTGATTAATACATTCAGATACTTCATATACCAAAACTAAGACAACTTATAGTGTTGATTAATTGGTATTGGACTGTGTAGCTAAAGTTTTACCATCAGAAGTGTGTTTGTCTCTGCGAGAATACTGGCCAATTGCAGATCAAGAAGAAACCGTTTTATCCGGCGTTACCTTAATTTTTGCCGATTGTGCCTCAGTCTTTGTTTCGTCGGTAAAAACATCTTATCAATGGTCAGTTTATGATACAAGGTCAATTTCAAATGCATTTTCATCCACCAGCTGGTCAGGAAATTTAAGAAAATGAAAAAAAGTACGAACTCCTCCGGTAAGAATGCTTTTGTATCTATGGCCGAACCTGCACAACCATTTTCTCTTTGAGTGTTTGACAATTTCGGCAAAGTATATGTATCAATTGAAGATTTGGCAGTTAGAAGAATATATGTAGATCCGGATAGGTTACTTTTCATGTTCGATGAAACTATCCTAATATTTTAGATAAATGTTTTTGTCTACCCACCGTCAAACGCGGTTCTTAAAATGGCGGCGAATCCTATGAAAAATACCGTAATCCGGCGTTATTTGACCGAAAATCCGGCGTTACGACTGGTTATTCGGCGTTACGGTTGGACGCGGTGGGATAAGAACTGAGGAAGTTAAAAACCTTTAAAGATTTCAAAAACATTATCATATGAATATTAAATGAGGTTCTAAATATTTGAAATTATTAATAAACTAACTTATTGTTCTTAATATGTGCCAAAACAGCCTGCATCATACCAATGCAATGTTTGGCATGATTACGATACGGTTTTGGTCCGGGCTTTAAACGATGTCAAATAATGAAAGTTACAAGGATTTAGGGAATAAAACCCGAAGTGTTCAGACGGGCCAATATTTTACGGTATTAATCGTGCCAATAATCTTACGGTATTAACCAGTCGATGAGATTTTAAACATAGTGATACTTCTGCTTGGTGCTTAAAGTACATCAAGATACCTGCAGATGTTGGGGCTCCATTAGCAGACAGCAGTTCTGATTATCCATTCAAACAAAGCAACATTTAAAATTAAGGTCAGTAAATAAACGCATGGTGAAGCAAGCAACAAGCAACAAGAACAAAACTACTAAAAAAGAAGTTTATATTGATTCACAACACTAAAAGAGTTGAAAATAAAAAGTTGCTTAATAAAAATGTCATGAAATGGGATGTTTTTACATTTGCCCTGTTACAGGTCCTCGGGCAGTTGTATTAGCCTTCGGATGGCTGTATTGCCTTCATCTCGGTCCAATAAAGCAATCCTTAAGCCAATACGAGTGCCATCAGACCCTTAACAGGGCCAATATGAAAACATCCATTTAACCACATTATAATATCAATTAAAATCTTTCTGACAGAAATCAAAGCGGTTTTCAAGCAAAATCTGTCTTTGCCTAGAGAAGAAACTATATATGCAAATAAAAAAAGGAAAACAAATATTTTCTATCATTTTTGATAATATTATTCAAACATTCTCTTCTAAAGTTTAAAATCAAAAGGCGAGTGCTTTGTTCATGTGTGCCTGCGTGTTCATGCATGTCGCGTTAAAGTTTTCAACAATATTTTGCGAGAATTTTATTTATTTATTTGCCATTTTCAGATAGGTCGATTTTAGTAGAAATTTTAATATTTGTTCATTTCTTCCGGACAGTATTTATAGGAATCCGCTGGTTAAATAAATAAAAAAATAGATAGATAAATAAATAAATAAATAAATACTCATTTACACATGATATCAACAAATGATCGAATTAATTAGAAAAAAGAAGTCATAAATGAAAAATAACAGCGACAAAAAAAAAAAAAAAAAAAAAAAAGAAACAAAAAAAAGAAAAACCTGCAGTAAACATATACCCTGTTGGCAATCACTCAAATGACCGCTGAATAATTTTATGGTAATTCTATATGTTAATGCGTTTGTTATATTAAAATGCACAGCCGGTCTCTTCAAACGTGTCCTACAGTAAACACCCGTGGGACACGCGTCCAATTAACAGATATTTTCAATATTTGAAAGAATGACCCTAATAAATCTGACTGTCATCGAAAGACATCACTTATAATCATTAGATCAGTTAAACTATAGTTAAAGCCTACCATTTTAGACTTCCAAATCAATTCAAACCATACACATAGTCTATATCTTCTATACACTTCAAACATGCTCTTGCCCACCAACCCTTATCAATGAAGTCACCGGAGGAGTTCCCGGTATCCCCTATTGGAAGTTGTTCTTAGGGACACGAAAAGAGTTCGAATCAGCCACGACAAAAGAGCCATCGGTGTGCTAATCATTTAAGTTTTATTGAAAGGTTCTCAGGTAACTTTGACATTGTTACTTTGTCTTTTAGCAAATTGTCCAAAAGGGCAGCACTATTTCACTAACTGTACCAATCCATGCTCATCGACAGACACCGGATATACCATGTGCAAGACGTCACCGGAAGCTGAATGTCGACCAGACTATTGTGGTGGCTGTGTTGCGAGATTCTTTGATGACTCTGGAAAAGAAATACATTGTGAAGTGGGTAAATATCGTTTGTCGTACAGGAGACTATCGGCAAGGAATCTGAATAGTCACAAGACAAAATATTTAGACGTAAACGTCTAAGTACCGGGGCAAATTTTGTTCAAGTTTACATAGAGATATGGGACAAGGGTATACTAAAGTTCAATAAATTTTCAATGTAACAGGTAAAAGAGAACAACAATGTTATTCTTTAATGTTTGCTTTTATTAAGCTTTATGAAATTTCTTGAAATGAAAATGAAATAGACATTAACCTGCTTATAACTCAGTTTGTTTTAAGATTTTTTTTATATTTGCCAGGATCGTCACAAACCGACGTCCAGGCAAATATTAAATCCTTAGTGAGCTAATCGAATAGTCTAACATATGTAAAAATCCAAAGCTATATTAAGAGATCGGCGCTAGTCGCGCCGGTCAGTCATATAATGAAGTTAACACATAGCATGCTGGGTACCAAAAAATTCTCAGCAGACGATATTTTAAATATTTTTCGTTTTTGTTTTCCACCAAAAATAGGATTTGATATATAGGAGACAATTTGCATGACATGTCAAATCCTGTTTTCTGGGAAAATAAGAAAAATCTCGTCAGTCTGTTTGAATGAAAAGCCCAATCTTGTTTTCTGCAAAAAATCAGGAAAATCTCATCAATGAATGCCTAACATTTTCTACATTCTACCCAAACTAGGAAAACTAATAAACAAAGTACATGCGACATGCAAAATCGCCATGCAAAATTATAATATACTAATTGTTCGTATTATTTATTTTTATTTTATGAAATATGAAAGCCTATTATCTGGAAAAAATGAGAGAAATATTTCAAAATATCGTCTGTTGAATTTTTTACGGTTTAATGGTAAACATCTGTGCCACAGCACATGGGATGCAACTTTGACAAAATTGTTTTTGTTCTCTAAGCAGTCTACTCTATAAGGAAAATATTTGCTCCCAGAGGAAGCAAATACTTTCCTCGTAGAGAAGATCCCTTTTACAAAAGGGGACTGGTGTGCAGAAAAGCAAACGGAAGGCTTAAACTTTGTCTCCTTTGTAAAGTATAGCGGATCATCTATCAAGTATCTCAAGTCCCCTAAAACGCTGCTCACAAACAGTGTAAACCCTGATCAGATGTTACGTTCCGCGACGCCTGATCTGTTTTTTACACTGCTTACTTAGGCTAGCTTTTCGAATACTAAAGGCCAATACGTAAGTTTATGAACGCAGTCATGGTAAATCAATGCAATGAGAGCACTGAGATTGTTTGGAATTCTATAGGGGCCTCTAGGAATGATTGGGATTTACGCTGAAATTGAACAAAAAAAAACAAAACAAAAAAAAAAAAAAAAAAAAAAAAAAAAAGAAGTCAAACATAAACGTCATTTTCGTACTCGACAGGCCCTTTATAGTCCTTGTCCTATTCGGTGTTTAGTAGGACCTCGGCTCGGGTTACACTTTCTACCCTATGCTGTAAATTTGGCACATTTACTGGAGTATTTACTGGAGTATTTATATTCATTCGCCGAAATTGTACTCAATATGATTAAAATCTTATTTCTTCAAAAGTTTGAAGTTTTGCTTTGGTTTTGTGTATTCATTCGCTATTTAGAAGAATCAGAGTGTATGTTAATATTTTGAATGCAGAATTGAGCGTTATTAAGATTAACTATTTGTTAAGTAGTTATTTGGGTTGGCAACAGGAAGACGGAGTGTCGAAAAGCGGTATGTTAAATCTGGTGGCGGTTTTGCAATCGCCTCCGAGAAATGAAAGCAACAGGAAAATATGAATTAATCATTTGATGCTTGACATAGTAAAATAGGCTTTATGCCATTTGTGAATGGCGAAGGATCATGCATTTTTGTAGGCATCTAAACATTCTGATATTGGCCTTCTCTGAGGAGTATATGTGTCTGGATATTTTGAGTAGAAAGTGTTTCAGTTACAACAGATCCCTGTGAAGACTGCTCCAGAGAAGGGTCAGATAGGCAGAGTATATCGGCAAGGGTACTTTAATGTTCGGACACGTTAACACTTAGCATCCTCTGGTCAAATTCAGCACATTACGAAAACACGCCTATTCAAATATATAGAAAGTTTCACCTCCAAAAACTGAAAATGTTCAGATAAAAAACTCTAATATTTTTCATGTTTCTGCTCAAAACATAGATTGTGGGTACACGTTAGAGCCGCCTCGGCGAGGCGGTTCTAACGATTACCCACAATCTATGTTTTAAGCAGAAATACGAGTAAGAAAGAAAAATAATGTATACCCCTGTATACTATATAAAAGTGGGATTTAAGGGGTCAAAATTATATAGGTATGTTTTCGTGATGTGCTACAGAGAAGGGTCAGATAGGCAGAGGATATCGGCAAGGGTACTTTAATGTTCGGACACGTTAACACTCTGCATCCTCTGGGCAAATTCAGCAGACGACAAACTGACAAATATTTCCTTTTTCCGCGGGAAATAAGAATTTGATATCTCATACAAACTGTCTCCTAAGGAGACAATGTGCATGAAATGTCATTTTCTATTTTATAGGAAAAATATTTCAAAATGTCGTCTGCTGATTTTTTTATCCAGCTTTAACCCCTTATCATGTTTGTCTTAAAGTTTGACCACCTATTGTGGCGTCTAAGAACTGGTTGATGAGTGACAAACAGTGTAGACCCTGATCAGATACCGTATTTTTGGGCCTACACTCTTTGGTCCGGCCCATTTGTCCAAAACTTAGGTTATATACGGTATTTTGCCTTGTTAACGCATAACATGCTGTGTAAAAATTCAGCAGACGACATTTTGAAACAATTGTGTTTTCTTAATTTTCCAGAAAATCGGCTTTGACATTTGATGCAAACTGTCCTTAGGAGACAGTTTGCATCAAATGTCAAAGTCTACTGTTTGTGAAAATATGTAAAAAATATCATCAATTTGTCGGCTGCTGAATTTGCCCAGAAAATGGTTATATACGGTATTTTGCCTTGTTAAAGCATAACATGCTGTGTAAAAATTCAGCAGACGACATTTTGAAACACATGTGTTTTCTTAATTTTCCAGAAAATAGGCTTTGACACTTGATGCAAACTGTCCTTAGGAGACAGTTTGCACCAAATGTCAAAGTCTATTTGAAAAAGCCTAAGAAAAAATATCGCCAATATGTCGCCTGCTGAATTTAGCCAGAAAATAGTAAAGATTAATATGGTTGTCAATGATTTTCAGAGGAAGGCATTATTTGTGAAATGAAGACAAATACCATCAGCTGCGCTCAGACACCAGGCACAACTTTACACATAAAACACGCAAATTATGGTCGCACATCAACGGACGTCTGTAAACATCCATATGGCATAGAGAGACTTCACAACGACACGAACTGCCGGGATAACAACTCTCTGTCTATAGTGAGAAATCTGTGTGAGAAAAGGGTTTCATGCACAATCACAGCAGACGCCAGTTTGTTCGGCGATCCATGCTATGGCATTTACAAATATCTAGAAGCTGACTTTGAATGCCAAGTTTCAGGTTTGTGAATAATTCCACAGAAGTCTATCTCAACAACTAAAAGCGCTAAGCAACGTTGTAGCAGACGAACTAGTCTGTCTCCAGATTCTATCTTTTCTGTCATTTTCTCTTTTCTATTCAAAGGTATACAATCTATTACAGCTCATATTGATTTGATAAGTTATATCCCTTAGTGGAAAAGATATAAAATAAAAAAATATAGCAGGCGGCATTTTATTATTTTTTTTTTTCAGAGAAAATAAGACTTGGCATTTCATGTGAATTATTTGCTAGGAGAAGAGACACATGCACTATCAAATAAAATCTGTAAAGGTTACCCTTGGAAACAAAGAACAACTTACGAGTAGATCAAAGATGATTTGTGCCCAAACGTCGGAAAACGTACCTTTAAACATGCACGTCTAGCGAAGAATCAAATCAACCTGCAGATTTTAATCATAACTGTCATGTATGTAGGTATGTTTTATGACTTTTGATTTCTTTTGAATAGTTTTATATGCTCACAGCACATATTTCAATATACGTTTCAAAATTATACAGACTATGAAGCCACAGTGTATGTGTACCGATGGGTATATCTTGTACCCTCATATGTGGCAGATTTGTTTTTGTACCGTTACGAACGAGACTTTAAGCTGTCCCGTTTTCTTGAAAATCACGCCGTTCAGTTCATCTTATGGATATTTAATTGGCTTAGTAAATATTGATAATGTTTTTTTTGACCAAATGGTATATAGAATTTGTACGGAAGAACATCAGCTAAATAAAGCTACGGCAGTGAATCGGGCCTCGGATATCAACCAAGACCACAATTTTTGGTACAAGTATATATAGATTCGGAATAATGTTTTTTATCTGGAACTTTGAGAGACTACTGAAGCTTTTGATAGACTACTGAAGCTCATATAGAATTCTTATGGAACTAACTCTGACATAAAAAATATTTACTACGTATAGTGAAACCTGTGTAAGAGAGCCACCTTTGAGACTGGCTTTAAGTAGTGGTTGATGTGAAAAAAACGTCCGTCTTATAAAGGTACATGTCATGTAATTTTGATGGCAAAATTACATGACATAAGACAGTCATCTTTCCACATCAACCACTAAAGTCAATCTCAAAGCTGGCTTTCTTACACAGATTTCACTGTACTCGTATCACTAGGCTCCTCTGAAAGAATTCTTTCCTGATGGAACATTTATCACTTTCTATTTGTTTTTCTGTACATTAAATTCGTTCTGAAAAGGGATTTACTCTTAAAAGAACCATTTGCTCCAAGGGGAGTAATTTCTTTCCTTTTAGAGTAAAGCCATTTTCTGACGGCTGCAAAACAATTTTGACACACTTAAATGTATACGTTCCCATTAAAGAACATTATTCATTTTACAAAGGCTTCAAAAGAATGGAAGCTACTCATTACGAAAACACGCCCATTCAAATATATAGAAAATTTCTCCTCCAAAAACTGAAAATTTTCAAATACAAAAACTCTGATATATTTTCAAATTTCTGCTCAAAACATAGATTGTGGGTACTCGTTAGAACCGCCTCGACGAGGCAGTTTTAACGAGTACCACAATCTATGTTTTAAGCAGAAATAAGAAAAATAATGCTTACCCCTGTAAACCCCAGTTTTACTATATAAAAGCGGGGTTTAAGGGGGTCAAAATTATATAGGCATGTTTCGTGATGTTACTGTCTGCTAAAGATGTGTCCCTATGAAAAACTTTGGCCAGATCTCCTGGTATATCCATTCACCTAGAGTGGGTAATATAACTATTTTTTTTTCTTTTTACAGGCTTTCAACCTAATGGTGGATATCTGTTAATGATTTCAGTTATTTGGATTACATTTCTCATATATTAAATGAACCTTTAAAATGATGTTTTACAGCATGGCATGAACCATTATCAGAACTTAGGTAGTCGTTTAAAGTGACGATTGTTGTGTCGTTTCTGTGTATATCACATTGTACTTAGTGTGATAATCTAACAGAATTAAAAGTATATACAAAAAACAATAAAACTTCAATGACTCGAACACCGATAGCTCATTTACCGTAGCTGATTTGAACTCTTTCATTACGAAAACACGCCAATTCAAATATATTGACAATTTTACAACCAAAGAAAGGAAAATTTTCAGATAAAAAATTCTGATATTTTTCATATTTCTGCTCAAAACATAGATTGTGGGTACTCGTTAAAACCGCCTCGCCGAGGCGGTTCTAACGAATACCCACAATCTATGTTTTCGAGCAGAAATAAGAAAAATAATGTTTAGCCCTGTTAACCCCAGTTTTTATGTATAAAAGTGGGGTTTAAGGGGGTCAAAATTATATAGGTATGTTTTCGTGATGTTTCTTCCGATAGCGCAAGCAAAACAAATATTTAGGGGTAATTTGGAAAAAAATTCTTATTATTTTATCATGAAAATGTTACTTACATGTACTCAGTAGAATTGCCTCGTCAAAGCGATTCTAATAATAACTTAACACACCTTTATTTCATCAAAGATGTAAATAATTATCGACCCATATTAATATTAGTCTTGTCCAAAGTCCTTGAGGAACATCTTAACAAACACAATCTGCTTCATAAGACCCAGTCAGGCTTTTGATTTTGATTCAAGCATTCATGTGAAACAGCTCTTGTGCATATGATAGACTCTTGGCTAAATGCAATTAATTATGGAAAAATGGTGATTGTTGTGCTCGTTGACTTCAAGAAGGCAGTTGATCTTGTGGATCATCAAATTCGTCTGCCAAAGTTAAAATCAATGGCATACAAAATGAAACACTCCTGTGGTTTAACAGCTATTTTTCACACGGCAGCGGGTAGTAATAAATAACAGTAAGTCAGATTTCAAACCAGTCTCATCTGGTGTTTCTCAAGGTTCTATTCTAGGTCCACTTTTATTCCTTCTGTTCATAAATGATATACCCTTGTACACAAACAGTATTCATATAGATTTATATGAACAAATCTATATGACATTCAAGAGTCTAAAAAAATAATTCAACAAAATCATCAGTCTGCATTGAACCATCTGCATGTTTGGTGTAAAAATAATTGTATGCTTCTCAATTCAGCAAAAACGAATGTTGTGCCGGTAATCACTAGCCAGTAACGTCAACGACTAAATACTGACAATCTCAGTCTTAACTTCAAGGATGAAGCACTTAGATGATTAGAAGATAAGGTATTTTGGAGACAATAACTTGTTATGGTCTGAACATACTAAACATTTGGCCAAAATAATTTTATAAAATATATGACTCCATCTAAACATTACGTACTTTTTTATCACTAACTCACCCATACAGTTATACAAGTCCTACATTCAACATTGATTTTTGCAGGATTGTTTTAGGAAATAGTTCTGAAGCAAATAAACTGCAGATTTACAGATTACAAAAGAGAGTATGTCGTGTTATTCTTGGTTATATTGTTGAAGATACCTACGAAGCTAGGATTTGTTTGTGTCTGTGAAAAGCAATATTTATGTTTAAAGTATATAATGCGATAACACCAACTTAAAGTTCCAGAAATTTCACTTTACGTAACTACGTTAATGACTCTGTTGTTCTAAGGTCTACAACGTCAGTTTGTTTTGTTCCACCCAAGCCTAGAACAGAATACTTTAAGCAAACTATGAAATATTTAGGGTGCTTGATATGGAACAGTTAGTCAGATGAAGGTGCCAAAACCCAAGAAAAATTCCATAACAGGTGTTTGAAAATGGCTGGTTACTGGCTGAATTATCAAGATTGCCTATAACTTTATTCTTCATGGGAAATGGTCATTCAGCAGTCCCAAAGCATTTTTATGCCCCCAACTTCGAAGAAGTTGGAGGGGCATATTGCTTCTACGTCCGTCCGTTCATCACGCTTTTTGATGCAAAGCATAACTTTAGAACCGTGCATGCTACTGTTTTGAAATTTCTTATATGGATTCCTCATGAAAAAATAGCTGACACATATTTTTTTTCTTGACAGGATTATATCCTTTTCCTGAGTTATGGCCCTTTGAAAAAAATATGGATGCAAATCATGCAATCTTGTCAGCAAAATATCTCAAAAAACTGTTGAAGCTAGAGCCTTGAAACTTGATAGATAGACTGGTAGTGAAGAGTAGACGACCTGATTAACTTTTGAATAAATTTTGAAAAATACTTCTTGAGTTATGGCCCTTTGTAATTTTGGGTATTTTTACTTTATCAGCAAAATATCTCAAAACTGTTAGAGCTAGAGCCTTGAAACTTTGTGAATGGATTTGCAGCGATGAGTAGATGACCTGATTTACTTTTCAATAAATTCTGAAAAATACTTCATGAGTTATAGCCCTTTGTAATTTTGGGCATTTTTACCTTGTCAACAAATAAAAAAAAAAAAAAAAAAAAAAAAAAAAAAAAATGTTGGAGCTAGAGCCTTGTAACTTGAGAAAAATAGACTGGTAGTGATGAGTAGACAACATGATTAACTTTTGAATAAATTTTTGAAAAAATACTTCTTGAGTTACGGCCCTTTGTAATTTGGGGCTTATTTCTAAAAAACCTTTTCTAGTTTTGTCTACTTCTTAATAAAGGCATATGTTGTGGGTACCCATTTAAATTGTACTGACTTGTCGATGAAATTCAAATGAGTACCCACAACATATGCTTTTATAAAGAAAAAAAAAAAAAAAAAAAAAAAAACGTACAAAAACATCGCATAAGCATCATTTGATAAATCCTTCGCATTTGTTTTTTGTATTTTAAGTGTATCTTTAGTATAGGTAGGTTCATATTTTACCACAAGTTTTCACAGCCTTTTTGAAAACCCTAAGCGCACAGTGCGGTAATTAAGTTGAATACGGTATATTTTAAACGTAGATACACCACCTGCATGTAATTTGGATAAATTACAGCCCTGAATAAGACTATAGAATAACCTTTTATTTTCTATTCAGGTTGTTCGGTTGCTTCAATCGTCCAACGAATGGTTCATAATTTTGATCCGGAGAAGGTAAGCTGGTTTGCTATACGAGCCGGAGCACAGCAATTCATTCAAGTTTACATGTGCGCCCTGCCAAGACTAAGATCAGGTGCATTTGCGCAATCTGATCAGAGTCTTTGCTAGCCGCATTAAGATGCTTTGTGTCCTCGGGCTATCCAAAGAACGCACAGCAAATGCGCAGACTGATCAGTCTTCACTGGGCGCACATGAAATGCTGTGACCCGGCTCATATGAAACGCAAAATAAAAGGGTTCTCAGGAAGTTTGGTACACGCTGTAAATTTCAACCATTTGTGTTAAAAGGGAGGTAACTTTAGTGACTTCCTGTTTGCGTTCCTGCTCACCTAGACATTCTAAGAATGGGTCTAGTCTAAAAGGAAAGAATTTTCTCCTAAGGGAAGCATTTTTTTTTCTTTAAGAATAAACCCATTTCTTGAAAGGAACCAACACCATTTTGAAAGTTGCCTCCCTTGAAAGTGTATCCATTCTTCTAAAGCCATATGCAGATAACAAAGGCCAAGATCCGCCTGCACACTTGCACAGTCTGTTGAGTGTCTTCTTTTGTTTTGTTCCTTTACATAATGAATAGGTACTGAAAAATATATTGTCGAACAGAGAAGACCTTTATTACACTGCTCAAATGTGCAGGATGGTTTAGGCTTTCGTTGTTGGCATATGGCATGATGATTATTTGGTTTTAATTTAACTTCATCTGCATGTGTTGTACCTCTTTAACCCCCAAAACAAACAAATACAGTGAAATATCCCTTCAAAAGTCACAGAGAGATGGTTGTTCTTGAGTATTTATAGTAATATAGCAATTTTGGGAATCATAAACTCGGCAGCTGTAACGGGTTTATCCCATTTTAGTTTTCAAATCCCAAAAATGGTAGTTCGTCTGATCAGGGTATCTACTGTTTGCAAAACTTTAGCCATTATTCTTTGAGGATATCTAAGTTACATAGCCTGACATATCTAAAATTGAAATTGGAGTCTTCAAATATAGTGTGGAGGAGTTTATTTAATCTAAAATTGGTTAACCCTTTTATGCCGAGTGGAATCTTCTACATTTTCTCTTTCGAAAGGTCCATTTCAGATAGAAGGGCGTCTTGTTCATTTCTATCATAACTATGTTTTATAGAAATCAACGTATTTACTGCAAACAGTGCAGACTTGGATCAGACGCCGCGTTTTGCGCCGTCTAATCTGGGTCTACACTGTTTGCCAATGTCCCCTTTATGGGACGCTAGGCATATGTCCCCTTTATGGGACGCTAGGCATAAATCGGTTAATAAGAGTCGGTTGCATTGTAAAGTTCTCAAGGCGCCAAGCAAACTTTGTAGTAGACATTATGTTTTTTCAGTTTTCATAAAAATAAGTCTTTGAAGCAAAAGACCCATATGCGGACCGAACTAGAGCTGCGTCAGAATTAAGGGTGAGTTTTCGCACGAGTAAAACCGGTTTAACTCTTTCACTGCCAGGGGCGATAAAACAGGCATTTGCAAACAGCGTAGATCCAGACGAGACGGCTTATAATGAGCCGTCTCATCAGGATCTACGCTGTTTGACAGTCAGCTTTTCAACTTTACATATAAACTTCTTTCCAATCTATAATTTGTTAAAAAAATCCAAAGCAGACGACAAATGTCTGAAATTTGGCACCGAAAGAGTTAAGTCACCAAGTAGTTTTTCTATCAAGGCCGTTCCTCTGTTGAAGTTATACTATGTTAGCCGTTTCATGTGTATCTTCACTTATAGTTTTGACAGTTCATGTGAATCGCATCAGACTGTATTATGGTGATCTAGATCGTCCTATTTGCAACAGATGATGCATATTTGTCGGTAGTATATAAGAGTTTTGTTGGTTACGCTTTCAGGTCAAAGGTCTTTGGTACAAATACAGCTTTTACTCGCCATCCCTAGGAGAATCTTACACCGATTATGCAATAGAAATCGGAGATGCAGTCTCCGACGACGACCAAACAATGATAACAAAGACGAGAGCAAGGTATGAAGAGACTCTTGCAGAATTTGTCCTCCAACTCAAAGCCGACAAAAAGGTGGCTCATAGAACAGTGATTGCACGTAATATTAGTACAAACATGTATGAGACGACCCAAATGGTACTGATCGTTCTGTGGACCTCTGTCTATTCAAAGCATCGTTAACCCAATTAACTTAATAACGCCAAAATTTTTTATCTAAAAGTGTTACACAGAAAAAAAAAAATAAAATAAAACAACAACAACAAAAAAACAAAAAAAAAAACAAAAAACAAAACAAAAAGAAAAAAACAAACAAACAAAAAAAAAAAAAAAAAAAAAAAACAACAACAAAAAAACAAAAACAAAAAACAAAACAAAAACAAAACAACAACAACAAAAGCACACTCACAAAAAAAACAAAAAACCTTGATATAATTGATAAAAAATGTAAATACATACAGAACACTGAAATATACATGTATTTCTTTTTTTCATGATTCGTTCGAACTGAGTCTTAATTGGTGGGATTGAATTATTCATTCGTTCCCACAAATCAATAATTCGTTCCTACAAAATAATTAAATGATAAAGGGTAGACAGCAGGAGTAACAACCAACAACGGACTTTATTATCAGGATGTTTTAACTCACACAAATTAATTATTTGTTCCCGTCAGCTAATAATTCGTTCCTACCAAGTAAAAATTCATTCAAACGAATTAATAACTCAGTTTCACCAGGTAATAACTCATTTCCGTGAATTAATAATTTGTTCCTACGAATTAATAACCCGTTGGAAATATTTGGTCAGAATAATTTATTAACCCTTAAAGCACCAAGCAAAATTTGTAGCAGACGACATTTATTATTATTTTGTTTTTAATTTTTCAAAGAAAACAAGTCTTGATATTTCATGTGAATTGTCTGCCAAGCAGACAATTCACATGAAATATACTGACTTGTTTTCTTTGAAAAATTAAAAAAAAAAAATTTCTAAATGTCGTCTGCTGCAGTTGTGATTGGCGCTTTAAGGGTTAACTTGTTTAGTGACTCCCAAGGGGATCAAATTCGTTTCTTTTAGAGAAGACGTATTTTCAAATGGGAAAACAAATAGGAAACTATAAAGTGAGGTCTTCCGTAGCAGATATGGCGGAAAAGCTAACAAGTGGATCAAGTCTCTGTCACAGAAAAGTTGGATGATTTGACTGGTTGAGTCGTATTCATTATTTTGACGTCACACACATTATCTCTAATTTGGTCTGCTTCCAGATATGCCAGTAGGGGGAGTAAATGCGAGTACAAAGAGCAGGTGACACGCCGAACTGGCACTCCAGGGAAACAGATGCAGACAATTAAAACTGTCACAGGTAGAAAGATTTGCAACAAGTGAAAGCACATGTTAGTGCAATAAGTCTATAATTCTTTAACTCGAGTTCTTGTGTGTACTCGTCGTCCTTCTATGTGGACAATCCAGCAAGCATTCTGCTTAAATCAATATCGGACCGTTATCGGACCGGTAGGAATCTTTCGGGCCGATAAAGATCCGAAATAGATTTAAGGAGAATGCTAGCTGCGAAGTCCATTGTAGCAGAGAGTGTGCAAGTTATACATTTAAACGTTGTGGGAAACAATGTAGATCCCGATGTAGCGGTTTTAATATGCAGAGCTAGGTCTAATGATTTTACACTGCTTACAACCTACGTTATCATCACGAAAACACGCCTATATAATTTTGACCCCCTTAAACCCCACTTTTATATAGTAAAACTGGGGGTTTACAGGGGTGTACATTATTTTCCTTATTTCTGCTCGAAAACATAGATTGTGGGTACTGGTTAGAACCGCCTCGCTGAGGCGGTTCTAACGGGTACCCACAATCTATGTTTTGAGCAGAAATATGAAAAATATCAGAGTTTTTTTATCTGAAAATTTTCAGTTTTTGGAGGTGAAATTTTCAGTATATTTGAATAGGCGAGTTTTCGTAATGATGATAATGATACTGTAACATAATTTCGGCTGTAACTTATCATTCGTAAATTGGTTTGTTATTACTTCAGACAATTTATTAAGCAAACCAAATGCATTGCCATTCAGTCTGGTTGCCTTTAAAATAATGGACTTCTTAAACTGTGTCGTGATTTGGACATACAGCCGAACAAATGTTACAGCATTTATACGAGTGTCATGATACTATCTAATTGTCGATGCACTTGTTTTACGTTGCCACAATGCAAATTTGTAACATTACTTTTTAACCTTTTAGGACGCCCGTTGTTTCGAAAGAAAAACAAAATACAGTCGAACCTCGATAGCTCGAACACCGATGACTCGTTCACCATGGCTAATTCGAACTCGTTTTTGAGTCCCTACGAAGTTCTTCCCGATAGCTCAAGAAAACTAATATTTAGGGAAATTTTCTTATTTTATCGTGAAATTGTATGTTGTGTGTACTCATTAGAATCGCCTCGATCATTAGAATCGATCATCGAGGCGATTCTAATGAATACATTTAACATACAATTATTGTGTAGAAAATCGAAAAAAAAATCCCTAAATTATCGCCATTTGCTTCCTGATTTGGCACCATAATTAACCCTCAGTGGCTCGAACCACCAATGTCTCGTACAATTTTCTATGGTCCCAAAGATGTTCGAGCCATCGAAGTTCGACTGTAATGTGTTGACATTTTAAAAAGCTACAAAACCATTCAAACAAAGCAAACAAAAAATGCTTTTGTTTCTTCCTTCAGTCGACAGACATGAAACGAGTTTGTACTCACATGCAGCATAATTGCTGAAGCTAAATACAAATGAATCACCTCATAACAAAATCAACAAAATGGCATGTGCGCCCAACGGACTCAGATCAGCACGGGCATCCCCTCAGCCTGATCACTGTCGGAATGAAGAAAACTTTGGTCCTTAATACCCTTTGAGCGCAAAGCGTAGGCTTTGATCAGACTAGACGGATGCCCAGGCTGATCTGAGTCTTCACTTGCGCACATGCCATTTTGTTGTTGTTTTTTTTCATGTGGCGGCTCAAATGTATTCTGTTCTTCTGCGGTTAGAACATGCTACTGACATCTAGCTGCGGTTAGAACATGCTACCGACATCTAGCTGCGGTTAGAACATGCTACCGACATCTAGCTGTGGTTAGAACATGCTACCGACATCTAGCTGCGGTTAGAACATGCTACCGACATCTAGCTGCGGTTAGAACATGCTACCGACATCTAGCTGCGGTTAGAACATGCTACCGACATCTAGCTGTGGTTAGAACATGCTACCGACATCTAGCTGTGGTTAGAACATGCTACCGACATCTAGCTGCGGTTAGAACATGCTACCGACATCTAGCTGCGGTTAGAACATGCTACCGACATCTAGCTGCGGTTAGAACATGCTAACGACATCTAGCTGCGGTTAGAACATGCTACCGACATCTAGCTTTAAGTGTGTGCCCCAAGTAGTCCGCCTCAGTTACGCAGGAGTTTTAACCCTTAAAGCGCCAGTCACAACTATTGTCGTCTGCTTAGTCATCTGCTTGTGATTTTAAAAGTCATTTTGGGAGCAGTCTGATCAGCGTCCACACTGTTTGCCTCTATGCAAAAATAGGTTTGAAAAGTCTGCAAGAATATTCAGCAGACGACATAAACAGACGACATTTTCAGATGCAGTTTTTCTTGGCGCTTTAAGAGTTAAGATTGCTCTGAATAGCTGATTGGTTTCCTTCCAGTGGGCACATAAAGTTGAAACAACGTCGATTTAACGTTGTTTCAGTATTATGGCGTTGAATCGGCGACAATTAACGTTGAATCAACTTTGAATCGACGTTTGTTTCAACGTTGTGTGCCTGCTACTCATGCCACCAGGTGAGATGCTATTTTAGTACTACAGAGCCTTCGAAGTTTTCAGGACTTTTACTCAAAACACGTTTAAGATTTCATCAGAATCGTCTCTTTGGTTTCATTGCTACTGCCCAAATATACATGTAGTAAACACTGGCCAAGTTTCCATAGACATTCCCATAAGGTACGCTTGCTTGGAGAAACGGCAATGTTTAACCTACACTGTCAGTCAAACATGCAAATGCAAGTAATGTAGGCCCGGATCCAGGGAAGAAAATTATTTCCATTAAAAGCAGCCGTTCCCATCGGTAAAAATGAAGTATATTCGCTTATGTCATTGCCCTGCGGGCACACGCCGTTGAAACAACGTCGATTCAACGTTGATTCAGTCTTGAATCAACGTTGAATCGACGTTGTTTCAACGATTTATGCGTACTGGTTTTTTTCTCCCACCTGGGTCCCCTCGCCAGCTCCAGAGTTGCTTACCCGCTGGGTAGATTTATCTATTCACTTATACCATTTCTACAGGAGACGTGGAGGTGGCATCATACGTTATGGATACCGATTACTCAACCTACTTCATCACCTACAGTTGCCTTAGCCAAGATGAACATTTCAAATGCAACAAATCATCAGCTTCCCTTTGGACCAGGTCACCTACGCTTTCTCCAGAAAAACTGGTCGACGCTCAGTTAACTATCATCGGACTATGCATGAATTACGACACATTTGTTAAAGTTGATCACTTGCATGGTAAGAACATTTTCCAAGAGTTAACAACCATGCGACTGAGCTAATATGTGGGATAATCAGATCAGTTTGTGATGCATTTCAAACTGAGATGGGCACTTGCTGCTGGAAGAAAAGCAAACACTTCCTACACCCTAATTTCAGTAAAGTACCGTATTTATTCTAGCTTTTTATCATGAAAAAGCGAAACGTCACAACAACGTCGTTACAACGTCGCTGCAACGTCACGACGTTGCAGCGACGTTGTAACGACGTTGTGGCGACGTTGTGTATTTGCTGGGTAGATGCCTTCTCAGCAGACGCACGTTGAAACAACGTCGATTCAACGTCAGGACGTTGAATCAACGTTTGAATCGCGTTTCAATGTTGTGTGCCCGATTCAACGTTGAATGAACGCCAAGATGTTAAATCAGGGTTGAATAGGTCCTGTTCCAACGTTGTTTGTCCACTTGAGGGTCATTTATACATACCTTGCATATGAAATACGTGCAATATATACATCATTCTAAAGCACTCGCGTATGTAACGCGACGTCTGTTTGGATAACGTCAAAAATTTGGGACGGTATATTCTGCGATATACTGTCGGAAATCCTACGCCATCACGTAACGTCGCTTCTCATTGGCTGGCATTTGGTTTTACGCAGCTTTCAGCACTTGACGCTTTGTGCAAATAGTACATTTTTACAACAGAAAAAATGAAAAAAATGCATTAGAATGGGGATAACTGCATTCAAATTTGTCGTTTAGGGAGGTAAATCGGCGGTTTTACGGCCAGAAATTTCGTTTTACGGCGACGCGTCAGCGGAGGAGCCGTAAAACGTAACTTGCGACCGTAAAACCGCCGATTTACCTCCCCAAATGACAAATTTGAATGCAGTATTCCCCTAATTCAACAAAGGAAAGATTGTTTCCGGATATGATATATAATATTTACATGTATGTTCATGGTCTACTTTTGCGGAAAATTGACCGCCCATCTTCTTTTTAAATGGCCCGCGTATCAAAAGACATCACCACGTATACAACTTAGGCCATTACGTGACTGCGTGGCTGAGCAGGATGCTCTGGGTATTTACTGTCTGCCCGCAAAATACGTTTAACATTTACATGGAGCATCTGCAAAATTTACAGATTCAGTCCATCCTGCGATACGCACAGTGCCATCATGTTATTTGCTGTCCATTTATATATTCATCTTCTGACTCTGAAACCTCTGTAAACGCATTACGAAAACACGCCTATTCAAATATACTGAAAATTTTACCACCAAACAAATGAAAATTTTCAGATAAAAATTCTAATATTTTTTTTCAAATTTCTGTTCAAAACATTGATTGTCGGTACACACAATCTATGTTTTTGAGCAGAAATAAGAAAAATAATGTATACCCCTGTAAACCCCAGTTTTACTATATAAAAGTGGGGTTTAAGGGGGTCAGCATTATATAGGCATGTTTTCGTGATGGGAGGGTGAATACCCAGATCAAGTTCCGCAGATGAGCCGGCTGATCTGGGTCGTCGATGTTTGCATTACCTTCGAAGATATCCTTTTGCATAGCGCAATGATATTTCAGTGACCTTTGTTTGTTATTTTCAGCATGCCCTCCGCCGCCCACGAGCAGAGGTAAGTTCACATTTATTGTCAGTTTGGATATTTCATCAAAATCCCTTCTTTTACCCAAGGCAGGAACAAGGAAATTTTAATCGTGACTGTCATGTATGTAGGTATGTTTTATGACTTTTGATTTCTTTTGAATAGTTTTATATGCTCACAGCACATATTCCAATATACGTTTCAAAATTATACAGACTATGAAGCCACAGTGTATGTGTACCGATGGGTAAATCTTGTACCCTCATATGTGGCAGATTTGGTTTTGTACCGTTACGAACGAGACTTTAAGTTGTCCCGTTCTCTTGAAATTCACGCCGTTCAGTTCATCTTATGGCTATTTAATTTGCTTATTAAATATTGATATTGGTTTTTCTGACCAAATGGTATATAAAATTAATACGAAAGAACATCAGCTAAATAAAGCTACGGCGGTGAATCGGGTCTCGGATATCTACCAAGACCATAATTTTTGGTACAAGTATATATAGGTTCGGAAAAATGTTTTTTTTTGTTTTTTTTTTTATCAGGAACTTTGAGAGACTACTGAAGCTTTTTTTATCACTCATATAGAATTCTTATGGAACTAACTCTGACATAAAAATATTTACTATAGTGAAACCTGTGTAAGAGAGCCACCTTTGAGACTGATTTTAAATAGTGGTTGATGTGAAAAAAAGAGTCTGTCTTATAAAGATACATGTCATGTAATTTTGATGGCAAAATTACATGACATAAGACAGTCACTTTTCCACATCAACCACTAAGTCAATCTCAAAGGTGGCTTTCTTACACAGATTTCACTGTACTCGTATCACTAGGCTCCTCTGAAAGCATTCTTTCCTGATGGAATATTTATCACTTTCTATTTGTTTTTCTGTACATTAAATTTGTTCTGAAAAGGGATTTACTCTTAAAGGAAACATTTGCTCCAAGGGGAGTAGTTTCTTTCCTTTTAGAGTAAAGCTATTTTCTGATGGCTGCAAAACAATTTTGACACACTTAAATGTATAATTTCCCCTTAAGGAGTATTATCCATTTTACAAAGGCTTCAAAAGATGGGAAGCTACTTACTGTCTGCTAAAGATGTTTCCCTATGAAAAACTTGGCCAGATCTCCTGGCATCACGAAAACATACCTATATAATTTTGACCCCCTTAAACCCCACTTTTATATGGTAAAACTGGGGTTTACAGGGGTATACATTATTTTTCTTATTTCTGCTCAAAAATATAGATTGTGGGTACTCGTTAGAACCGCCTCAGCAAGGCGGTTCTAACGGGTACCCACAATCTATGTTTTGAGCAGAAATATGAAAAATATCAGAATTTTTATCTGAAAACTTTTAGTTTTTTGGTGGTAAAATTTTCAATATATTTGAATAGGCGTGTTTTCGTAATGTATATCCATTCACCTAGAGTGGGTAATATAACTAGTATTTTTTTTTCTTTTTACAGGCTTTCATCCTAATGGTGGATATCTGTTAATGACTTCAGTTATTTGGATTACATTTCTCATATATTAAATGAACCTATAAAATGATGTTCTGCAGCATGGAATGGCATGAACCATTATCAGAACTTAGGTAGTCGTTTAAAGTGACGATTGTTGTGTCGTTTCTGTGTATCTCACATTGTACTTCGTGTGATAATCTAACAGAATTAAAAGTATATACAAAATACAATAAAACTTCAATGACTCGAACACCGATAGCTCATTTACCGTAGCTGATTCGAACTCGTTTTTCTTCCGATACTCAAGAAAGACAAATATTTAGGGATAATTTGGAAAACAAAATTCTTATTTTATCACGAAAAGGTTACTTACATGTACTCAGTAGAATTGCCTCGTCAAAGCGATTCTAATAATAACTTAACACACCTTTATTTCATCAAAGCTCGAAAATACATCTCTAAATTACCCGCATTTGCCTCCCGACCTGGCACTATGATTAGCACTCAGTGGCTCGATCTACCTTTCTAGAACAAATTCCATGGTCAAGCAGATGTTCGAATCATTGCGTTTCGACTATAAAGTTACAAGGAAAGGCTACAGTCGCCCTCCTCAAGGCACGGAAAGAAGATGGACGGAATATGTGTGGACACAAAACAAAATACAATATAGTACATTTGCAATAACCGACATACAAACAAAATATAACTACAACAGGAGAACCTTGGAACGGTAAGATGCCAAAAATAAACTACTGAAGGGATTAAAGTGGTGAATGTCTTAATCTAGCGAAACCTCGTCCTACTTCTGAAGTAGTCTAGATTAAAAATAGATGTTCGGTCCGTCGTAGATGTCGTCTGCACAATCAGTGAAACATCACAGTAAAGATATAAAATCACAAAGTAGAGAATCAACAGAGATCTGAAGTCAAAGCAAATTAAAAACATACGTAAGACCATGATGGACCAGACCACAGCCATTGATAGTGAAGCATCAAACGCCCGAAAGAGATCAAGGAAGGAGCGATCATTCAGACCGAAGCTGATCAGGATTGTCTTTGAGTTCTGCTTGTAATAACAGTCTAACTTCAATGGTTCGAACACCTTTGGGACCATTGAAATATGTTGTAGACATTGGTAGTTTGAGTCACTGAGAGTTAATCATAGCGCCAGATCAAGAGGCAAATGGGGATAATTTTCGATCTTCTATAAAATAATGGTTTGTTGAGTGTAGTTGTTAGAATCGCCTCTTTGAGACGATTCTAATACCAACAAACAGCACATATTTTCATGATAGAATAAGAAATTTTACCTAAAATATCCCAAAATAATTGTTTTCTTGAGCTATTGGAGGAATATCCTAGGGACTCAAAGACAAGTTCGAATTAGCCACGTAAACGAGACACCGTGGTTCGAGTCACTGAGGTTTTCCTGTAAATTTAGGCAGATGTAATGGAACCTCAACTAACGGACACCCCTCAACAACAGCCATATCCCTATAAGAGACTCTTGAATTCCCAAAGTTTATTATTATATGAGCCTCAAGATGAGAAAATATACCTTCGGATATGCGTATAAAGCGAAGTTTCCTGAGAATTCGCATGGTCTGATCAGAATCGACTCTGGTCGCATTTTTGATAGCCAGTGGTGCAAAGTTTCTTCACGCGGGCAATGAAGACCCACGCTGATCAGCGTCTTTGCTGTCTGCCTAAAGATGCTTTGGATCCTTGGTTACCCAAAGAATTTGTTAGTTTGTGTTGTGGTTTTACGGCCCAGTCAACCCAATATGGTCATGTCGAGCACGGTTAGTTTACCTAACCACAGAGGGCGTAAGCAGTGTTGCAAACTTCATTACTGCTTATGAAGAAACTCAATAAAACCGACTCTCATTTTCTAATCTGTAGTGTGTTCATTGTTTCCAAAGGCAATTGTTTTGACGTTTATTAGTCCTCTAAGCGGTTATCCAGTATTGTGCAACTGACAACCACCTTTCTTTAATCAGCGGAAGGGACAGATTGACCGTAGAAAATATTTCATGATCAAATCTACACGAAAAATTGTTGCCGACCTGGCGTGGGTCGAATCCGCAACCTCCTGATCACCAGTCAGACGCGTATCGGACTGAGCCACCGAGGCCGGCTGGCTACCCAAAGAAAGCCCCGTTTTAAAACTACTGAATTATACAGTCGAATCTCTTAGCTCGAATAACCGCTTATCTCGAAATGAAAATCTGGCCCCTGTTTTACATGGATATCTAACAACAGGTAACAAAATATTGTGGAAAAAAGGGGAAATCGCTCCTCAGGAGCAATTTCTCTTTTTTTCCACACTATTTTCTATATAGCTCTAACTTAGGAGTCGAATCACATATTCACTTTTGAAATATGGTAGTTCGATTTATTTTTTCCTCATTTCTACAAATCTGATATGTCGAGGTACGGACATCTCGAAGTATTTCAGAGAGTCACTTGGACCTCGAGATAACGAGAGTCGACTGTAGATATCGTCTCTATGTTAATATCTAAACATATGTACATGAACTTATTAACTGTTTCAGTTAATCAAATACTGTTAGTTTTATATGTAGTGTCTATGTGAATTACAACAATAATCCATGGTAATATTTTACTATTAAAGTTATAAAACTTCTTTAGTTAAAATCTTGTCTCTGTATCAAATTATTAGAGATTCTGCAGGGTACAAAGAGATATTAAACCTTCACCGCTCTTTGTTTTATTAATTTCCAGAAAGTAGGCTTTGACATTTAATGCAATCTGTCTCTTGAAGAGACAATTTGCATAAAACATCAACGCCAACTTTCCCGGAAAAGTAAGACAAGTATCTATAAATGTGGTCTGCTGAAGTTTACCCAGCAGCTAACACCCTTCTTACTTCATACGTCACAGCTCAATCTACACTTGGCAAATACAGCTAAATATTCACGATAAAAATACAGGAATGATACAGATGAAACAATTAAACTGAGAATTGTGCTTACAGACTCAAAACTGTTTTTGTAGCCCAAATTAATCCCACTATGAAGAAACTCCATATCTCAGTTTTGTTGTCGTTGACAGAAGGTGTTAGGTAATTGTATCGATTCATGATCATCGCCTTACTTTCTATTTGTATTGTTTGACGCTGTTTTGCGCCCATCTCGTTGGCTATTCACGTTTGAACTCATATAAAGAACGTTAACTGAGTTAATGTCTCGTTTACCATAACTAATTCGAAATCGTTTTCGAGTCCCGAGGAAACTTTTCCGATAGCTCAGGAGAACAAATATTTAGGGATATTTAGGGATATTTTCTTATTTTTTTTTTAACATGAAAATGTATGATGTGTGTACTCAGAGTCGCCACATCGAGGCAATTCTAATGAGTACACTCAACATTCTTTATTTCCTAAAGAATCGAAAAGATATCTCTAAACTACCCCTTAACTACTCCTATTTGCCCCCCCCCCCCCCCGACATGGCGCTATTATTAACCCTCACAGGATCTAACAACCTATGTCTGGAACCTATTTCCATGGTCCCAAAAATATTCAAACCATTCATCGCGAAAACAAACCTCTATAATTTATAATTTTGACCCCACGTAAACCCAACTTTTATACAGTAAAACTGGTGTTTACAGGGTTATACATTATTTTACTTACTTCTGTTCAAAAATATAGATTGTGGGGACTCGTTAGAACCGTCTCGGTTTTGAGCAGAAATATGAAAAATATCAGAATTTTTATCTGAAAACTTTCAGTTTTGGTGGTGAAATTTTCAATATATTTGAATAGGTGTGTTTTCGTAATGTTACGTTTGACTTTATAAGTTACCAGGGAAGGCAATATTCACGAAGCACGCCCTTCCCAAGGCATGGAGAGAAGACCGACAGAATAAATTTTGACAAAATAGTACATTTGCAATAAGCGACATACGGACAAAAATAACTGCAACTGGGGAACCACCATGGAATGGTCAGATGCCAAAAATAAACAACTGAAGGGATTAAAGCAGGGAGTGTCTTAATCTAGCAAAACCTCTCCCTACTTCTAAGTGGTCATAGATTAAAAATAGATGTTCGGTCCGTCGTAGATGTCGTCTGCACAATCAGTGAAACATCACAGTAAAGATACAAAATCACAAAGTAGAGAATCAACAGAGATCTGAAGTCAAAGCAAATTAAAAACATACGTAGGACCATGATGGGCCAGACCACAGCCATTGATAGTCAGGCATCAACCGCCCGAAAGAGATCAAGGAAGTAGCGATCATTCACACCGAAGCTGATCAGGATTGTCTCTGAGTTCTGCTTGTAATAACAGTCTAACTTCAATGGTTCGAACACCTTTGGGACCATGGAAATGTGTTGTAGACATTGGTACTTTGAGTCACTGAGAGTTAATCATAGCGCCGGATCAAGAGGCAAATGGGGATAATTTTCGATCTTCTATAAAATAATGGTTTGTTGAGTGCAGTTATTAGAATCGCCTCGTTAAGACGATTCTAATACCAACAAACAGCATATATTTTCATGATAGAATAAGAAATTTTCCCTAAAATATCCCAAAATAATTGTTTTCAATAGCTGTTGGAAGAATATCCTAGGGACTCAAAAACAAGTTCGAATTAGCCACGTAAACAAGACTGTAAACGAGGGCAAACGTTGAAGATATAATGAAACCAACTAACGGACACCTCTCAACAACAGCCATATCCCTTTAACAGACTCTTGAATTCCCAAAGTTTATTTTTATATGACCCTCAAGATGAGAAAATATACCTTCGGATATGCGTATAAAGCGAAGTTTCGCATGGTCTGATCAGAATCAACTCTGGACGCATTTTGGATAGCCAGTGGTGCAAAGTGTCTTCACGCGGGCAATGAAGACCCAGGCTGATCAGTGTCTTCGCTGTCTGCCTAAAGATGCTTTGGATCCTTGGCTACCCAAAGAATTTGTTTGTGTTGAGGTTTTACGGCCCAGTCAGCCCAATATGGTCAGGTCGAGCGCGGTTAGTTTACCTAACCACAGAGGGCGTAAGCAGTGTTGCAAACTTCATTACTACTTATGAAGAGTCTCAATAAAACCGAAACTACCATTTTCTAATCTGTAGTGTGTTCATTGTTTCCGAAAGCAATCTTTTTGACGTTTAATAGTCCTCTAAGCGGTTATCCAGTATTGTGCAACTGACAACCGCCCTTCTTGAATCAGCGGCAGGGAGAGAATGGCCGTAGAAAATATTTCATGATCAAACCTCCACGAAAACATTTTGCCGACCTGGCGGGGGTCGAATCCGCAACCTCCTTATCACCAGTCGGACGCGTATCCAACTGAGCCACCGAGGCCGGCTGGCTACCTAAAGAAAGCCCTGTTTTAAAACTATTGAATTATATAGTCGAATCTCTTATCTCGAATAACCTCTTATCTCGAAATGAAAATCTGGTCCCTGTCTTAATATGGAAATCTAACAACAGGTAACAAAATATTGTGGAAAAAAGGGGAAATCGCTCCTCAGGAGCAATTTCTCTTCTTTTCCACAATATTTTCTATATAGCTCTAACTTTAGCTGTCAAGTCACTTACTCACTTTTGAAATGTGGTAGTTCGATGTATTTTTTCCTCAGTTCTGCAAATCTGATATGTCGAGGTACGGACATCGAAATATTTCAGAGAGTCACTTGGACTTCGAGATAACGAGAGTCGACTGTAGATATCGTCCCTATGTTAATATCTAAACATATGTACATGAACTTATTAACCGTTCCAGTTAAACAGATACTGTTAGTTTTACGAAGATCATGCAAAAAGCTCTGTCACTAATAGGCTTCCTTGGTTTTATCCCAGGTATATTTTAAAATGCTTCACTGCACTTGAATGGTGTGTTCAATAGCTAACGATACCCGTTTATTTTGTTCAAATTGCTTTCCAACTGACCGAGTTATTTCAAATTAAAATAGATGCAGTCATATACACTGACCAATTTACTTGTTACAATCAGAAACGACCAAACAAAGGATGGTCAGGAGTCCACCTTTTACATGACAACGCCTCCTCTCATAAGTGTGAGGTTGTTAAGTCTTTTTTGGCTTCTGAAAAGGTGAAAGTTTTAAACCATCTACCTTATTTACCTGACCTGAGTCCCCGTGACTTCTTTTTATTTCCAAGGCTTAAGAAAATGCTTTCTGGAAATAAGTATACGTTTAGAAGTTCTCTTGGCAGCGCTTTTTATCAGTGTCTCCAACAGATACCAAAAGAAGACTATTTATCTTCTTTTCGCGACTAGGTAAAAAGGTTACAAAGCTGTGTTTCAGTAAAACGGGAATACTTTGAATGTTTGTAATAAAAATATGTTTGATAAAACGTAGCATTGAAGTAATCCGAACCCAGTGACAAAACTTTTTGCAGGACCCTCGTATATGTGGTGTCTATGTGAATTACAACAATAATCCATGGTAATATTTTACTATTAAAGTTATAAAAATACTTATAGTTAAAATCTTGTCTCTGTATCAAATTATTAGAGATTCTGCAGGGTACAAAGAGATATTAAACCTTAACCGCTCTCTGTTTTAATAATTTCCAGAAAGTAGGCTTTGACATTTCATGCAAACTCTCTTTAAGAGACGATTTGCATAAAACATCAACGCCAACTTTCTCGGAAAAGTAAGACAAGTATCTATAAATGTCGTCTGCTGAAGTTTTACCAAGCAACTAACACCCTTCTGACTTCATATGTCACAGCTCATTCCACACTTGGCAAATACAGCTAAATATTCACGATAAAAATACAGGAATGAGACAGATAAAACAATTAAACTGAGAATGGTGCTTACAGACTCAAAAATGTTTTTGTAGCCCAATTTAATCCCACTATGAAGAAACTCCATATCTCACTTGTGTTGTCTTTGATAGAAGGTGTTAGATAATTGTATCGATTCATGATCATCGCCTATGGCATGTCAAACGTTGCATTATTCGATATTTTTATATTTCTATTCGATCTTCTTTCATTTGTATTGTATATTTGTGTATTTGTATTCAAACTATTATCATTTCTATTGTATATTTTTTGTTCTAATTCTATAATCTATCATTTTTATTCAATATCTGTTTATTTCTATTGTATTTTTTTGTTTTAATTCTATAATCTATCTTTTGTATTCAATATCTATTCATTTCTATTGTATAATTTTGTTTTTTATTCTATATTTGATCATTTCTATTTACTAATTAATGGTTTGTATGCTGTTATGTTTCATTACTATTCATTGACTTCCATTTATAATGCATACTTTTTCATTCATATTCTATATTGTTATATTTTCTCTTGTATAATAGTGATTTGTACGCACTATTTTCATATTTGTTATATATTTTTGCTCATTTCTGTTCTGTATTATTTCATTTCTGTTGTACATTCCTTCATTTGTATTCTATATTTCGATATTTACATTCTATACTTAATGATTTATACTTGACATTTTCGTATGTTCTTGCAATCTTAGTTGATTCCTATTCTGTATTGTTGCATTTCTATTATGTGTTTCTCATTTCTATTATATATCTCTAGATTTGTATTTAATAACTATTTTTTTATTTGATGTTTTCCGTTTATATTAGTAAATTGCTTTATTTATATCCTAAACTCGTTTATTTCTATTGTATATATTGTGGCATTGGCATTCATTGAGACGACCATTTATAAGCAATAACAATTTTACATTTGTATTGTATAAGAGCACTCTGGGATATGTTTGTTTACATTGTTACATCGTATTTCATTGGATAGGAGAAAAACATGTCCGCATCTATAGACTGATTGGCCCCGCTCTAGGGGTTACATGTTGTACATAGACCCTTATAGGGAAAACCTTTAAAACTCTTCTTGTTTTAAACCAGAAGGCCCATGCCTTTGATATTTGGTACACAACTTTGTCTAGTGGACCTCAGCCAAGAGTGTTAAAGTTATAGCCCTGGGGCCAGAAATGGCCCCGCCCTAGCGGTCACATGTTTTACATAGACCCTTATAGGGAAAACCTTTAAAAATATTCTTGTCTGAAGCCAGAAGGCCCAGGTCTTTGATATTTGGTGTGTAGCTTCTCCTAATAGACCATCACTAAAGTTGTTCAAATTATAGCCCTGGGTCTAAATTGGCCCCGCCCTAGGGGTCACATGTTTTACATAGACACTTATAGGGGGAAACCTTTAAAAATCTTCTCGTCTGAAACCAGAAGGCCCAGGTCTTTGATATTTTGTACACAGCTTTGTCTAGTGGACCTTTACCAAGATTGTTCAAATTATAGCCCTGGGGTCAAAATTGGCCCCGCCCTAGCGGTCACATGTTATACATAGACCCTTATAGGGAACACCTTTTAAAATCTTCTTGTTTGAAAACAGAAGGCCCTTGCCTTTCGTATTTGGTACACAGCTTTGTCTAGTGGACCTCTTCCAAGATGGTTCAAATAATAGTCCTTGGGCCAAAAATGGCTCCGCCCAGGGGCCCACGTTTTACATGGATCTTTATAGGGAAAAGCTTGAAACATATTCTTGTTTGAAACAAGAAGGCCAAGTCCTTTGATTTTTGATACACAGCTTTGTCTAGTAGATCTCTACCAAGATTATTCAAATTATAGCCCTGTGGTCACATTTGGCCCTGCTCTTGGGGTCACATGCTATATATAGATCCTTATAGGGAAAAACTTTTAAAAATCTTCTGAAACCAGAAGGCCCAGGTCTTTGATATTTGGCATGTAGCTTCATCTAGAGGACCTGTAGCAACATTGTTCAAATTATAGCCCTGGGGCCAAAATTGGCCCCGCCTAGGGGCCAACATGTTTTAAATAGACTAACATAGGGAAAACCTTTAAAAACCTTCTTGTCTAAAACTGGAAGGCCCAGGTCTTTGATAGCCTCGTCGAATGGATTTCTACCAACGTTGTTCAAATTATAGCCCTGGGGTAAAAATGGCCCGATCCCGGGACCCACTTGTTTTACACAGACTTAATATAGGATGGTCCCATTCTAAGTATTGAAGCAGAAATAAGAAATACCATAGAGTATCATTACCCATGCCCATGACTTTAAGGTCTACGAAACACACTTTGAGTTTTTGTGTCATAACTTTTCTGTTAAAATATTTAAAGAGCTCATATTTTTCTAACCAAATAACAGACTTAATTAGTATTTGGTATGACGTTAAATATCAATCCAAAGTATCCAAATTCCCCTCCATTTGTTTGTTTATTCGTTTATTCATTTGTCCCTCTGTTCATCAGTCCTTCAAACGCCATAAGAGGGGCTGATTTTTTCCATAAACGTTAACAGGCATACATTGCAACTTTCGCTTTAAAAGACTTGTCCTCTTACTCTGCCAAACAGATTTTTCAATAATTTCACAAGAATGTTCCTTGGGTGATTCTCTACCAAACCGTCCTGCTTTGCTGAACAAAATGGCCGCCAGAGCTAAAAATAAAAGTAAAAAACTAAGGCATCATGGGATCTTGCTTCTGTCAAGCACCAGCCCCCCATTCCCCTAGGCCTATAATACTGTACAAGCCAACATGCTTTTATCTGTGCCAAGAACCTTCACATTCCTCCCAAGGCCTGTATAACACAGTTCTTAAACCTCCAGCATGAAATACGATGTAACATTCATTTTCAACAAATTTTAAACATACATTTTCCTATGAAGAGAAACCATAGTCTTTTAGAATAACCTAGAGACAGTGACACTCAGGTGAGCGAATTAGCGTCCTGTGGGCATTCTTGTTATAATTATTTTAACCATCTAGATTGTAGGTAATGGTACACAGGTTCCGGTGAATAGACCTACCCGATTTTTCTCAGCCAAATATGTAACAATGTAAATAAACATATCCCAGAGTGCAATTAAACAATACAAAATGTAAGATTTTTATTGAATATATTGTCGTTCCAATGAATGCTAATGAGACAATATATACAATAAAAATCGATGAGTTTAGCATATAAATGAAGCAATTTACAAATATAAACGGAAAACATCAAATAGAAAACAATAGTTATTAAATACAAATCTAGAAATATAGAATAGAAATGAGAAACATGTAATAGAAATGAAACAAATATAATAGAAATCAACTAAGATTGCAAGAAAATACGAAAATATGAGATATAAATCACTAAGTGTAGAATGTAAATATCGAAATATAGAATACAAACGAAGGAATATGCAATAGAAAAGAAATAATATAGAATAGAAATGAACAAACATTTAATACAAATATGAAAATATTGAATGCAAATCACTATTAAACAATAAAAATATAGCAAATTAGAATATAAATGAAAAGTATGCAATGTAAATGGGAGTCATTGAATAGCAATGAAACATAACAGTATACAAACCATTAATTATTAAATAGAAATGATTAAATATAGAATAGAAACAAACTTATGCAATATAAATGAATAGATATTGAATAAAAAAGATAGATTATAGAATTAAAACAAAAAATAAACAATAGAAATAAACAGATACTGAATACAAATTATAAATTATAGAATTAAAACAAAACAATATACAACAGAAATGATAAAAGACTGAATACAAATACACAAATATACAATACAAATGAAAGAAGATCGAATAGAAATATAAAAAATGTCGAATAATGCAACGTTTGACATGCCATAATCGCCTTCATTTTTATTTGTATTGTTTGAAGCTGTTTTGCGCCCATATCGTTGGCTATTCACGTTTGAACTCATATAAAGAATGTTAGCTGAGTTAATGTCTCGTTTACCATAACTGATTCGAACTCGTTTTCGAGTCCCGAGGAAACTTTTTCGATAGCTCAGGAAAACAAATGTTTAGTGATATTTGAGGGATGTTTTCTTATTTTTTCATGAAAATGTATGATGTGTGTACTCAGAGTCGCCGCATAGAGGCACTTCTAATGAGTACACTCAACATTCTTTATTTCCTAAAGAATCGAAAAAACATCTCTAAACTACCCCTTAACTACTCCTATTTGTCCCTTGACATGGCGCTATGATTAACCCTCAGACGATCTAACAATCTATGGCTGGAACCTATTTCCATGGTCCCAAAAATATTCAAACCATTCATCACGAAAACAAACCTCTATAATTTTGACCCCATTCAATCCCACTTTTATATAGTAAAACTGGGGTTTACAGGGTTATACATTATTTTTCTTATTTCTGCTCAAAAATATAGATTGTGGATACACGTAAGAACCGACTCGGTTTTGAGCAGAAATATGAAAAATATCAGAATTTTATCTGAAAACTATCAGTTTTGGTGGTGAAATATTCAATATATTTGAACAGGCGTGTTTTCGTAATGTGACGTTTGACTATGTAAATTACCAGGAAAGGCAATATTCACGAAGCACGCCCTTCCCAAGGCACGGTGAGAAGACCGACAAATTTTGACAAAATAGCACATTTGCAATAAGCGACATACGGACAGAAATAACTGCAACTGGGGAACCACCATGGAATGGTCAGATGCCAAAAATAAACTTCTGAAGGGATTAAAGCAGGGAGTGTCTTAATCTAGCGAAACCTCGCCCTACTTCTGAAGTATGTCTAGATTACAAATATATGTTCGGTCCGTCGTAGATGTCGTCTGCACAATCAGTGAAACATCACAGTAAAGATATAAAATCACAAAGTAGAGAATCAACAGAGATCTGAAGTCAAAGCAAATTAAAACATACGTAAGGCCATGATGGGCCAGACCACAGCCATTGATAGTCAGGCATCAACCGCCCGGAAGAGATTAAGGAAGTAGCGATCATACAGACCGAAACTGATCAGGACTGTCTTTGAGTTCTGTTTGTAATACCAGTCTAACTTGA
Source organism: Anodontia alba (assembly GCA_964016985.1). Classification (NCBI taxonomy): domain Eukaryota; kingdom Metazoa; phylum Mollusca; class Bivalvia; order Lucinida; family Lucinidae; genus Anodontia; species Anodontia alba. The sequence goes on from OZ024823.1 coordinate 90,738,077, forward strand.
ATTATTAGAATATATTTGGGACCATGGAAATGTGTTGTAGACATTGGAAGTTGGAGTCACTGAGGGTTAATCATAGCGCCAGATCAAGGGGCAAATGGGGATAATTTTTGATGTTCTATAAAATAATGGTATGTTGAGTGTAGTTATAAGAATCGCCTCGTTAAAACGATTCTAATAACAACACAAAGCATAAATTTTCATGATAGAATTAGAAATTTTCCCTAAAATATCCCAAAATAATTGTTTTCTTGAGCTATTGGAAGAATATCCTATGGACTCAAAATTGAGTTCGAATTAGCCACGTAAACGACACATCGTAGTTCGAGTCACTGGAGTTTTCCTGTAAATGTAGCTAAACGTTGAAGATATAATGTAATCCCAACTAACGGACACCTCTCAACAACAGCCATATCCCTATAACAGACTCTTGAATTCCCAAAGTTTATTATTATATGAGCCTCAAGGTGAGAAAATATACCTTCGGATATGCGTATAAAGCGGTTTCCTATTAGCCTGCACATTCGCATGGTCTGATCAGAATCGACTCTGGTCGCATTTTGGATAGCCAGTGGTGCAAAGTTTCTTCACGCGGGCAACGAAGACCCAGGCTGATTAGCATCTTCGCTGTCTGCCTAAAGATGCTTTGGATCCTTGGCTACCCAAAGAATTTTTTTTTTTGTGTTGAAGTATTACGGCCCAGTCAAACCAATATGGTTATGTCGAGCGCGGCTAGTTTTGTAAGCAGTGTTGCAAACTTCATTACTGCTTATGAAGAAACTCAATAAAACCGAAACTCCCATTTTCTAATCTGTAGTGTGTTCGTTGTTTCCAAAGGCAATCTTTTTGACGTTTATTAGTCCTCTAAGCGGTTATCCAGTATTCTGCAACTGACAACCGCCTTTCTTGAATCAGCGGAAGGGAGAGAATGGCCGTAGAAAATATTTCGTGATCAAATCTCCACGAAAGAATGTTGCCGACCTGGCGGAGGTCGAACCTGCAACCTCCTGATCACCAGTCGGACGCGTATCCAACTGAGCCACCGAGGCCGGCTGGCTACACAAAGAAAGTCCTGTTTTAAAACTATTGAATTATACAGTCGAATCTCTTAGCTCGAATAACCGCTTATCTCGAAATGAAAATCTGGTCCCTGTTTTAACAAGGAAATCTAACATCAGGTAACAAAATATTATGGAAAAGAGGAGAAATTTCTCCTCTTTTCCACAATATTTTCAATATAGCTCTAACTTCAGGAGTCAAATCACATACTCACTTATGAAATGTGGTAGTTCGATTTATTTTTTCCTCAGTTCTGTAAATCTGATATGTCAAGGTACGGATATATCGAAGTCTATCAGAGAGTCCATTGGATTTCGAGATAACAAAAGTCGACTGTATATATCGTCCTGATGTTAATATTTAAACATATGTACATGAACTGATTAACTGTTCAAGTTCATCACGAAAACATGCCTATACATTTTGACCCCCTTAAACCCCACTTTTATATAGTAAAACTGGGTTTTACAGGGGTATACATTTTTGTTCTTATTTCTGCTAAAAAAACATAGATTGTGGGTGCTCGTTAGAACCGCCTCGTCGAGGCGGTTCTAACGAATACCCACAATCTATGTTTCGAGCAGAAACATAAAAGATATCAGAATTTTTTATCTGAAAATTTTCATTTTTGGTGGTAAAATTTTCAGTATATTTGAAGGCATGTTTTCGTAATGTAAACAAATACTGTTAGTTTTATATGTGGTCTCTGTGTGACAACAACAGTAATCTATATTCTTAACTATTAAAGTTATGAAACTACTTATAGTTAAAATCTCGTCTCTGTATCAAATTATGAGAGATTCTGCAGGATACAAGTAGATATTAAGTCTTCACCACTCTCTTTGCTAATTTAGCAGATAATAATTTAACGGTTATTTTGTTTTATTTTTCCATAAAATATGCTTTAACATTTCGTGCAAACTGTCTCCTGAAGAGACAAACTGAAATGTCAATACCTATTTTCTCGAAAAAGTAAGACAAGTTTTTATAAATATCTGCTGAAATTTTACCCAGCAGCTCACACGCCTCTTACTTCAAACGTCACAGCTCATTCTACACATGGCAAATACAGCTAAATATTTACGATTAAAAATACAGGAACGATACAGATGAAAACGAGTAAAATAGAGAATAGTGCTAACAGAATCAAATATGTTTTTGTAGGCCAAATTAATCACACTATGAAGAAACTCCATATTTCAGTTTTGCATTGTTTGAAGCTGTTTTGCGTCCACATTGTTGTCTATTCCCTTTTGAACTAAACAATGCTTCATTCATAGCGTTTACGTGATCAACTGGATGACTCTCCTCATAGTCGCTATTCCTATTGGCCTCGATGTTTCTAGAGATTATGGTCTCCTCACTTGCGGTTACGCTGTAACTTGTCCCGCTGAATATAAAGAAGTACGTCATTCGCCAGACATTGCGATTACAATCGACCTTTTCCACACACAGCAATTACAACCAATCTTTTCGACTGGCTTTAAAAAGATACTGTGAATTTTATATATGGCCCCTATGTAAATTATAACACTAATCTATGGTATTATTTTACTATTGATATTGTTATAAAACTCCTTCTAGTTAAAATCTCGTCTCTGTATTTAATCTTCAGATATTTTGCAGGAAACAAGATATTTAACCTTCAACACTCTCTGGGCTAATTCAGGAAACGACTTATAAGTGGTATTTTTCATATTATTTTTTCCAGAATAGAGGCTTTAAAATTTCATACCAATTGTCTCGTAGTATTTTTCATATTTTTTCAGAGAAAGGCTTTAAAATTTCACACAATTCAGACAATTTGCATGCAACTTCAAAACCTATTTTCTCGGAAAACAAAAGAAAATATTTATAAACCATCACGAAAACACGCCTATATAATTCTGACCCCCTAAAACCCCACTTTTATATAGTAATACTGGGGTTTTAAGGGGTATAATTGTTTTTGTATTTTTGCTAAAAAACCTAGATTGTGGGTACCCATTAGAACCGCCTCGTCAAGGCGGTTCTAACGAGTACCCACAATCTATGTTTTGAGCAGAAATATAAAAAATATCAGAGTTTTTTATCTAAAAATTTTCAGCTTTTGGAGGTGAAATTTTCTATATATTTGAATAGGCGTGTTTTTGTAATGGTTGTCCGCTGAAATCTGTATCCAGCATGCTCAGCGATAAAAGCTTCTTTCTTCATACGTCACAGTCCATTCTATACCTGGCAAATACAGCTAAATATTCACGATTAAAATACAGGAATGATACAGATAAAACAAGTAAAATAGAGAACGGTGCTAACAGACTCAAAAATGTTTTTGTAGCCCAAATTAATCCAACTATGTAGAAACTCAGAAAAAGACAAATACACATAAGTATTCCATATTTCAGTTTTGTATTGTTTGAAGCTGTTTTGCGCCTACATTGTTGACTATTTACACTTGGACTCAATAGCGCTTCATCCACAGTGTTTACCTGATCGACTGGATGACTATCTTCGCAGTCGCTATTCGTAATGGTCTCAATGTTTCTAGAGATTATGGTCTCCTTGCTTGCGGTACGCTGTAACTGGTCCCGCTGATTATTATAGTACCAAACCACTTGTATCCCGTTCACATAAGCAACACTACTCGAGAAATACGCCATGACGACGTATTGTATGGGGAGAACCAATCCGTATGTAGCTAAGAAGTCTGTCAGTTTCCCACACATGGCGATCACAACCGATCTTTTAGATTGGCCACTTGTTGATCTTAGTTTCATATTTAGTATTATCTGAAAGGTAAAATGTATTTTGGTTGTAACTATATACAGCTCAATACAGTATTGCTCAATGAATTACAATGTACCAAACAATCAGGGCCCGGTTGTTTAAAACTTAACAAGGTTGTTAGCCAACGTGACCTTAAAATTTCTATTTTGAAATATGGCATCTACACTGCTATTTTCTACTCACATTTCTACAGCAAAAATATCGATGCATTTGAAAATAGCTTAGCTACAAAGTTAACGAGTCTGTCATTAACGAGCTCGTTAAGCTAATGATGTTTTGAACAGCTGGACCCAGAGTGTTAAAAATAATTCGTGACAAGTTTTTCTCTTAGAAAAACAACCCCAAAAAATTCATGCTCAATTGATAATTTAACTAGATGTTTTATGGCTACTGCCCACAACAGTGCAAAAGCTACTCACATTTTTTCAGCAAAAAATATCAGAATATTGTATATTGAATCCGCTAAAACAGTTAACGAAATGACCCTTAACGAGCTCGTTAAGCTAACGACGCTTTGAACAACTGGGTCCAGATTTTCCTGGGGACTATTCTTTTCTGTTAACACCTGTTCCCTGCACTGTAATATTTAAAATCTTAAAATCTTTATTTTTTAACATAAGAAACCATTTAAAACGTGTAATCTGATTAACTTCTTATGCAGATGTAGATTCTGGAATCGGTTTTGAGCTACTTCATTTGTTTTATTATAATAATTTTGTAACGGAATAGTATATATATCACTTCTACAGCATCGCTGTGGAAGCCGGCTTTTATGGCGACACTGGTAGAGTGATTGGCTTTTTTTTACGAAGTTAAGCAACGGAGATCGCGGTTAGTACCTGGATGGGTGACCGCGGTGCTTGACTTCGTAGAAGACCCGGATCACACTACATTGGTGGCAGCGGTGGGGTTGAAGACAGTGTCCTTAGTGTGTTGCACAGGCTCCGCCGTGGAGTTTGCCTTGTGAGGCGTGTGTGACTTCGGGACGAAGTCAAGAGAAGAGGGGGAGAAATGTAACGGAATAGTATATATATCACTTCTACAGCCTCGCTGTGAAAGCCGGCTTTATGGCGATACTGGTAGAGTGATTGGCTTTTTTTACGAAGTTAAGCAACGGAGATCGCGGTTAGTACCTGGATGGGTGACCGCGGTGCTTGACTTCGTAGAAGACCCGGTTTCACACTACATTGGCGGCAGCGGTGGGGTTGAAGACAGTGTCCTTAGTGTGTTGCACAGGTTCCGCCCTTGAGTTTGCCTTGTGAGGCGTGTGTGACTTCGGGACGAAGTCAAGAGAAGAGGGGGAGAAATGTAACGGAATAGTATATCACTTCTACAGCATCGCTGTGGAAGCCGGCTTTATGGCGACACTGGTAGAGTGATTGGCTTTTTTACGAAGTTAAGCAACGTAGCTCGCTATTAGTACCTGGATGGGTGACCGCGGTGCTTGACTTCGTAGAAGACCCGGTTTCGCGCTACAAATTTTTCGTGTGGGTTTCTAGTTAACTGTCTAACTAACTGTGTAATATATCATTTTGTTGGCATCAGGACAGAGTTTTATGGTGTCAGTCATCATAAACATATGGAAATGCAATACCCCACTAAACTGACTGATATGATATTAGTCGAGATGGTTGGGGTCAAATTCTCTAAGAGAAAAACATGGCATGTTATTTATAAATCCTCATAATCAGTCTTTAGCTCATTCATCACTAAAACATGCCTATATAACAGGGGTATAAATTATTTTTCTTATTAACAGGGGTATAAATTATTTTTATTATTTCTGCTCAAAAACATAGATTGTGGGTACTCGTTAGAACCACCTCGCCGAGGCGGTTCTAACAAGTACCCATAATCTATGTTTTGAGCAGATATATGAAAAATATCAGAATTTTTTATTTGAAAATTTTCATTTTTCGGTGGTAAAATTTTCAGTATATTTGAATAGGCATGTTTTCGTGATGTTATGCCGAGCGGACTCTTCTACCTCAACTCTTTGGACCGGCTTATATCAGTATAAGGAGTGTCTGGTTAGTTTTTTTTTATTGTTGCGTTGTTATATAGCTATTCCTGTCTTCAATGCAAACAGTGTAGACACTGATCAGACGCCGCGTGAGTCTACACTGTTGGCCAATGACCATTTTATGGGACGCTAGGCATAAATTAGTTAAAATAACTTATGTTTAGATCCTAATGATCAAATTTTAACTATTGTTCATACGAGATAATCTTTGTTGCATAAAGTGCCCAAAAAGGATCCCATGCATCACCGATTTGCGAAAACCTAGATCAGCCGGTGCATTTGCACAGACCATTGAATGTGTAAGCGGACAACGACAGACCTAACCACCATTGCCAGCGTATGCCATACATAGATTCTAAGAGCAATGACACTTGAGAACAACGAACACACTCACAAAATTGAAAACAGCTGAAGTATCACGTTTTCTGTACCGGCGTATCTAGTTTCGGCCAATTAGGCCCCATGATTGACCTATGAACGGTTTCAAGATCCTGGAATTGGCTCAGTGATAGCAAAAGACCAGATAATATAAACTACACTTATTTATAGTGAAGTACGGGGAGACGTTTTATGGCCGCCACACGGCATTGACGCCAACTGTAATGAAAATTTTTTTAAATAGATTCTACAATGAAGGACCCTTGAGAGCACTCAGTAAATTCACAAAACTGAAAACCGCTGAAGGCTTGAATCTTCTAAAGAAGAAAATAAATTCAGTATTAATTTCAACAATAGCGCAAGAAATCTGTCTTCGAGTGTTTATTTGATAATAAAATTTACACTCAACTACTGTTCTTGTCTCAAATAAAGTCTTTGAAAAAGGCGAGTCATGCAATCAGCCGGGGCATAGCATTTCTAACGAAATTGCATGTGCGTCCAGCGAAGACTCAGATCAGTCTGCGCATCCGCGCAGACTGATCAGAGTCTTTGCTGTCCGCCTGAAGACGTTTTCGATCTTTGGCTGTTCACAGGGTGCCCTGTGAAGACCTTGATCAGATTGTGCGGATGCCCGATGCCTAGGGAAGGCTGTGCTTCGTTATTGCGTCTTTTTCTGGATATCTTACTTACATTTTGCAATGGGCACACTTGTCAGAAGGTATGGCTCATTTGTTTTATTCCGCGACTCTCCACAACGAGCACATGACTTTTATACAATGTCGCATTAACGTCGATGCAACGTCATGACGTTGCTGTTACGTTAATACGTTGTATAAACGTCATGTGTCCGGCAACATGACATTTATACAGCGGCGTATTAATGTCGATTCAACATCATGACGTTGCAGCGACATTAATACGACGTTGTATAAACATCATATGCCCACTGGGTTAGACTTACCTGTGGAAATGTTTCAATACACCATAAAGTAATCGCTACCCACTGCATTTCTGGAAATAATTTTAAAGAGACATCGACTGAGATGATCGTTCCCCATATAATCAAACATCCTGCCGCATAAGCCATCTTTTTCCTTCTGTTATGATCGCCGTAAATCCAAAATTGAATCAGAATGCTAAATTCCATAACCGGCATGTACACTGTGTTGATTTTGCCATATAATGGAATCTCGGCGTACATGAAGACGAAAAATAGATTGATCAACGACGCGCTAAAATTAGCTGTCGCCCATAGAATACTGAGCCCTTTCACAGACTTCCGGCGGAAGTTCTTCCACACTTGCGGAAGCAGTACCAGAAACCATATTGTAGTACTTGCAAGTCCACACAGATTAGCAATAACACACGTCCATACTGGCCATTCCTCTCTACAGTTTTGTTGTAGCAAATTATCGTTTGGTAAGACAGTAGAATTGTTAGTCATATCTGAAATTAAATAAATAAATAAATAAATAAATAAAAAAAATGGGCCGTGCCAAGCGATAATGTGTCGTCTTACATGCGCAAAATGCAGAATCGGATTCATCTGGGCATTTGCTCTCCATGATGCATTCTATAGTTTCCAATGAGTCTGTTAGCGGACAGCGCAGGTCCTGATTAGACTGTGGATGTGCAGGCTCATCTGGGCCTTCGCTGTTTGCATATGCCTAAATGAATAAACAAACTAGTAACAGTGTTTTCAGAGAAAACAAATGTTCCCTCCAGTAAATTTTCAGTTTTTCTACTGTTGTGGCCTTGAAAAAGGTCAAGGTCACCGAAATCTAATCAGTTCTTTGTTGATCGTAATGCACTCCGATAAGAAATAAGAAAAATAAGCAGAAATAAGAAAACTAATGTATACCCCCTGTAAACCCCAGTTTTACTATATAAAGGGGGTCAACATTATATAGGCATGTTTTCGTGATGGATTCTGGAATTCTATCGGAGTGCATGACGTTCGTTTAGCCATGGTGAAGATGCGGAACCTCAGATGGCCTCGTTTCAAAATGTCTGGCATGTCAAAGACCATTCTACAATAATATCCTTTCTTGTTTGAGTAAATGTACTTACATACTTAAAAGCATAATCGTTTCAAATGAATAAAAGGGGAAGCCAGCAGAAATAGTAATAAATAATGAAAGCGAAACGAAATATGCTATCTTACCATAAGCAAGACATATTTATCCCTCATTGGCCCTTACTAAAGCATTTGATACAGCCTGTTCCTATTTTCGCTTGAACCAGGGTACCAACCAAACAGCTAAACATAGGATTCCAAGGAATATGAGGCTTAGACCTTGGAAATAATCATTGAAAATAGAATCTGTATATAAAACTTACAATATTTTACCAGAAGGAAGCCATATCGACCCCTCCGTGGTCTCTTTACTTGTATCATTACTTACTTCCATTCTGGTTTGAGATGACATTTACTAAATTACTAAGCGTGACTATTTAATGTAAATTAAAGGACGCATGTCCATAAATAAAACAAAACGAACATACGAGGGTCCTGCAAAAAGTTTTGTCACCGGGTTCGGATTACTTCAGTGCTACGTTTTATCAAACATATTTTTTATTACAAATCTTCAAAGTATTCCCCCTTTACTGAAACACATGTTTGTAACCTTTTTACCCAGTCGCGAAAAGCAGATAAATAGTCTTCTTTTGGTATTTGTTGGAGACACCGATAAATAGCGCTGCCAAGAGAACTTCTAGACGTATACTTATTTCCAGAAAGCATTTTCTTAAGCCTTGGAAATAAAAAGAAGTCACAGGGACTCAGGTCAGGTGAATAAGGTGGATGGTTTAAAACTTTCACCTTTTCAGAAGCCAAAAGACTTAACAACCTCACACTTATAAGAGGAGGTGTTATCATGTAAAAGGTGGACTCCTGACCATCCTTTGCTTGGTCCATGTTCCAATGTAACAAGTAAATAATCGGTCAGTTGGAAAGCAATTTGCACAAAAATAAACGGGTATCGTTAGCTATTCAACACACCATTCAAGTGCAGTGAAGCATTTTAAAATATACCTGGGATAAAACTTAGGAAGCCTATTAGTGACAGAACTTTTTGCAGGACCCTCGTATAATATATTTTGCCATCAGGAAAATACGTTGACCCCACCTGGGCTCCATAATAGGGAGTATGCCTTATATCATAATCTTAATCTATTGATTTTGAGTCAGGGTAACTACAACACTAATATAAAGCATAATTATCTGAGTAGACTTCAGAAACAATAAATAAAACTGGAAATGTGTATTGTTGCAATACTTTGAAATTAGGAAGCCGTATTGAACCCTTTCTGAACCACCTACCTCCATTATGGTTTCAGCTAGGATATCAACCAAACCGACAGGAATAATTTACTAGTTCCAGTATAAAATTAACAGCCGAGACCCAAGAAATAAAAGTGAAAAATGTAATATATATATATATATATATATATATATATATATATATATATATATATATATATATATATATAGAGAGAGAGAGAGAGAGAGAGAGAGAGAGAGAGAGACAGAGAGAGAGAGAGAGACATACTGACCCCATATTGGCTCCAAATAAGGGAATACAAGCAATCTGCAAGTTGTTTTTCTTATTAATAAGCATTATTATCATTATTTGCATCATTTTACAATGAGGACAACTTTTGTGATTTCCTGATTGCTTTCATGCACACCAAACCCCTTCTAAAAAGGGGTCAGCTCTAAAAAGGGAAGAATTTCAGTACTCCCTGGCAGCGGCAATATAGTCCATATTGGGCATGCGTAGTTCTCGCATACTCGAAAGAAGGTTTTATTGTGTCGAAAAAATTGCACTTCAGATAAATGGGCCTGGTCATGCGAAAACGTGTCTTTGAGCATATGCGAAGAGCGAAGGCCCAGATCAGACCGCATACAAGCAGTCTGATCTAGGCCTTCACTGTTCGCTAACAGAATCATTGGATACTACAGAATGTATGAATGGAGAGCAAAGGCCCGGATGATACTTTGTGCATGCGTAGGATGATGTTCCAAGGCATTTTTTTTTCGCTTGACAAGGCTTAAATCTATTTTATTCCCTACTTTCGATTTGTTAACACGTCATTCAATAAAACATTACACAATATGAGTAGACAGTATATCGATCCAAATGTGAAATTTTGCACTTCAGCAAAGCTAAATATATAAGAAAATGACTTACTTTTATTTAATTCACTCTTGGGGTCCCTTTTATGCATATACTCATATCTTGACTTCCCTGTGATTTTTCTTCCTATTTTCTTTGCACTTGCGATCTTGCCGTGTTCAGCCCTATCCAATCCATAAAGGGTGCAGCACGATTTGTAAGCTGTTCCGTGCACCCTCCCTACGTTTATAATCTTTAGCAAACAGTGTAGATTCAGACCAAACTGATCCTAAATATGACCAATTTCATCGATGGTTTGATCAGAGTCTGCAATTTTAGTCATTAATTCAGCTCAGTTAATAGCATACGGACAGACAGGGCAAACAGTGTAGACCCAGATCAGACGCCGAATGCGGCGTCTGATCAGGGTCTACACTGTTTGCCATTTATCCAGCAGATTTTAGACACATCAACAGTTGGCTAAATGGACCTGTTCAAATATTATGGTAAATACAGTAAAGAGTTTTACCATGTCTGAATATAAAGGGCGATTACCGTTTTATTCCTAAGTATTTGGGTATTTACCATCCCAGTAAGCATTCTTTATAAATCTATTGCGGGCCGTTATCGGCCCGTCAGGGTAGCTGACGGGTCGATAACGGCCCGCTATAGATTTATAAAGAATGCTAGCTGGGATGCTTCTAAAACTTGCAAACAGTGGAGACCCTGATCAGAAGCCGTATTCTGATCTGGGGTCTGCTATGCATGCAAGTTTCCGTTTAAGGGGCAGTCTTCAAACAGTACTGGATGAGTGTCATAGAAAGTAGACCCTGATAAAACTCCACGTTCTGTGGCGTCTGATCTGGGTATTTAAGGTTTGTCCGAGTCCGTCTGTCCGATCTCGTCAGCTGCATCAAATGTTAAAACCTGCTCACTGGAAAAATATTTCCGAAAATGAATATGTCGCTTACTGAAAATTTTTATCCAAAATGCTCAGCGTTTTCCAAAAAATCACCTTGGCCTTCGACGGGATTTTCTCGGAGAATATCGACCTTATTTTCCTGAAGAATGTATTGATATATTTATTTAGTAAATTAAAGGATATCTCTTTTCACGGAAAATCTCATTCTCTTGCTGTTTGAAGTGATCTTATTTCGTTAGTTAGTCGCTTATTTCGGAAAAAACAAACAAACGAAAAACAAGTAGTAACTTTCACAAAACGCTTGGTCTAGGCTTTGCACACAATGTGTGCTATGCGTAGACCGAACTTGTTTGTGAACGCTTATACTCGGCTATAATAACGTTGAGCAGTTCATGGAAAAATAGTATTGGACCAGTCCATGACCTTTCATAAAGTTCTTCTGGAGCGATATCAAACCCTAAATTTGTCTACGCCCATGGGCGTAGACAATGAGAATATTCCGTTTTCGGATATCTTGACAAACTATAAGCATTTATTTATCCATTGTTCGAGATAGACGCTACAGGTAAGAGATAGAATTATTTTATGTATTAATGTATATTTATTCTATAGTAGTAGTAATAATAATAATAATAATAATAAAAACTAAGACAAACAACAACTGTTTCTTAGCACTACTTAATGTTAACTCTCGGTCATTGGTTTCTTGCCACAGTGCCGAATGTACTAATCAACCTGTGTAGATATTAGCCTTTTGTTTCAAGGTGAATGATAATTAATGAAATCCCAACACATTGTACGTTCGCTGTTTTCAAACAGCTCCAAGGTCACCGTATTTACTCTAAATATTGGGACACCTTACTTGGCCTAAATTTGAACAAGACCATTTTATTACCTGTTGAAATATCTACATGAGTGTAAATGTGCGTAGACCCTAGTCAGACGCGGCTTTCTGCGGCGTCTGATCAGGCCCCAAAGTTATAAAACGTTTTTCATGCTCAACTCAGCTGAGCATGAAAATTCTCTTGCTAATAAATCTCAAATTACGAACAAAAGCAAATTCTATCTTGCTAAAAATAGCTGAGCACGAAAATTTCTTTACTTCTAAATATGAAAATGCCAACTATTGTGGGCATTTTCATATTTATTAGCAGAATAAATTTAATTAAATTTCAGCTGAGTTGAGCATGAAAAGAGTTTTATAACCTCGGGGCCTGGTTCTACACTTTAGGTTCAACCTGTCAGTCCCAGGTAAATACTTTAATTATTATTTGTTGTGGCACCGGCCATATTTAACTGTGAAAGCGCCAAGGAAAATTTGTTGTAGACGACATTCTATTTTTATAACGTTTTTCATAGAAAATAAGTCTTGACATTTACGGGATCCAAATGATATCTTAACCTTTGAAGCGCCAATCACAAATGCAACAGACGACATTAAAAAAACAACAACAAAAAAACAAACAAGCAAACAAACAAACAAAAAAACACACAACAAAACGACAAAAACAAAACAAAAAACAACAACAAAAAAAAAAAAAAAAAAAAAAAAAAAAAAAAAAAAAAGAAACAACACTTTTCTACGAAAATAAATCTTGATATTTCACATGAAATTTCAAGACCTATTTTCTATGAAAAATATTAAAAAAAAATTGTCTTCTGCTGCATTGTGAATTGCGCGCTCTCTTAAATAATAGATCCTTGGATTACGTATCATGCGCAGTCAATACTGATTTAGGACTATAAACAAAAACAATTATTACTGTTATCTGACATGTCTTGTTTTAATAAACAATGACAAGAAAGAAAATTGATAATGAAAGGTAATAAAACCGTTTTAATGTGTTTTAGGTTGTTTGAGTTACAACAATGAGAACCTTAATGTGTGTTGGCTATTTCCTTTTTGTACATGTAGCTGGTCAGCTGTCCCAAGGTCAAGGTAAATTTATTTTATACAATTTATAATTTGCATGCTGTGTAAAAAATTCAGCAGACGACATTTTGAAATATTTTTCTTATTATGTTTTCTAAGAAAATAGGACTTGACACTTCTAAGGATACAATTTGCATTAAGTGTCAGATCCTATTTTCTAGGAAAAATAAGAAAAAAAAAATCATCAGTTTGTCAGTTTGCCCAATGCATGTTAAATGTTAGTATTACGTTTGAAATTTTCGCTACGTACCATGCGGAAAGCCAGATAAAATCTCTAGAACAGACCATATATATATATATATATATATATATATATCAGATTGAAGAAAAACATTGCAGTATTCAACGGCCTTCCAGAAATAATAATTAAAATACATATCTTATTAGTATCTGACTTTAAAGGGAAACGCAAAGTTAGTAAAGAATGTACTTGTGAGAAAGATCTTGACAAATCGCATTTTGATGTAAATTTGATGAAAAGCGGATAAGAACTGAGGAAGTTAAAAACGTTTAAAGATTTCAAAAACATTATCATATGAATATTAAATGAGGTTCTAAATATTTGAAATTATTAATAAACTAACTTATTGTTCTTAATATGTGCCAAAACAGCCTGCATCATACCAATGCAATGTTTGGCATGATTACGATACGGTTTTGGTCCGGGCTTTAAACGATGTCAAATAATGAAAGTTACAAGGATTTAGGGAATAAAACCCGAAGTGTTCAGACGGGGCCAATATTTTACGGTATTAATCGTGCCAAAAATCTTACGGTATTAACCAGTCGATGAGATTTTAAACATAGTGATACTTCTGCTTGGTGCTTAAAGTACATCAAGATACCTGCAGATGTTGGGGCTCCATTTGCAGACAGCAGTTCTGATTATCCATTCAAACAAAGCAACATTTAAAATTAAGGTCAGTAAATAAACGCATGGTGAAGCAAGCAACAAGCAACAAGGACAAAACTACTAAAAAAGAAGTTTATACTGATTCACAACATTAAAAGAGTTGAAAATAAAAAGTTGCTTAATAAAAATGTCATGAAATGGGATGTTTTTACATTTGCCCTGTTACAGGTCCTCGGGCAGTTGTATTAGCCTTCGGATGGCTGTATTGCCTTCGTCTCGGTCCAATACAGCAATCCTTAAGCCAATAAGCCTTAGTGCCATCAGACCTTTAACAGGGCCAATATGAAAACACCCATTTAACCACATTATAATATCAATTAAAATCTTTCTGACAGAAATCAAAGCGATTTTCAAGCAAAATCTGTCTTTGCCTAGAGAAGAAACTATATATGCAAATAAAAAGGTTGGTCATTGGTGCGATTCTTTTTTATTATTTTAATCACATGAGGCGATTCTAATAAGTATGCATTTTAATGATAAAATAAGAAAAAATCCCTAATATATCCCTAAATATTTATTTCATTTAGCTATAGGAAATACCGGCATGACGTCAGTGGTAAGAAAATCGATGGGGTTTACCAAGGTGGTGACAAAAAGCTCGATTAATGTTATTGTAATCTCAGATTGAAATATACAATATCAATGACGAAAATAGCGCTCTTATCCGTTTTGTTTGCTAAGAAAACAAATATTTTCTATCATTTTTGATAACATTATTTAAACATTCTCTTCTAAAGTTTAAAATCAAAAGGCGAGTGCTTTGTTCATGTGTGCCTGCGTGTTCATGCATGTCGCGTTAAAGTTTTCAACAATATTTCGCGAGCATTTTATTTATTTATTTGCCATTTTCAGATAGGTCGATTTTAGTAGAAATTTTAGCGTTTGTTCGTTTCTTCCGGACAGTATGTATAGGAATCCGCTGGTTAAATAAATAAATAAATAGATAAATAAATAAATAAATAAATAAATACTCATTTACACATGATATCAACAAATGATCGAATTAATTAGAAAAAAAAGAAGTCATAAATGAAAAATAACAGCGACAAAAAAAACAAAAAAAAACAACAAAAAAACAAACAAACAAAAAAACAAACAAAGAAGAAGAAAAAAAAAAAAAAAAAAAAAAACAGACCTGCAGTAAACATATACCCTGTTGGCAATCACTCAAATGACCGCTGAATACTTTTATGGTAATTCTATATGTTAATGCGTTTGTTATATTAAAATGCACAGCCGGTCTCTTCAAACGTGTCCTACAGTAAACACCCGTGGGGCACGCGTCCAATTAACAGATATTTTACAATATTTGAAAGAATGACCCTAATAAATCTGACTGTCATCGAAAGACATCACTTATAATCATTAGATCAGTTTAACTATAGTTAAAGCCTACCATTTTAGACTTCCAAATCAATTCAAACCATACACATAGTCTATATCTTCTATACAATTCAAACATGCTCTTGCCCACCAACCCTTATCAATGAAGTCACCGGAGGAGTTCCCGGTATCCCCTATTGGAAGTTGTTCTTAGGAACACGAAAAGAGTTCGAATCAGCCACGGCAAAAGAGCCATCGGTGTGCTAGTCATTTAAGTTTTATTGAAAGGTTCTGAGGTAACTTTGACATTGTTACTTTGTCTTTTAGCAAATTGTCCAAAAGGGCAGCACTATTTCACTAACTGTACCAATCCATGCTCATCGACAGACACCGGAAATACCATGTGCAAGACGTCACCGGAAGCTGAATGTCGACCAGACTATTGTGGTGGCTGTGTTGCGAGATTCTTTGATAACTCTGGAAAAGAAATACATTGTGAAGTGGGTAAATATCGTTTGTCGTACAGGAGACTATCGGCAAGGAATCTGAATAGTCACAAGACAAAATATTTAGACGTAAACGTCTAAGTACCGGCGCAAATTTTGTTCATGTTTACATAGAGATATGGGACAAGGGTATACTAAAGTTTAATAAATTTTCAATGTAACAGGTAAAAGAGAACAACAATGTTATTCTTTAATGTTTGCTTTTATTAAGCTTTATGAAATTTCTTGAAATGAAAATGAAATAGACATTAACCTGCTTATAACTCAGTTTGTTTTAAGATTTTTTTTATATTTGCCGGGATCGTCACAAACCGACGTCCAGGCAAATATTAAATCCTTAGTGAGCTAATCGAATAGTCTAACATATGTAAAAATCCAAAGCTATATTAAGAGAACGGCGCGAGTCGCGCCGGTCAGTCATATAATGAAATTAACACATAGCATGCTGGGTAACCAAAAAATTCTCAGCAGACGATATTTTAAATATTTTTCGTTTTTGTTTTCCACCAAAAATAGGATTTGATATATAGGAGACAATTTGCATGACATGTCAAATCCTGTTTTCTGGGAAAATAAGAAAAATCTCGTCAGTCTATTTGAATGAAAAGCCCAATCTTGTTTTCTGCAAAAAATCAGGAAAATCTCATTAATGAATGCCTAACATTTTCTACATTCTACCCAAACTAGGAAAACTAATAAACAAAACACATGCGCCATGCAAAATCGCCATGCAAAATTATAATATACTAATTGTTCGTATTATTTATTTTTATTTTATGAAATATGAAAGCCTATTATCTAGAAAAAATGAGAGAAATATTTCAAAATATCGTCTGTTGAATTTTTTACGGTTTAATGGTAAACATCTGTGCCACAGCACATGGGATGCAACTTTGACAAAATTGTTTTTGTTCTCTAAGCAGTCTACTCTATAAGGAAAATATTTGCTCCCAGAGGAAGCAAATACTTTCCTCGTAGAGAAGATCCCTTTTACAAAAGGGGACTGGTGTGCAGAAAAGCAAACGGAAGGCTTAAACTTTGTCTCCTTTGTAAAGTATAGCGGATCATCTATCAAGTATCTCAAGTCCCCTAAAACAGTGTAAACCCTGATCAGATGTTACGTTCCGCGACGCCTGATCTGGTTTTTACACTGCTTACTTAGGCTAGCTTTTCGAATACTAAAGGCCAATACGTAAGTTTATGAACGCAGTCATGGTAAATCAATGCAATGAGAGCACTGAGATTGTTTGGAATTCTATAGGGGCCTCTAGGAATGATTGGGATTTACGCTGAAATTGAACAAAAAAAAAAAAAAAAAGAAGTCAAACATAAACGTCATTTTCGTACTCGACAGGCCCTTTATAGTCCTTGTCCTATTCAGTGTTTAGTAGGACCTCGGCTCGGGTTACACTTTCTACCCTATGCTGTAAATTTGGCACATTTACTGGAGTATTTACTGGAGTATTTATATTCATCCGCCGAAATTGTACTCAATATGATTAAAATCTTATTTCTTCAAAAGTTTGAAGTTTTGCTTTGGTTTTGTGTATTCATTCGCTATTTAGAAGAATCAGAGTGTATGTTAATATTTTGAATGCAGAATTGAGCGTTATTAAGATTAACTATTTGTTAAGTAGTTATTTGGGTTGGCAACAGGAAAACGGAGTGTCGAAAAGCGGTATGTTAAATCTGGTGGCGGTTTTGCAACCGCCCCCGAGAAATGAAATCAACAGGAAAATATGAATAAATCATTTGATGCTTGACATAGTAAAATAGGCTTTATGCCATTTGTGGATGGCGAAGGATCATGCATTTTTGTAGGCATCTAAACATTCTGATATTGGCCTTCTCTGAGGAGTATATGTGTCTGGATATTTTGAGTAGAAAGTGTTTCAGTTACAACAGATCCCTGTGAAGACTGCTCCAGAGAAGGGTCAGATAGGCAGAGTATATCGGCAAGGGTACTTTAATGTTCGGACACGTTAACACTTAGCATCCTCTGGTCAAATTCAGCACATTACGAAACACACCTATTCAAATATATAGAAAGTTTCACCTTCAAAAACTGAAAATGTTCAGATAAAAAAACTCTAATATTTTTCATGATTCTGCTTAAAACATAGATTGTGGGTACACGTTAGAGCCGCCTCGGCGAGGCGGTTCTAACGAGTACCCACAATCTATGTTTTAAGCAGAAATACGAGTAAGAAAGAAAAATAATGTATACCCCTGTAAACCCCAATTTTACTATATAAAAGTGGGATTTAAGGGGTCAAAATTATATAGGTATGTTTTCGTGATGTGCTACAGAGAAGGGTCAGATAGGCAGAGGATATCGGCAAGGGTACTTTAATGTTCGGACACGTTAACACTCAGCATCCTCTGCGTAAATTCAGCAGACGACAACTGACAAATGTTTCTTTATTTCCGCGGGAAATAAGAATTTGATATCTCATACAAACTGTCTCATAAGGAGACAATGTGTCAGAAATGTCATTTTCTATTTTATAGGAAAAATATTTCAAAATGTCGTCTGCTGATTTTTTTATCCAGCATGCTAAGCTTTAACCCCTTATCATGTTTGTCTTAAAGTTTGACCACCTATCGTGGCGTCTAAGAACTGGTTGATGAGTGACAAACAGTGTAGACCCTGATCAGATACCGTATTTTTGGGACTACACTCTTTGCTCCGGCCCGTTTGTCCAAAACTTAGGTTATATACGGTATTTCGCCTTGTTAACGCATAACATGCTGTGTAAAAGATCAGCAGACGACATTTTGTAACACATGTGTTTTTTCTTAATTTTCCAGAAAATAGGCTTTGACATTTAATGCAAACTGTCCTTAGGAGACAGTTTGCATCAAATGTCAAAGTCTAGTGTTTGTGAAAATATGTAAAAAATATCATCAATTTGTCGCCCGCTGAATTTGGCCAGAAAATAGTAAAGATTAATATGGTTGTCAATGATTTTCAGAGGAAGGCATTATTTGTGAAATGAAGACAAATACCATCAGCTGCGCTCAGACACCAGGCACAACTTTATACATAAAACACGCAAATTATGGTCGCACATCAACGGACGTCTGTAAACATCCATATGGCATAGAGAGACTTCACAATGACACGAACTGCCGGGATAACAACTCTCTGTCTATAGTGAGAAATCTGTGTGAGAAAAGGGTTTCATGCACAATCACAGCAGACGCCAGTTTGTTCGGCGATCCATGCTATGGCATTTACAAATATCTAGAAGCTGACTTTGAATGCCAAGTTTCAGGTTTGTGAATAATTCCACAGAAGTCTATCTCAACAACTAAAAGCGCTAAGCAACGTTGTAGCAGACGAACTAGTCTGTCTCCAGATTCTTCTTTTCTGTCTTTTTCTCTTTTCTTTTCAAAGGTATACAATCTGCTACAGCTTATATTGATTTGATAAGTTATATCCCTTAGTGGAAGAGATATAAAAGAAAAATTATAGCAGGCGGCTATATATTTTTTTTCAGAGAAAATAAGACTTGGCATTTCATGTGAATTATTTGCTAGGAGAAGAGACACATGCACTATCAAATAAAATCTGTAAAGGTTACCCTTGGAAACAAAGAACAACTTACGAGTAGATCAAAGATGATTTGTGCCCGAACGTCGGAAAAC
Source organism: Anodontia alba (assembly GCA_964016985.1). Lineage (NCBI taxonomy): Eukaryota > Metazoa > Mollusca > Bivalvia > Lucinida > Lucinidae > Anodontia > Anodontia alba. The sequence continues at coordinate 90,757,666 of OZ024823.1, forward strand.
GTACCTTTAAACATGTGCGTCTAGCGAAGAATCAAATCAACCTGCAGATTCGCGCAGTCTGATCAGAATCTTCACTAGGTAGTCTGATAAAAATCTTCGCTGGGTGTATTATAGACAATAAACAAGGAAAGGGTCTTTAAACGGACAACGAAGACTTTGATCAGACTGCGCGCATGTGCAGGCTGATTTGAGTCTTCGTTAGGCACACACGTCAAAAGGTACGTTTTTTCACGTTGCAGCTCATTTAATAAAACTTTTCATAGTAGTTTTTTTCCCCTGAAATAGCCCTTAGATGAGAGTATGAAGCTGTCAGCTCAGTAAGTTAAATACGCATCTACTGACATAACAGTTGTGCATTTGAATTTTTCTCCTCATTATTAATTGATTGTCTGGTGTTCCCGTGTATTAAGTTCATATTGATTTAATTGTATTAATTTCATATTGATTTAATTGTATTAATTATCATCTTAAACGCTTTGTACTCTGGGTAAAGTTTTCAGCAGACGACTTTTTTGTAATGTTTTTCTGATTTTTCCAAGAAAACAGGATTTGACATTCCATTGGAGACATTTTGCATGAAATGTCAAATCCTGTTTTCTGGGAAAAAATAAGAAAATATTTTGATATGTCGACTGCTGTTTTTTTTTTTTTTTTTTTTTTTTTAACCCAGAGTGCTATACAAGCGATAGCAACTCCTGTCAGTGTCTGAGTATTCGTCCTTTAGCCAACACTTTTCAGACACGTCAATATGTCAGTGTCCGAGTATTCGTCCTTTAGCCAACACTTTTCAGATACGTCAATATGTCAGTGTCTGAGTATTCGTCCTTTAACCAACACATTTCAGACACGTCAATATGTCAGTATCTGAGTATTCGTCCTTTAGACAACACTTTTCAGACACGTCAATAAGTAGCCGTCTTATATCACCAGTTTGTCGTCTGTTGAATTATCCCAGAGAATGGTAAAGGTTAACCATCACGAAAACACGCCTATATAATTTTGACCCTCTTAAACCCCACTTTTATATAGTAAAACTGGGGTTTACAGGGGTATACATTTTTTTTCTTATTTCTGTTCAAAACATAGATTGTGGGTACTTGTTAGAACCGCTTCAGGATTTTTTATATGAAAATTTTCAATCTTTATGGTGGTAAAATTTTCAATATATTTGAATAGGCATGTTTTCGTAATGATTGTTCCGTAAATTACTGACACACAGTATTGAAGATAACCAGGAGAAACCACAGTCACAGAACATAGCCTACCAATGACATTATTAGGAAGAGCAAACAAACCATGCCAGACAGTATACATGTCAAAAACTGAAGAAAGGCAAAGCAGAGCTGACATCACGAAAGCTTAACATAATAATACATAATTTTGGCCCCCTTCAACCCCAATTTTATAAAGTAAAGCTTGAGTTGACAGGGTATACATTATTTTTCTTATTTCTACTAAAAAGCTAGATTGTGGGTACTCGTTAGAACCGCCTCGTCGAGGCGGTTCTAACGAGTATCCACAATCTAGGTTTCGAGCAGAAATATGAAAAATATCAGAGATTTTTTTTATCTGAAAATGTTCAGTTTTAGGAGGTGAAATTTTCAATGTATTTGAATAGGCGTGGTTTCGTAATGTCGAGCTCCCTCTTCACCAATGTGGTGATCACAATATTACTGTCCTTTCGATATTACTCGGAAAGACGTTTTCTACTTAGTGTTTTATTTTCAATGAAACTGTTTTGTTCTGATTGACTAAATCTTATAAGAAGCCGTGTCTTTTCTGTTTCTGTGTTTTGTTCTCAAATATTTACCCTAAAATTAAGTTTACGACCAAAAATTGGTCTGACCTGAGCAATTTTTATAGTAAAGTAATTTTTTGGAATTTTTGTCTTAGAAAATATATTTTATTTTTCTTTGCTGAATTTTAATTATTGATGTTTCACAACAATATTGTGAAAATTTCAGAAAAATTGACAAACGGAACTTGTTGAAAATCTGCCTCCAAGTTACTTACCTTACAGATTCCTGATAAATTTGCATTCGGTTTTAGCATGGGTAAAAGTGAAACTATTTGATTTTTAAAAACCAGTAATCAAAATAAAGCTTTTTGTGCATAAGTAGTAATGAGAAATGGTTTTACATTAAATCATGACAAAAGTTTGCAAATTTACTTCTTCTGTGTAAAGCGCAAAGCAAGGAACGGCGTTCTGAAAGATGTCGAAAGCACACATTACGAGAATATATAGTTCAAATATATAGAAACTTTCACCTCCAAAAAACTGAAAATTTTCAGATAAAAAACTCTATTTTTCATATTTCTGCTCTAAACATAGACTGTGGCTACTCGTTAGAACCGTCTTGACAGGTTCTAACGGGTACTTATAATCTATGTGTTTGAGCAGATATAAGAAAAATAATGTATACCCCTGTAAACCCCAGTTTTACTATATAAAATTGGGGTTTAAGGGGGTCAAAATTGTATAGGCATGTTTTTGTGATGCAGTAGACAGGGCCACCAAATAGAAGTCAAATAAGACAAAACATGAAATATAGAAAATGAATTATTAAAACTCTAAAACGTCAAAGTACTTTGATGGCAATTCTTTCTAACTACTGGCAAAATACCTACATGTCATACCCACATTTAGGCACATGTATACATATATGTATATTTTACAGGTAAGCACATAATCCATTCAAAAACAATGCTAATTCGTAGATCCGAGGGGTTATGATATCCTTTATTCAGAGACTACGTTGCTGCATATCTAGAGTGGAAAATATTAAAAGTCTTTAACCCATTTACGCCTTGTGGACTGACTCTTCTACTATAATATAACTCTTTGGACCGGTCTATATTCAGTTGCAGGGTTTCTGTTTGTTTTTATTATGACTATGTTAAAAGAAATTCCTGAACTTAATGCAAAAGGTGTAGACCCTGATCAGACGCCGCATTTTGCGGCGTCTGATAAGGGTCTAAACCGTTTGCCTGTGTCCCTTTTATGGTGGGACGCTAGGCATAAATGGATTAAAATTTGGTAAAAATCTTAATGGCTAACTTAGTATCAAGCATTATGTAAACAACAACAACAACAACAACAACAACAACAACAACAACAACAGGAACAACAACAACAACAACAACCTCAATAACAACAACAACATCAAAAAACAAAAACAATAATAACAAAAAACAAACAAACAAAAAACAACAACGAAAAAACAAAACAACAACAACAAACAAACAAACGAACAAACAACAAAGCAACAATTTTGCTTATTTTTTTCAGCTAGTTGTCCACCCGACAAGCACTATTTCACTAATTGCACCGATCCATGCTTTTTCTCGGACAGCGAAAGAACTCTTTGTTTAGCGAGACCGGAAGCTGAATGTCGACCAGATTATTGTGGCGGTTGTGTCGCAAGATTTTTTGATAAATCTGGTAAAGAAATACACTGTGAGGAGGGTAAGCATAAGATGGGAGAGGGGAAGCAAATTCTTTCATTTTAGAGAAGAACCCTTTTAAAATGGGGATTAGCGTTCGGATCGCAAACGGGAAGTCTCAGTCACAAACATTGTCTCCCCTTAAAAAAAAACAGGGGTATCAAGTCCCCTTAAATTACCTTATTATTTTTGCGCAGGCGCATAATACTTTTGCATTCCCGGATTTCAGCAAGCAATTAACCCCTAAACTGCCAATCACAACAGTTGTTGTCTGCTTTGTCTTCTGCTTGTGATTTTAAAAGTCATTTCTGCAAACAGTGTGGACCCAGATCAGACTGCTCTGATCTGGGTCCACACTGTTTGCCGGTATGCAAAAAAATAGCTTTGAAAAGTTTGCAAGAATATTCAGCAGACGACATAAACAGACGACATTTTCAGATGCAGTTTTTCTTGGCGCTTTAAGGGTTAAAATGTTATCAGAAAGATTAACTGGGCAATGCCATACGAAAACGTGTCTCCAGGCATTTGCGGAAAGCAAAGGCCCAGATCAGCCTGCGCATCTGCGCAGGCTGATCCGGGCATTCGCTGTTTGCTAACAGAATCATTTAACACTGTAGAATGTATCAGTGGAGAGCAAATGCCTGAACGACACCTTTTTGCTAGGCGCGGCCCAATTAAGGATGTGTGCATGTTTTCTTCTCTGACACACAACTAGCAAGGATTCAGTTCAGTTCAGTTCAGATTTTTAACGCTACCAGGCAACTGAGTCACATAGAGGCAGCGCCAGATAAATCTGGATTAGTTTTACTGGATTACTGGGTTGGCTTGAAACGGTGCCTAGTTATAATTCACAACTAGGTCACCTCGCCCAGACACGTAGTGCGTGCACGTCCAGATACGGTGCGGGCGTGTCCAGACCTCGCGCGAAAGTAGTAATCCGGCCTGTAAGATGCAGAATTTTGACTGTCAACCGGAAAGTTTGAGCTTTTAATCTCGTACCTAATGCGTGTCAATTCCGACTGCGTAGTGCATTAGACACTCAGCTCGAGTCGTGCGAAAGTTTCAGACACTAGCCACATGTCAGTCTATCAGACGCCGGAAAGGATGCAAGGTGGGTGTTCTCACCCAGGAGCCGAGAGGGTGTCATCACCCAAGAGCAGAGAGAGTGTCCTCACTCAGGAGCCGAGAGGGTGTCCTCACCCTAGGACCTATTGGGTGTCCTCACCCAGGTCCGCGTGCTGCCAGTTGACCTACTTAGAGTAAGTCATGCCAAGGTAACAGCGGCACGAGCCGAAGTAGTGGTGGTCCTCCACCATCCCCTAAGGGACCTCGACAGGATTTTTCCAGGACATCGTACCAATACGCCGTGTTGGTCTGTTGTACACTGTGTGTCTCGATCAGCATCTCGATGGTGGTGTACCAAAGATAATCGAATAACTTGCTGGTGGGCCCTTTGACGAGTAACCAGTGCTTGTTTTCTCGAGTGTAGACGACGTAGGCAGGAAGATCAATGTTGATTTCTTCGTCTTCTCTTGGCTGTCTTGACGCTTCCACGATGACCTTGTTGGTGGCGGCGTAGATGTCCTGGAGATCATACTTCTCATGCAGAGGGTATTTTTCCTCTATGTCGACATGGAAGTACTCCTTCGGCTGTCTTGTAATCTTCGGCGACTTTGTTCTTTGCTTCTTCGGAGGCGGCGAATCTAGAGAAGGAGGCGGTGTTGTTGGTCGCATGATGATCGGTGATGGTGTAATCTCTGCTGTCTGTGGCTTGCGCTGATGTCTGGTGATGGAAGGTGTGTCTGGACGGCTGGTGGTGATGTCTCCTTCTCCATAGTCGGCTGTTGGCGAGCAGGCATCGATCTGATCGTCGTCGGTGGTCTTCTAGCAGCTGTGGGCTGGCGAGTCCACTCGCCAGCAGAGGGTGCAGGCTGCCTCCTGCTTTCAGAACTCTTCTTGTCGTATCTTGAAGTTGGTTGGTTCTTGTGAAAGGTTAGTTTTACGCGAACTAAGTCCTTTCCGTCGGATAATCTCCATAATGGAGCTCCGACAAAGTTGAATTCTTTCAAAGCATTCAACAAAACAGACGAAATCATGGTTATTCGTTAGTTGTTGACTCTTCGGAGGTCGAAGGTCGAATGGACTAGCAAGGAGAATATGGTATGAGTATTTATAGAACAATAAAGCAGATATCAAGGAAGAGCCAATCATAGACCATTATACCAGGAAGAGCTATAGACCAATGACACCAAGATGAAGAGTAAATAAACTACAGCTGTTGAGTTTGTATTGATAGTAGTTACAGTGATCTGTAACGTATTTGTCTGGTAACTTGAAAATACAGTCGACCCACAGTAGCTCGAACACTGATGGCTCGTTTACTATGGCTAATTCGAACTAGTTTTTGAGTCCCTACGAAATTCTTCCGACAGCTCAAGAAAAAAAAATAGCGAAATTTTCATGTAATTGTATGTTGTGTGTACTTATTAGAATCGCCTGATCGAATTACTGTGTAGAAACTCGAAAATCTATCCCTAAATTATTGCTATTTGCTTCCTGACCTGGGGCTATGATTAACCCTCAGTGGCTCGAACTGCCCATAGCTCGAACAAATTTCCATGGTTCAAAAGATGTTCAAGCCATTGAAGTTCGACTGATTTATTCAGAGGGGTAGGGTAAGAGTTGTTAATTTGAATATATATTTGTATATGCCAAGATCAAACTAATTACATATAATACGACGATAGACCAAAGTATTTAGAAGCGGGTATCCTTTTGGAAATACAGAACAAGTCAAAATCTGAAAATAATAGACTCGGTTTTATTGTCTATTCTATTCACGAAGAATAATGGAAACTAAATGAAGATACTCAGGAAATGCCACAGCCACGAAGCACTGCCTTCCCGAGGTACCAGAAAATAAGAGATGAGGAACAAACGGTGACAAAACAAACGCCACATAACCACCGGCACACGAACAAAGAAAACTCCAACAGAGGGGTCGACATGCAACTGTTAGTTTAAAAACTATTGGGGCTTAGACGCTATTTACTTGCGCATTTATAGCGGACTGAAACATCTTTGAGCGGAATTCTACATGTGTTTTCATATATAATGTATGATCCTAATGGTTCCACAATAATATCAACACAAATGGAAGCGACTTTTTACGACCGCCGTATAAGCACTGAAAGATACATGTAACCTCTGCGATCACAAAATATTCGGAAATAGAGGGATCATGTAGGAAAACAGAATAAATCAGTATCAGAAATAGCAGAGTCGGTTTTTATTGCGTATGTTCACGAGGAATAATGAAAAGTGCAGCGCCACTCATGGCCCTAACAGTTTTGAGCGTAATTCTATTTTCATATATCATGCCAAATAGTCCCAAAGGACCAGAAAAATTGAGCAAGCGCATGACAAAATCTACAATAAGACTTGTGCATCCGCGCAGTGTGATCAGAGTCTTCGCTGATCGGATTTGCTTTCTACAGCTTCCGGACTATCCAAAGAGGGATAAATAAGAAACCTTGCCACACTTAGTGGATGTCATTGTATAGGCAACTCTGAATCTTTGCTGGTTACACAGGTCTTATTGGTGCGATGTGCTTTTAATGTGTAACCAAATGATGTTTTCATGCGGAAATAAGAAAAAAAAAAAGATTTATGTGAAGATTCCCCTTATTGGAGCTTTACTATTGTTTACTTGTCAAATTTCAGAGGAAGGCTTCATTTGCGAAATGAAAACGAACACCATAAGCTGCGCCCAGACACCGGGAACCACTCTCCGTATAACACTCGCCAATTACGGGCGTACGTCAGCGGAAAAGTGCAAACACCCCTACGGTATTGAACGCTTGCATAACAATACTAATTGCATGGCTAATAATTCTCTCTCTGTCGTCAAGCACCTGTGTGAATATAAGGCATCATGCACTCTAACGGCAGACAACAGTATTTTTGGAGAACCATGCTATGGTGTTTACAAATATTTAGAGATTGGTTTCAAGTGCGAAGAATCAGGTTTGTGAATTGCTTCCATTATCTGTTTGTCTTAAAATAACAGAAGATTAGTCATCTCTTTTTTTTGATAGGTCCTAACAATACCTTTCTAGAAAGGTAATTTATAGAAAATAAACGTCAAAAATGCCTTTGGGAACAAAGAAAAATGTATGAAAAACCTTATATGAGCGGTATCAAAATTGCTCAAAACCTGCCGTGTTGGCCTTTCAACCAGCACTCTCAGACACATCAATAAGTAGCCAACTGGGTTTCTCCAAATTTTAGGAAAAGTACGGCGCGGAGATCAGGGGTACAATACTTAGGGTATTTATGGTAAGCAAATACTAAAAAGACAGCCTATGGGTCGGTCCAGTATGGCTAAGATCTGTTTGTTTATTTCTTGTTACAAAATGTGTGTGTGTGTGTGTGTGTGTGTGTGTGTGTGTGTGTGTTAGTGCACGCGCGCGCTTATTTATGAGCTTGCATGAGCTTTCTTCTTTGTAATGTCAAAAGTGGGAGTGCATTTTTAATATGTTTTGATGGACAAATGTTCTCTCAGATGTTTATTAAAATATAAGACATGGCCCAATATATTCCATTACTATCTTTTTAATCACGAGTGAAGGGCACTTAACCGCTTAGAGGACCCCAGCCAGCATTTTTTATACATCTATATCGGGCCGTTATCGGCCCGTCAGGGTAGCTGACGGGCCGATAACGGCCCGATATAGATTTATAAAGAATGCTTACTGGGACTAAGCCTGCCCAGTAAAAATGTGGTAAGGTAAACTGACTGCGCTCGATATTACCCCATTGGGTTGACTAGGCCGTAAAACTTCAACACAAATACATGTTCAGTTTTATTTTTCAGCTGACAAAGCATGGTCGTCAGCCAGTAAGTATATCGTATTAATGTTAATTTACTATTGTTGTCTCGCATCACGAAAACATGCCTATATAATTTTGACCCCCTTAAACCCTACTTTTATGTTGTAAAACTGGGGTTTACAGGGGTATACTTTATTTTTCTTATTTCTGCTCAAAAACATAGATTGTGGGTACTCGTTAGAACTGCCTCGCCGAGGCAGTTCTAACGAGTACCCACAATCTATGTTTTGAGCAGAAATATGAAAAATATCAGAATTTTTATCTGAAAATTTTCATTTTTTTGGGTGGTAAAATTTTCAATATATTTGAATAGGCTTGTTTTCGTAATGGTTTTCCTCTCCGAGGTATTCTTAGACTTAAATTCCTTATCATTATGCTGCTGGATGATGCCATTCCGCCAAAAAACGTAATAATCTGTCTCTCAAGTTTATTTTCTATCTTAAGTCCATAGCTTTAGATATGTTATATTACGGCGGACCGATATACAGTCGAACCTTAATAGCTCGAACACCGATGGCTCGTTTACCACGGCTAATTCGAACTCATTTTGGAGTCCCTACGAAATTCTTCCGCTAGCTCAAGAAAACAAATATTTAGGGAAATTTTCTTATCTTATCATGAAATTGCATGTTGTGTGTACTCATTAGAATCGCCTCATCGATGCGATTCTTATGAGTACACTCAACATACAATTATTGTGAAGGAAATAAAAAATCCCTTAATTATCGCTATTTGCTTCCTGACCTGGCACCATGATTAACCCTCAGTGGCTCGAACTACCCATGTCTCGAACAATTTTCTATGATCCCAAAGATGTTCGAGCCATTGAAATTCGACTGTACTTTCAAGAAAGACAACACTTGTTTTACCTTTTTTTTCTGAAAAAAAGGGGTCTACTTTAAAAGGAAAGACTTTGCTCTTAATTCTTTCCTTTTACAATAGGCCCTCTCTCAGAAGAAAATTACGAGTTTATCATTAAAGAGCTCGTTAAGCTAACGATGCTTTGAACAACTTGGACCTGGACGCCACCAATCATGAAAACATGCCTTTATAATTTTGACCCCCTTAAACCCCACTTTTATAAAGTAAAACTGGGGTTTACAGGGGTATACATTATTTTTCTTATTTTTTGCTCAAAACATAGATTGTGGGTACTCGTTAGAACCGCCTTGATACAAAAAATATCAGAGGTTTTTTTTATCTGAAATTTTTCAGTTTTTGGAGGTGAATGTTTCTATATATTTGAATAGACGTGTTTTCGTGATGAATCTTGTCATATCTATGAAGTATATTATATCCATTCACTTTAATACTGCTTTAGATGATATAGGCCGTGTCAAGCGAAAAAGTGCCTTTAAACATGCATAAGATACGCAGATTCAGATCATCCTGCGCATGTGCAAAAATTCATCTGGGTCTTTGAATTCAATTAATACCATCACGAAAACATACCTATATAATTTTGACTCCCTTTTACCCCACATTTATATGGTAAAACTGGGGTTTACATGGGTATAAATTATTTTTCTTATTTCTGCTCAAAAACGTAGATTGTAGGTACTCATTAGAACCGCCTCGCCGAGGCGGTTCTAACGAGTACCCACACTTTGCGTATTTAAAAAAACGTAGATTGTAGGTACTCATTAGAACCACCTCGCCGAGGCGGTTCTAACGAGTACCCACAATCTATGCTTTGAGCAGAAATATGAAAAATATCAGAACTTTATCTGAAAACTATTCGTTTTTTGGTGATGAAATTTTCAATATATTTGAATAGGCGTGTTTTCGTAATGCATTCTGTAGTAGCCAATTATTCTGTTAGCGAACAGTGAATGCATAAGCAAACTGCGCATCAGCCTTCGCTGTCCGCATATGCCCGAAGACACGTTTTCTTTTTACATGGCGAGGTCCATATTGTACAATCAGTCTTAGCCTGTATGACCCCATAAGCCAAACATAAGTTTCAATGATTTTGACTAATTAACTCGTTTTCTACATCCCTAAATCGGATATTAGCAAATGATATATAGAACAGGACAGAACGCGACGTCTGAGCTGGATCTGTACAATTTGTACAATTTGACAAGAGAGTAACCATTTGCATCTGGCAGGCAAAATTTGGTATGATTACGTTTATTTTACGATAGCTTGATCGCTGCCTGTGTTAATGGACTAAAGTCCCCGAGGGTATCATTCGCTGAAGTAATCAGTGCTTTGGTGCTGTTAAGGACATTCCGGTACTAGTACCAGTACTGCTACATTGATATGAAGCATAATGAAAACATATAATTTTGACCCCCCTTAAACCCCACTTTAATAAAGTAAAACTGGGGTTTACAGGGGTATACATTTTCTTTTTTTCAGCTCAAAAACATAGATTGTGGGTACTCGTTAGAACCGCCTCGCTGAGGCGGTTCTAACGAGTACCCACAATCTATGTTTTGAGCAGAAATTTGAAAAATATCAGAATTTTTCATCCGAAAATATTCAGTTTTTGGAGGTCAAATTTTCTATATATTTGAATAGGTGTGTTTTCATAATGATTTGCCTTATACTATTACGTCCAATGTGAATTTTCCAAAGTATTAAAAACAACCCATAAAACAAGAAAAAAAAAAAAAACAAAAAAAAAACAAAAAAAAAAAAAACAAAAAAAAAAACAAAAAAAAAACGAAGGAAGTTATTCTTAGCAGATAATGGTTTCCCTTTGCTTCACTCGCATATGTGCCGGGACACAGTATTTCCTACAAAGACGGTCAGCAAAGCCAGCGCATGGTCTGAGTCTTTGCTGGGCGCACATGCAATCTTGCAAGAAATGCTGTGGCCCGGCTTCAGGTGAACATCTGGTAGCAGATGTTTACCTCTCCGTCTTGCTCGCGGGTCGGAGCAGTTGGGCTGGCAGTGCGGGCTGCTTGTTTTCTCACCTCTTGTGCAACCCTCTCCTGTCTGAATTCTGCGGTTGATGTGTCTCGCGGATCATGACGGTTGATGTGTGCTCTGAGGTTTTTGTTCAGTACTTGTAAACCTCTTAATATTGGGGGTTTATTGTCGTAGACGAAGATACAATAAAATAATAGTAATAAAAGAAATGTGCACATCTGACACAGTTAAATCTTAATTTGTTATGGTTAAACGAAGTCACTGAGCCCGCGGCCTGCTCCGCAATCGTGCAATTACAAAAGGCAATCTGTCGTTTAACATCTACATTCTATAGTATCCTTTAATATCGATTAATACATTTTTTTAATTGTTCAGAAAGATCAAGGTTACCAATTTACCAGCAATTATCCCGAGTATATATTAAAACACCATAAAACTCGGGTTCCAATCGTCCATGCTTAGGCAGATTTTTCAAGCCAGGTTAGAAATAAAATTATTTAGAATTTAATTTAATGTGTTAACGATAAAATTCAGAAAATATTTTGCGAAGTTTACCACATGTCTTCTCTTGTTACGCATAATCCACACAAAGGGAGTATATGTAATTTTTCTTTCGCGTCTGTGTTATGAGAATAAACAAATGCTTTACAAAGGCAAAACTTGTTCCAGGAGTTGTTGATAAAATTAAACGTTTTAGAATTATAATAGAAAAAAAAAACAACAATAATAAATAAATAAATAAAAAAAATAAATACAGTCGAACCTTGTTATCTCGAACTTGCTTATTTCGAACTACCGCTTATCTCGAAGTGAAAATCTGGTCCCTGTTTTAACATGAAACTATGACAACAGGTAACAAAATAATGTGGAAAAGAGGAGAAATTGTTCCTCAGGAGCAATTTCTCCTCTTTTCCACATTATTTTATATATATATATATATTTCTAACTTCAGGCGTCAAATTACACATTAATTTGTTAAATGTGATTGTTCAATTTATTGTTTTCCTCACTCTCTCAACTCTGATATGTCGAAGTACGGATATCTCGAAGTGTTTCAGTGAGTCCCTTGAAATTCGAGATAACGGGAGTCGACTGTAAATAAATAAACGAAAACAACAGCATCATATTGCCCGTGATAAAATGGTGAAATATATATGGATATAATAAGACGGACTGAATGCTTAGTTTTAATCACGTGATGGTTAGTCGGGTTTCAGATTCTGTGACGGTGCCGACCTATACCTTTATTAGAAGGTTGATGCGGCCCCAGTTGTTCAAAACTTAATGATGTCCGTAGTTAGCTTATCGTTAAAACTTTTATCTTTAGATTAGATACGCTAATATGTTTGCTGAAAAACATGTGAGTAGCTTTTGGATTTGCAAAAGGTACTCACAATGTTTTCAGCAAAAATATCTGTGAATTAGATACAGTAGAACCTCAATGGCTCGAACATCTTTGGGGACCGTGGAAATTCGTTCGAGACATGGTTAGTTCGAGCCACTGAGGGCTAATCATGGCACCAGGTCAGGAAGCAAATAGCGATAATTTAGGGAGATCTTTTCGATTTTCTACACAGTGATTGTATGTTGAGTGTACTCATTAGAATCGCCTCAATGAGGCGATTCTAATGAGTACACACAGCATACAATTTCACGATAAAATAAGAAAATTTCCTTAAATATTTGTTTTGAGCTGTCGGAAGAATTTCGTAGGGATTCAAAAACAAGTTCGAATAAGCCATGGTAAACGAGCCATCGGTGTTCGAGCCATCGAGGTTCGACTGTATTGTACTTACTAAAACAGTTAATATTTTCACCACTAACGGTCTCGTTAAGCTAACGAAGCTTTGACAACTGGGCCATGATGTTATGGCTTTGTTCCGGCTCTCCGTAAGTCAACTAGATCTGAGATGCTTGCCATAAGCTCTCTTCCTTGTTTAATCACAGTTATTCAGTTTGATTTACACGTTTTTGGTGATGTATCACTGATTGAGTTAGGGAGCCTCTATACGGTCCGAACAGTCATTTATTACAACATTTGAACATAGTGTGAAGATTTGATAGGTACCATTTTATCGATTTAAAGGCTCCAGATTCCTCAAAAATAGTCATTTTTATCCACGAAAGGTTTGATAAATTGATATATTGTATTAATACGATCATAAAATATGGCACCTGACAACCTGTAAAATTTCAATTAATCTCTCGATTTTGAACTGTTGGCATCATTGATTCAGAGATACGAAAAAAAAACAAAACAAAAAAAAAAACAAAACAACAAAAAAAAAAAAAAAAAAAAAAAAAAAACAACAAAAAAAACAACAACAAAAAAACAAAAACAAAAAAAAAACATACAACAAAAAAAAACAACAACAAAAAAAACAACAACAAAAAAACAACAAAAAAACAACAACAAACAACAACAAAAACAAACAAACAAAACATTCCATTTCTGATCCAGTTCAAGAACGAGAGACTTGAACGAGAGACTATCTGAAATTTTACATGTTGTCAGATACCACATTTTATGATGGTATTAATACCATATATCAATTTATTAAACTTTTCTTGGATGAAAAATATCTAGTATTGAGGAATAACGAGCCTGTAAACGGGGTGTGTATTACTGGCCGTTCGAAAGTGCCGGTACTGCAGTTTTTTGTTCTTTGTGTAACCTTGCGGCTGCTCCTCCCTCTGGAGCTTTTTGTCATCACGAAAACATATCTATATAATTTTGACCCACCTCAAACCCCACTTTTATATAGTAAAACTGGGTTTACAGGGGTATACATTATTTTTCTTATTTCTGTTCCAAAAAATAGATTGTGGGTAATTGTGGTTACTCGGCAAGGCGGTTCTAACGAGTACCCGCAATCTATGTAATGAGCAGAAATATGAAAAATATCAGAATTTTTATCTGAAAAATTTCAGTCTTTTTGTACTATCTGTTTGCCCTTCCTCTTGGTGTCATTCGTGGCCTACCTTCTGTGGTTGTGCTCTTCCTGGATATCTTCCATACAGACAACCCTCTTTATACCGACACTACATTACGAAAACATGCCTTTTCAAATATACTGAAAGTTTTACCACCAAAAATTGTAAACTTTTCAGATAAAAAATTATGATATTTTCATATTTCTGCTCAAAACAGAGATTGTTGGTACTCGTTAGAACCACCTCAGCGATGCGGTTCTAACAAGAACATATAATCTATGAACCGTTAGAACTATCTCGGCGAGGCGGTTCTAACGAGTACCCACCATCTATGTTTTTGAGCAGAAATAAGAACAATAGTGTATACCCCTCTAAACCCCAGTTTTACTATATACAAGTGGGGTTTAAGGGGATCAACATTATGTAGGCATATTTTCGTGATGTGATTCGACAACATTACGAAAACACGCCTATTCAAATATATAGAAGATTTCACCTCCAAAAACTAAAAAAAAATCAGATAAAAACCCCGATATGTTTCATATTTCTGCTCAAAAAGATAGATTGTGGGTACCGACAATGCATGTTTTCGAGCAAAACTAAGAAAAATAATGTATACCCCTGTAAACCCCAGTTTTACTATATAAAAGTGGGGTTTAAGGGGGTCAACATTATAAAGACACGTTTTCGTGATGAAAATTCGTTATAATGACAATTTGACTGTCATAAAACCAACGATTAAGAGGAAACAAATAAGTCACAAATTATGCAAGAATATTATATTTAATACTTTAAAGAAACATATGTTTGGATATTTGTTAGAATCGCCTTCGTGAGGCGATTCTAACAAATGTCCTAAACATATGTTCTATGAAGACATAAGTACAAAACATGACCTTTCTTACATATCAACCTGCTCATTAAGTATTCTGTACAACAGCAAATTCATTTTAATGGCAACGTCTTAGGGAACAAATGCTGTCGTTGTAACGAGGGTTCACTGTACTATTTTCTTTTATAAATTTGTGAGTTACTTCTTTTGAATGTCTTCGAAATATCACTGTTTAATTCTTTGTGTCTTTGTTTCTTTCTTTCTTTCGATTACACAAGTTTGTTACTGTCCTTTCGACATCTCTTGGAAAGACGTTTTTTGCTTGGCGTTTTATTTTAAATGAAAATATTTTGTTCTGATTGACCATATCTTATCAGAAACCATTTGTCTTTTATGTTTCTGTGTTTTATTCTCAAATATTTACACAAAAATTAAAGTTACGGCCAAAAATTGGTCTGACCTATGCAATTTCTATAGTAAAGTGATTTTTTTAAAATTTTTGTCTAAGAAAATATTTTTTACTTTTCTTTGCTGAATTTGAATTATTAATGTTTTACAACAAAAATGTGAAAATTTCAGAAAAATTGAACAAGTGAAACTTGTTGAAAATTTGTCTCCAAGTTACCTACCCTATAGATTTCTGCGTGATTTGGCTTCATTTTTACTATGGGAAAAAGTGAAAATATTTGATTTTTTAAAAACCAATGACTAGAATAAAAAAATTATACATAGGTAGTTTCGACAAATGGTTTTGCATTAAATCATGATAAAAATTTGCAAATTTACTTCTTCTGTGTAAAGCGTCAAGCAAAAAAACGACTTTCATCGCGAAAACACGCCTATATAATTTTGACCCCCTTAAACCCCACTTTTATATAGTAAAACTGGGGTTTACAGGGGTATACATTATTTGTCTTATTTCTGCTCAAAACATAGATTGTATGTACTCGTTAGAACCGCCTCGTCGAGGCGGTTCTAACGAGTACCCACAATCTATGTTTTGAGAAGATGTATAAAAAATATGAGAATTTTTTTTTCTGAAAATTTTCATTTTTTGGGTAGTAAAACTTTCAGTATATTTGAATAGGCGTGTTTTCGTAATGCTGAAAGATGTCGAAAGCACAGTAGAATATTTATCACACGAGATACGCAATGAATGGTATTGTTTCGTTATGTTTATTGTAGACGTCATATTCAATTTTCTTTGAGTTCTTCATGAAGTCCATATTAGGATACGACGGATTGATTGATCAAAATAAGTACAGTTATTGACATATTCTTTACATCACGAAAACATGCCTATATAATTTCGACCCCCTCAAACCCCACTTTTATATAGTAAAACTGGGGTTTACAGGGTATACATTATTTTCTTATTTCTGATCAAAAACATTGATTATGGGTACTCTTTAGAACCGCCTCGGCGAGGCGGTTCTTACGAGTACCCACAATCTATGTTTTGATCGGAAGTATGAAAAATATCAGAGTTTTTTATCTGAAAAGTCTCGGTTTTTGGAGGTGAAATTTTCTATATATTTGAATAGGCGTGTTTTCGTAATGAGTAGTTATTGACATATTCTTTACTATTTTGGTTCGTGTTTTCTTCAATACAAAACCTAAACTCCTTATAGACGTCTTTTCAGAAGTGGCGAGAACAAGTTTGACGAGTTGTCGCCCCTGAAAGAGTATCGATTCCCCTTAAAACTATTACTTATTTTCAGATATACTAATACCGTGTGTTATCCTAGCTGTTGTGGCGGTTTGTGTTACCGGGCTAACAACTGTTTGGTGGTTGAGAAAGAAAAAGAGGCGACAACATGAGCTGCTGATTAATACCGTAGAAATGACAGACCATCTGCAGGAGGAGGAGGAAGAAGGCGAACGAGATAAAGGAGTTTTGACAGATGCATAAACCTTACAGTAAAAACGATTACAGATACATCATCACAATAGAGTCATGGAAAATTCCACGACTATAGGTAACATCACCCTAACCTTCGGAACAAGCGCTGTAACTTCCCAGAACATTGCTGTAACTTTTTGTAACATTTATGTAACGTTTCGTATAATTTATGTAACTTATCATAACATTAGTTAAACTTTTCATGACCGTGCTGTAACTTTCCATAACATTGTTGTAACGTTTCGTAGCATTAATATAATGTTACGTAATAGTTCAGTAACATTTCGTAACCAATCCGTAATTATATGTAACAGTACTAAACCCAGCATGCACACAACGTTGAAACAATGTTGATTCAACCTCAAGACGTTGAATCGACGTTGTTTCAACATTGTGTGCAAGCTCGGAAACTTTCTTTTAAGGAAAAGCCCTCTTTGGTACTTAAAAGGACTGGATTCACTTAATATAGTTTGCGCCATTTTCGGAAGGGGGTGACTTTTGTGACTTGTTTACTTTCCTGCACACCAACTCCCTACTTAACTGGGGTCTTTTCTAGAAGGAAACATTATTTTGGGAACAAACAGAATTCTTTTGTAGTAGTGCTCTTTTCAGAGCGGGTGGACAGAAATTTAAACAGAGTTTCTTCTCGTGAAAGTGTAGCCATTCCCTATAAACTTTAACATGTTCTATGGAGAATAAGTAGATGAAAGCTGTCATACAGTCTCGTTGAAGTCCAAGGGATTCTAAAATACTTCGAGATATGCGTACCTTGACATATCAGATTTGCAGAATTGAGGAAAAAATAAAACGAACAACCACATTTAATAAATGAATATGTAATTTGACTCCTGAAGTTTGAGATACGAGGAGCTCCTCTTTCTCCTCTTTTTCACAATATTTTGTTACCTATTGTTAGGTTTCTCATCGGGACCCAGGGTGAAGTTTGTCGGCTGTAAAAGTGCTTTAAAACCCGGTGGTTTATTCTACTGACCGTTCTAAGGCGGTGGTCCCGGTGTTAGTCTTACTCTTTGTTGCTTTGTGGTTTATTCTACGAGGCGATTTGTTTTGCCTTGTATTATTTTGTTCTTGTGCTTTCCAGTCCTTTTTAGCATTGCGATTACCTCGCTTGGGGAAGAGCTAATCTTAGCGCTTTTCGTACGCTTGTTCGATTTGCGTTTGTTTGGTTTTGTCTGTTTCCTCTTCCTCTTGGTGTCTGGGAAGGGCTGCGGCTTGTGATAGTGGCACTCCCTGGACTTTTCTCTTACCTTTTTTCCTTGTTAAAACAGGGACCAAATTTTCACTTCGAGATGAGCGGTTATTAGAGATAAGCGAATTCGAGATAACGAGAGTTGGTTGTATTTTTTTTGACAATAATGGGTAACCGTTCAACTTATTTTCTATGCTAATTTTGGGAGCCTATTTGAATGATGTGGGATTATCCTCGAAACCCCACCCCCTCCACTAGTTTTACTATTCACCGTTCTAAAACGGTGGTTATGATGTTGTGTGTTCTTTGTGTGGCCTTGTGGCTACTTGCTGCGGCACTTTCTTTTCATGTTGTGTCCTGTTAATTGCATTATTATTGTTTTTGTCTAACATTGTGATCACGTTGTTGGAGAAGAGGAAGCTGGTTGCTTTGCTGGGCCCAGTTGTTCAAAACTAACGATGTCGTTAGTTAACATTAGTATCATTAAACTTTGATCATTAAATATGGCATATATGCTAATATTTTTGCTGAAAACATTACGAAAACACGCCTATTCAAATATATAGAAAATTTCACCTCCAAAAAAATTAAATTTTTCAGATAAAAAACTGTGATATTTTTTCCTATTTCTGATCAAAATATAGATTGTGGAGTACCCACAATCTATGTTTTTGGGCAGAAATAAGAAAAATAATATATACCCCTGTAAACCCCAGTTTTACTATATAAAAGTGGGGTTTAAGGGGGTCAAAATTATATAGGGATACTCACATTTTTTCAGCAAAAAAATATCTGTGAATTAGATATTGTTCAGTTAATACTTTGATAACTAACGTGCTCGTTAAGCTAACGATGCTTTGAACAACTGGGCCCTGATTGGATTTCTTTGGTTTCTGGCTTGTGTACTGACTGTCATGGTTTGTTTGCTCTTCCTCTTGGTGTCATTGATAGGCGATCTTCTGTGATTGTTGCTATCCCTGGGCATCATCTATACTAGTTACCGCCATAGGTTATCGAATAGTAGCACCTTTACCAATCTCTTTCGAAAAACATAAAAAGTAAAATTAATAAGACGAGGTCAGAGACAGTTTAAATGAAAGATGGTCTTATTTTCTGTGAACAAAAAAAAACAACAAAAAAAAAACAAACAAACAAACAAAAAACAACAAAAAAATTAAAAACACTGTTACTTGGCGGAATGCAAAAGCTTAACTGTATATGAGACGAAATACGAAATGTAATACTACTATTACTACTACTAAAATATAATAAATGCGCCGTCCGACTGGAGACCAGGAGGTCGCGGGTTCAACCCCCGCCGAGGTCGGCAACATTCTTTCGTGGAGATTGATCATGAAATATTTTCTACGGTCAATCTCTCCCTTCCGCTGATTCAAGAAGGGCAGTTGTCAGTTTCTGGCGAAAGAATGTGCACGATACTGGTTAACCGCTTAGAGGACTAAGCCTGCCCAGTAAACGTGTGGTAAGGTAAACTGACTGCGCTCGACATGACCCCATTGGGTTGACTGGGTCGTAAAACCTCAACACAAACAAACAAACTGTTTTGAAGCTGAGCATGCTGGATAAAATTTTCAGCAGACAAAATATTGAAAACAGGATTTGACATTACGAAAACACGTGTATTCAAATATATTAAAAAACTTTAACACCAAAAACTGAAAGTTTCAGATAAAAATTCTGATATTTTTCATATTTCTGCTCAAAACATAAATTGTGGGTACTCGTTAGAACCGCCTCGCCGAGGCGGTTCTAACGAGTACCCACAATCTATGTTTTGAGCAGAAATAAGAAAAATAATGTATTCCCCTGTAAACTCCAGTTTTACTTTATTAAAGTGGGGTTTAAGGGGGTCAAAATTATATAGGTATGTTTTCGTGACGACATTTCATGCAAATTGTCTCTATTAGAAAAGTCAGATTCTGTTTTCTGGGAAAAAATAAGAAACATATAATCAATTTGTCGTCTGCTGGATTTCCAAGAGAGGGGTAAAGGTAAAGGAAAAGTACACTGCGCATGCACAGTGCCAAATTGTCATTTGATGAGTACTAGCATGACAAGGCGCATTTAAACGTACATATTCATAGTATTCCATATTTACCCTTACTATTCGGACATCTTAACTGCAAACCATATTTGTAATGAAATTTGAACAATAAAATCTATGATTGACCTTTGAAAACACAGAACACATAAAATAACCTTTCATTGGAGTTTCGGTTTTACTGAGACTCTTCATATGATAACACTATAGTTTGCAGGACTGCATACGCTCCCCACCTAGCAACAGCTAGGAACTCGATTTTCCAAGATATCAGAAAGGGCTCAACGGTTCCGAATAAGACAAAAATATAAACAGTAGAGACTATAAATGAGTCCATTTTATTGTCAGTTTATGTATTGTAACACTGCTGGACGAGTGGCAAACAGTGTAGATCCTGACGCGGCGTCTGATCTGGGTCTCTCAGTTTGCCAAGACTTTGTCTGAATACATAATCATTTTCCATTGTGAATTTAATATATTACTTCCAGAACAAAAAAAACAAATTAAAGTCAAAACTGTTAGCAATTCACTCTAGCCACTCAATGTTGTATTGGTAGGAAATATATTTTTCTGCTTGGGCACTCTATTGTTGACTTGATTTTGTGAGGCGTACTGTCATTTGTCTGTCTGTTTTCATTGTCAGCGTAATTGATCGGGACGAATTTCTTGCTCAGACGCAGACGGGTTTCCGCAATGTCAGTCCGCCTCCCTTTCTGAAAAAGAAAAATGAATATAACGACACTTGGTAAATATTTTTGTTTGCCAATTTTAGTAGCATAAGCATTAAAGACATCGTTTTACTTTCCTATAAATTCCTTTCATATGAGTGTGTTTTTTTTGTCTGGTCACGACCACGCGTTTTGCATTGCTGTTTCTGAATGTATACTAAACATGATATAAAATAAAATTAAAAGGCTTACCTTTGGAAACAAAGAACATACAAAATAACAAAAATCAGAGACTCGGTTTTATTAAGTCTCTTCATATGCAACACTGTAGTTTGCAAAGCCACGATGCTTTTAGTAATAGTGACACATGTTATCTGAACTTGAGTTGAATGAATAATAGTACTAACAGAAAAAAAACAAACTTCAGAGCACCGACTGAAAGAGTATCTGAAGCGATGGTTAATTGATTAGTGTCGCATGCTTTGTTTATGTGCCCTACCTTTCCATAGAAAAAAAAAACAGGGACACGTAATGCACTTTTTCGTCGTCATTTCGTTGTTCTTTGTTCCGTAGCCCTGCACTTCAGGTAGGTATCTAATGTGTACAACACTACATGGAGAGTTTGGCGTAACCATTACGAAAACACGCCTATTCAAATACATTGACAATTTCACCACCAAGAACTGAAAATTTTCAGATATAAAAACTCTGATATTTTTCATATTTCTGCTCTAAACATAGATTGTGGGTACCCGCCGAGGCGGTTCTAACGAGTACCCACAATCTATGTTTTTGAGCAGAAATAAGAAAATAATGTATACCCCTGTAAACCCCAGTTTTACTATATAAAAGTGGGGTTTAAGGGGGTCAAAATTATATAGGTATGTTTTCGTGATGGATTTCAATTTTTTCAGATGTTTTGGACATGGTCTGACAATGTTTTTTTTTTTTTTTCATGAATTTTTACTGCTTTTCCTGGTCTTCAACTTACTTATAGTCTTTTTTTTTTCTTTTTTTTTTTTTCAAATTGTATTTTATGATAAGGATGCATACTAGCCATGTGTGCACAACATGCTTCTATTTTATGAGTGATTTGAAACATTGCAAATATTTAGGACAAAGTCTGAAGGCGTATATGTGAGTTTGGAATTTTATTCCAGTGTTATTTACTTTTTCGTTTTTTATTTATTTTGTCGATTCTTTAGGACAAAGTCTGAAGGCGTATATGTAAGTTTGGAATTTTATTCCAGTGTTATTTACTTTTTCGTTTTTTATTTATTTTGTCGATTCTTTAGGACAAAGTCTGAAGGCGTATATGTAAGTTTGGAATTTTATTCCAGTGTTATTTACTTTTTCGTTTTTTATTTATTTTGTTGATTCTTTAGGACAAAGTCTGAAGGCGTATATGTAAGTTTGGAATTTTATTCCAGTGTTATTTACTTTTTCGTTTTTTATTTATTTTGTCGATTCTTTAGGACAAAGTCTGAAGGCGTATATGTAAGTTTGGAATTTTATTCCAGTGTTATTTACTTTTTCGTTTTTTATTTATTTTGTTGATTCTTTAGGGCAAAGTCTGAAGGCGTATATGTAAGTTTGGAATTTTATTCCAGTGTTATTTACTTTTTCGTTTTTTATTTATTTTGTCGATTCTTTAGAACAAAGTCTGAAGGCGTATATGTAAGTTTGGAATTTTATTCCAGTGTTATTTACTTTTTCGTTTTTTAGTTATTTTGTTGATTCTTCTAGTGACTAAATGTTATAGATAGGGTGCATACACATACCTTATGGCGAAAGTCTTCGTGTAATATAAAGTGGTTGATTTGAAAATATGCAGGGCCCAGTTGTTCAAAGCGTCGTTAGCTTAACGAGCTCGTTTTGGACACATAAAATAACTATATATATCCCAGCAGGCACATCACATTAATACAACGTCGCCTCAACGTCTATGCAACGTCATGACGTTGCATCGACGTTGATGCGACGTTGTATAAATGTCATGTGACCGCTGGGATAGACCCTAGTTTCTAAGTGGGGTTCCCAGCAGGCACATGACGTTAATACAACGTCGCCTCAATGTCGATGCAACGTCATGACGTTGCATCGACGTTGAGCCGACGTTGTATAAACGTCATGTGCCCGCTTGGATGGTATAGACATTTTCTTATTTTAGGAGGATAAAGTCAGTCAGTCTTTCTTAAGAGTGCACATTTTGTGGGCAGAAATCAGTAAAGACGTTTACACTGATCAGTTTGAATTTTCTGAAATATTTTGGACATATTGTATAAGTATGGTTTGGTATTTTTATCAGATTGCCATTCCAACTTTTCGATTAAATCTTTTTCGGAATCTTACTGGTTACTGCGAAACTTCTTGCTTCATTTTTAGATGGCTGTTTTGAAACATCACAGATCTTTTTGACATGTTTTCATTGTATGGGGGATTTTATTCACGTTTTGAATTCAGCCAATTATCCGGCCTCAGTAGTATAGCATTACAGTGCGTAGTTAAGGATTTTAGTATCTTTTGCATACAAAAATAAAAGTGAAGACACTCCCTTGTTTTAACCTTTTGTTAATTGTTTGGCTTTATATTACAACTAAGCATGTATCTGACGTCTCTTTTTGTCAGTAATTTTGTGAAGAGTTCCTGTATGCGTCTGTTGCATCCCTTTCGAGTATGTTTCATCTACGTTACGGGGCGAACACATTTAACCCTCTCACCCCTGAGTTTCTGAAATGAACTTTTCCACCTCTGCACTTCCATTGTTACAAATAGGGGTTTCAGTCACAAATCAATAACAGGATTGGGCACAGTGTAGATCCTGATGAGACGAGTCGTTACGATGGCTCGTGAAGAGCCATCGTAACGACTCGTCTCATCAGGATCTACACTGTCTCATCTGAATCTGCACTGTTTACAAAGGCATCTTTATTTTTCTGTAGGGATGAAAGGGTAAAAATAAAGAAACTAATTGATTTATAGATTTTTTTTAAAATAAATTAAGCCTATGATTAGTCCAGTTCCTTGCGCAGCTCGACAGCAGTGTCAAGCGTTAGTTCCGGATTTATCAGACACTTTTCTGTCTGACAGACTGGTTACCGGTATATCAGCATCCTTACAATACAGGAGGGAAAACACAACAGAGAAAATACCTCATCTATAAATATTTTGAATTCGAATAAGTAATTACATTATTGTCTGCTATATTTTATAGAACTCATTTAAGTTCCAGAATTAAGTGTAAGCACAAGAAACAGTGAAATAGAAAGTAAAATATTTTTGTAGATTCTGTTTATCTGATAGCAATGTTCTGCTGTGTTTTATTTGTATAAATATCTGTCAGCATGCATCTGCTTAAAGCAATATTGAGTTAAATAGAGAATGCGTTACGTCAGCCGTGGGAATTTCGATACTAACAATAGACTGCTTAGTAAATTTCACACCAGGCGTCTATTTTAGTAGTCGTCTGGTGAACGAGGCTAGCCTATTATTTAATTTTTTGATCGCGTGTGAATTATTATTCTGTACAGTTTGTGAAAATGCCTACTAATACCAAAGCATATTTGGTTTAATATGTAAGGCGAGAATTGTTTTAATTTCAGGTTCACGAAAGCACCAACCAGATTTTTAAAATCTAGGATAAAAATAAAATTGAATGCAGGCTATTTATTCATGTTCTTCATTTTCTGAAAGCGAAACAAAATAAAATGCCAATTTACTTTCGGTGCAGATATATTTCAGTAATCATAGGTGCGCAGATAACGTCGACACCAATCTTAGGTCACAACAATGCTTGATGTCTTTCTTGCACATCAGTCATATATTTCTGAGTGCGTTTAGACGAGTCAGATTGAAAAAAACAACATGACTACTTCTATAGCCAAATACAAAATTTCGATCGGAAAAATGTATTTAAGAAACGAAATATGCCATGTGCAGCTTGATTCCTCCATGGGAGTGTTTCTGTCATTCATACAGAATTACACGGAGGATCTGCTGGCAATAAAACGCGTAGTATGATGTAAAGATATATATATGACTTTCTCCGTTATTCACAACTTTGGGTTCTTACCCATGATAGCTTGTGAACTATTTTCACTTGAACATGTACATTGGGTTAGTCTATTTGCATATTCAGCTGAGTCAGATTAATTAACATAACTGGTGTGTGATTGATGTCAGCGCATGGATTTGTTCTTTCAGCTCAATATGTTTTAGCCTACCTAAGTCGAAGGCTCACAAGGTGAACTAATAGTATACCAATGGTCAATTGTCCGTCGTCCGTTCACACATCCAAACATCTTCTACTCTGAAACCACTAGACCGATTGAAATCAGATTATATATGGAACACCTATGCCTCGTGGTAACAAAAGTTTATATAGTTGGTTCTGGTCACATGATCAAGATGGCCGCCACGCCCCCAAAACCCTTTAAAAAGCCTCTTCTCCAGAACCATAAGTCAGATTACCTTGCAAAACTTGACACAGCAAAAGAGACTTGAACCTACAAAAACTGTATAAATGATGACCTTAGGTTCATCTTGACCTATTTTACATCAAGGTCAACTTTGTTTATTTAGGCTTTTGCGTAGAGAAAGCCCGTCCACACTTGCAAACATTTTCTTCACCTGACAAACCACCGAACCGTTTGAAATCAGGGCCCAGTTGTTCAAAGCGTCGTTAGCTTAACGAGCTCGTTTAGGGTCAGTTCGTTAACTATTTTAGCGGATTCAATATACAATATTCTGATATTTTTTTGCTGAAAAAATATGAGTAGTTTTGCAAAGCTACTCACATTTTTCAGAAAAAATTTCAGTATATTTGCGTATCACTCGAGGTAAATTTTAACGAATCGTTAACTAACGACGTCGTTAGCTTTGAACAACTGGGCCCATCTGGGTGTATGGAACATCTATGCCTCGCGAGAACAAAAGTTTATATAATTGTTCCCGGTAAAATGATCAAGATGCCGTCATGCCTATAATTGATAAAAACCCTCTAAAAATCTTCTCCTTCTGAACCATAAATCAGATGACCTTGCAAACTTGGCGCACAGCAAAATGCACTAGAGTCCTAAAAAGTTATATAAATATTGACCCTGGGTTGACTGTGATCTATTTTACAACAGTCAACTTTGTTCATTTAAGCTTTTACATTGGAAAAGTCCGTCCACACTTTCAATTATCTTCTCCTCAGAAACCAGTTGACCGATTAAAATCAGATTTCATATGGAACATCTATGCCTCGTGGGAACAAAAGTTTAAATAATTCATCCTGGTCACATGACTAAGATGCCCATATATGGTAAAACATTTTTAAATCTTCTTCTTCAATACTATAAGTCTGATGACATTGAACCTGGCACACATCAAAAGGGACTTAGGCCCTATAAAAGTTGTATAAATGATGACCCTTGGTTGATCATGACCTATTTTACAACAAGGTCAACTTTGTTTAGTTAGGCTTTAACATTTGAATATATATATATATATATATATATATATATATATATATATATATATATATATATATATATATATATATATATATTAAAGCTCAAAGTTATATTTTTGAAACTCACAACAAATAAATGAATGAAGTGATAAGGCCTTTCTGTTGGCATCATTTGTTCCCCACAGGTTGTTTGCCCAAGCCTTCAGGCTATCGTCTAACCATACTTTCAAGCATCTTTTTCCCAGAAATCATTGAGCTGATTGAAGTCAAATTTCATGTGAAACATGTTAGGCTCGCGGGAATAAAAGTTTATACAAGTGGTCCTGATCACATGACAAAGATTTACCACCATGCCCATATATCGTAAAAACCCTTTAAAAATCATCTTCTCCAAAACCACAAGACTGGTGGCCTTGACTCTTGGCACACAGCATCAGGGACTAGAGCCCTACAAAATTTATATAAATGATGACTCTGGCTTGACCTTGGCCTACTTTACGACATGTCAACTTTGTTCATTTAGGGTTTTACATGGATAGCCCCTGAAAAAATTATTTAAAATCAAAGTTTATGTGCCGAAGTCTTTAAACTGGGCAAACAAGTAAAGCAGCTTGACATTAATTATTTGAAGGAAATCCCGCTTCTGTCTGTCAGATCTGTCACTTTTCATTTTTAGCTTGTCTAGTAATCAGGTGAGCGATGCAGGGCCTCCTTGGCCCTCTTGTTTCCTACCTTAATTCCGAGACAGTCACAGCTGACTATAAACTCAGAGGACAGTTCCAGTGGTGGTGGAAAGGCCGGATAGTTTCCAGGGCCCAGTTGTTCAAAGCTAACGACATCGTTAGTTAACGACTCGTTAAAATTTACATCGAGTGATACACAAATATGCTGAAATTTTTTGCTAAAAAAATGTATGTAGCTTTTGCAAAGCTACTCGCATTTTTTCAGCAAAAAATATCAAAATAATGTTTATTGAATCCGCTAAAACAGTTAACGAAACGACGCTTTGAACAACTGGGCCCAGACGTATAGGGACTAGGAAATACCCTCTGTCAAACCACCGCAACCGGGAGCGAGCTGCCAACCATGTCCTTATGTCCCTAGCTGCACTCAAATCTACGTGGCAGTGGTGTGCAGCTGGTCGTAAGATAAACGTCGCTAACGACTGAGCTATCCCGGCACCTAACTGTTTTGTTAGTGTTTAACGTCATATAGTTTTCGGTCATTCTTAAGGCAATTTAAATGAATAACCTGTGAATGTTTTTATCAAGAATCAAATAAGAATATTGACCAGATGTTATCCAATACCTACTTTATTGGTTTCCCTGCATCACATTTTAAAACAAATCAGAATTTGTTGAATAATAATAATAATAATAATAATAATAATAATAATAATAATAATAACAAAAATGATAATAATAAATGATAGTGTTCATACTTTTTTTTTTATTCCGACATAGGCTCTTTTTGTCTTTTGTTTAATTTTTGTTTCCTCCTACCCATACATTAGTCAGGAATTTCCCGAGAACTAGAAAAATAAACGGAATCTGGCCTAATTTAAAGACAGATTGCTTAGACCAATGAATCATTTATGCCACGCATTATAGCTGACCCAAACTGGAAAGTGAACAAACTCTGAAAACGTACCTTTAAACAGGCGCATCCAGCGAGGGTTCAGATCAGCATGCGTTTTAGTGCAGTCCAATCAGAAATCAGTATATCTACCTATCACATTCTTAATAGCCGAGGATACCATGTAGCTTCATGCGGACAACGAAGACTCTGATCAGACTGCGCGGAAGCGCAGTCTGATCAGAGTCTTTGTTGGGTGAACATGTGAGAAGATATGTTTTCTCAGGGTACAGCCCATATATAAATATATATATATATATATATATATATATATATATATATATATATATATATAATGCATTATATGACCAGTATCTTCGTTTCCTGCGTACAAAATCACTGGATACTGGGAATATAGCTAGGAACAGAGATTTCCCCGGTCCGGGTTGGTGCAGATGTGCAAGGCTATCTGGGCTTTCGCTTTTCGCATATATGCGGAAAACTTAGGCTCAGATTATCTTGTCCATCCGCACAGTCTGATAAGGACATTTTCTTGCCTCGCACCATTTATGGACAGTTTCTGGATTAAAACTGTTGCTTTATCTGCATTGGGGTTTTGGAAAAAAAAATAAAGAGAGATGGATACTCCTGGTAGATTATCCGCCATTTGTTACAAGGAAGACAATTTTGGTGATTTCCTGTTTGCTTTCCTGCACAGCAATCGCCTAAAAAAAGATGTCTACATCAAAAAAGGAAATAATAAGCTTCCAAGTAGTGCACTTTATGTAGAATTAACCCTTTCTAGGGGTGGTGGTAGGGTGGGGAGGGGTGACAGGATGGCTTCTCCTGAAAGTGTAATGATCAATCCGTATAATGTGTACTAATGGACCCTTAACCCATTTTAGTCTGGAGACTCCCACGGTCTCTACTGTTAATAAGTAGCTTAGTCAAATCTCCAGGAATATCTAAATCAAATAGCCTGACATACCATCACGAAAACACGCCTATATAATTTTGACCCCCTTAAACCCCACTTTTATATAGTAAAACTGGGGTTTACAGGGGTATACATTAGTTTTCTTATTTCTGCTCAAAAACATAGATTGTGGGTACTCGTTAGAACCGCCTCCCTTAGGCGGTTCTAACGAGTAACCACAATCTATGTTTCGAGAAGAAATTTGAAAAATATCAGTTTTTTTATCTGAAAATTTTCAGTTTTTGGAGGTGAAATTTTCTATATATTTGTATTTTCGTAATGTATATTTTGAAATTGGACTCTTTATTCAGTCTAAAATGGGTAAAAGTCATATAAAGCAACACTTGGAATTTTCACATCACGAAAACATGCCTATATAATGTTGACCCCCTGAAAATCCACTTTTACATAGCAAAACTGGGGTTTACAGGGGTATACATTAGTTTTCTTATTTCTGCTCAAAAACATAGATTGTGGGTACTCGTTAGAACCGCCTCCCCGAGGCGGTTCTAACGAGTACCCACAATCTATGTTTTGAGCAGAAATATTAAATATTATCAGAATATTTATCTAAATTTTTTCATTTTTTGGTGGTAAAATTTTCAGTATATTAGAATGCTTTCGTTATGATATGTCTGTTGCCATACCTTGTCACTGATGCATCGAAGCTCGACATTTACTCCAAAGGCTTTCTTGTAGCAATTTTCAATATTTTTCCTCTGTAAAGCAAAATAAAAATCGTTCAGTTGGTGTACATGGTCAACAGACTAAATTCAAAATTTAGAAATTCAATTGGTATGAAATAATCATAAATATTTTTTGCATTAATATTTACAAGGGAGACACCTATTGTGACTTTGTTTGGCGTTCCTTTTTCAGAAGTATTTGTGTGTGTGTTAGTGTGTGTGTGTGGGTGGGTGGGTCGGCGGAGGGGGGGGGGGGGGGGGGGGGGGGGGCAAAACTATTTTGACAAGAGCTGACTGTCCTGAAAGTGTGCCAGTTCTCCTTTTATGACATATTCCCGAATAAGACTCAGATGTGATTCCGCATTCCACTCAATTCCACAAGTACAGTCTCTGATCATTTAGATTTTTTACAGTTTCTAATGATTTTGTAAGCAAAAACGAAGGCTCGGTCAAGCCTGCGGGTGGATAGGCTGGCCTGGAACTTTTTGTCCATATCTGCCATACAGTTTGTGTTCATATATTTCAATGCATGTATGTATTTTTTTTACATATTTCGGCTTATGTATGTATGTATGTATATATGTATGTATGTATGTATGTTCACATATTTCGACTTATGTAGGTATATTTTGTCCATATATGCCATGTAGTCTGTGTTCAAATGTTTCGGTGTATGTATGTATGTTCACATATTTCGGCATATGTATGTATGTATGTATGTATATATGTATGTATGATCTGTCCATATATGCCATATATGCCATATAGTCTGTGTTTATATGTTTCACTATGTGTTTGTGTGTTCACATATTTCGGCTTATGTATGTATGTATGTATGTATGTATGTATGTATGTATGTATGTATGTATGTATGTATGTCGAAAGAGGAATTAAATAAAGAGCAAGTAAACAATATATTACGTTGTTTCTTGTATACACGAGAAACCAATGTCTAGCCGCTAACATGATGCCTATATAAAGAGAAATATGAATTTAACTGTTTATAGTAGATTGCAATAAAATTATTCAGGAAACGCTGACTACAGGTAAAGTTAAACAAAGCAGGTTAAGCTGGTTAAGCTGACACTATAAATATTCGCATTTTGAACAAAAAATTACCGTCAGAAGTAAACCGGATCTTTTTTATTTTATCTCATATCTTGCAAAAAATATTGAAGAACCCATGCTTTGTTCCAACATAAAAGCAGGTAAAGTAAAAATAAATCGGTTAAGCTGACACGACTTTAGTTTCACATCTGCAACAAAAGTTAACCTAAGGAATACATTGTTTTCATCTCAAAACTTAATTTTGATTAGAAAGAACAATCATTCGCTTTAGTGATACAAACCGAGAGAGAAAGATCTAAAGAAGAATACTTACTTTATATGTTTTTGTGCTGCTAGGTACAATGTTACAACTTTTCAAGATCCTGGAAAAATAAATAACAAAAAATGAAAACATCTACTTGAACTCATTTGTTATTTAAGCACTTATCTTTGTAAAGAAAATAACTTCTATGACTTATGATAGGGACACACACGTAGAAAATTACATGTTGTATGCTTTGAGTATGAGACATTTTAGCAAGCATCCATCACGAAAACATACCTATATAATTTTGACCCCCTTAAACCCCACTTTTATACAGTAAAACTGGGGTTTAGAGGGGTATACATTATTTTTCTTATTTCTGCTTAAAAACATAGATTGTGGGTACTCGTTAGAATCGCCTCGGCGAGGCGGTTCTAACGAGTACCACAATCTATATTTTGAGCAGAAATATGAAAAATATCAGAGTTTTTTTTATCTGAAAATTTTCAGTTTTTGGAGGTGAAATTTTCTATATATTTGAATAGGCGCGTTTTCGTAATGATAAATCGAGACAAGAATATGTAATATTATAGGATGTGGATACTTTCCTAGTTTTGAGGCTAAATTGTGACTTTGTCATTATGAAAACACGCCTATTCTAGTATATTGAGTATTTCACCACCAAAAACTGAAAATTTTCAGGTAAAAATTCTGATATTTTTTCATATTTCTGCTCAAAACATAAATTGTAGGTACTCGTTAGAACCGCCTCGCCGAGGCGGTTCTAACGAGTACCCATAATCTATGTTTTTGAGCAGAAATAAGAAAAATAATGTATACCCCTGTAAACCCCAGTTTTACTATATAAAAGTGGGGTTTAAGGGGGTCAAAATTATATAGGCATGTTTTCGTGATGACTATATTTGGAATGGTTTAAAGGGGAACTGGTACACGTTTAGCTAAGCAACTCTATCAAAATTGTTTTATCTTCCTTTTGAAATGGCTCTACTCTAAAAGGAAAGAATTTGCTCCAAATTTTCCTTTAGGGTAACCCCTTTACTGAAGGGGCTTAGTGTGCAGGATGGCAAACAGGAAGTCACAAAAAGTTAACAAAAGCGGAAAATACACGAACCAAGCACTGAGGTTATAATTTTTTTTCTCATGCACAAATCAGCTGATAATGAACTTTACCTGCTAATAAGTCTCCAGTTACTAGCAATTCCAAATTATTTCTTGCTAAACATAGCTGAGCATGAAAAGTCCTCTGCTAGAAGATTAAAAACACCAGTTATTGTTGGCATTTTTATATTTATTAGCTGAGAAAATTTCATGCTCAGCTAAGTTCAGCATGAAAAATTGTTTTATAGCCTCGGTGCCTGGTCTGTCTAAAAATCCCCTGAAAATGTCTGAAAATCATCAATATGCGCACAACATATACATGTAGACTGAACAAAACTCTTTCACCAATCCGTTAATGTTTTGACAATAAGAAAAACCTTTTATTTGTACGAAATGTACAATTAATTATGGATTATTCATGGATAATAACACTCATATTCGGCCAAGAGCATTTTTAAATTTAAGAACTAGCTTACATTTGGAGTTTGAAAGAAAAACGACAAAAAAACAAACAAACAAACAAAAAAAACACACAAACAAACAAAAAAAACAACAACAAAAAACAAACAAACAAAAAAAATTCCCCAAAAACCAAAAAAACCCCCCCAAAAAACAACAAAAAAACAAAACAAACAAAACAAACCCCCCCCAAAAAAACAAACAAACAAACAAGCAAACAAAAATGAAAAAAACAAGAAAAAAACAACAACAAAAAAAACAAAACAAAAACAAAAAAACAAAAAAACAACAACAAAACAACAACAACAAAAAAAAACAACAACAAAAAAACAACAACAAAAAAACAACAACAAAGAAAAAACACTTCAACCCAGCCATTACTGTCATTAAATCAACTAAATGACCATTACTGTCATTAAATTAAACCATTGGCTGTACTTACTTTAGGAGATCAAATTTTTGTCTCAGTTCCAAGCACTTGGCAAAGTACAGCCTTTCGTTCTTTGTTGCGGGAAGTGACCTTGCGCACGATCCGTGTTTCTTCCATTCGTTTGACCTAATCATAATAATTTAACAAGAGGTCCATGAGCCACGATTCGCTCACCTGATAAAAACATCTATTGCATATCTGCAAATGCCATGCATTACGAAAACACGCCTATTCAAATATACCGAAAATTTTTACCACCAAAAAAAATGAAAATTTTCAGATAAAATTTTTTGATATTTTTCATATTTCTGCTCAAAACATAGATTGTGGGTACTCGTTAGAACCGCCTCGCCGAGGCGGTTCTAACAAGTACCCACAATCTATGTTTTGAGCAGAAATTAGAAAAATAATGTATACCCCTGTAAACCCCAGTTTTATTATATAAAAGTGGGGTTTAAGGGGGTCAAAATTATATAGGCATGTTTTCGTGATGATGAGCCACGATTCGCTCACCTGATAAAACATCTGTTGCATATCTGCAAATGCCATGCAACTTCTTCCAGTATTAACATAGCAGCTAGGATGAATTTGACAATACCACAAAAAATGTCAAAGGTCATCCTTGTATCATGATTTCAACAAACTTAGTAGACTTTGAGTCCCTGATACCGTATACCGAGATTCAGCCTCAGAGCTTCTTGAGAAGAAGATTTTTAAATGTTTTACCAAGTATGGGCATGGCGGCCATCTTGCTGAATGGGGCAGAACAGTTTGAACAAATTGTCGATATCCCGATATCCTTTCGACAGAAGTCCCTAAGTGAACTATGTGAAATTTTATGAAACTGTTATTGCTGTTTCAGAGAAGACGTTTAAAGATTTTACAGTTTTACACATGTATACAGCCCAAGGGCAAGGGCGGATAGCACCCACCCCGCCCCCACCCCCACACGAAAACAATTTTTCAACATTTTCCCATACAAATGTATGGGGGTGGGGGTGCAAATTTGACCTTACCGTAAAAGGCCAAAGATCAACCTACGACCATCATTTGGAAAACTTAGTACACCTTGAGTCCCCGATGCTTTTCACCAAGATTCAGCATCAAAGCTTTCTTGGTTCTGGAGAAGACGTTTTTCAGTCTTTTTTACCATATATGGGTAAAGCAGCCATCTTGTTCAATAGCGCGAACAAATCGATTAAATTGTCACTATCCTTTCGACAGAAAGCCCCAGGTGAAATCTAGTGAAAATTGCTCAAACGGTTTTATTGAAGACATTAAAAACAAGACGGCGGCTGTGGTGGCCATCTTGGATTTCCGATCGGCATAATCTTAGATATTTTCGATCTAGAGGTCATCATGTTGCTAAAGTTTAAGTTTCAACTCAAATCTCCCAATGATTCAGGAGGATAAGTCAAAAATTGGTTTTCAAGCTGTGCTGACTATCATAGATCTCTGATCAGCAAGTTTTTTTATATGCTTTTGATCTATAAATCATTCTGATGCACTTGCGTATGTAACGCGACGTCCGATTGGATAACGTCAAAAATTTGCGACGGTATATTCTGCGATATACTGTCGGAAATCCGACGTCATCACGTAACGTCGCTTCTCTTTGGCTGGCATTTGGTTTTACGCAGCTCACAGCACTTGTCGCTTTGTGAAAATAGTACAGTTTTTCAACAGGAAAAATGAATAAATGCATTAGAATGGGGATAACTGCATTGAAATTTGTCATTTGGGGAGGTAAATTGGCGATTTTACAGTCGCAAATTACGTTTTACGGCTCCGCTGACGCGTCGCCGTAAAACGAAATTTCCGACCGTAAAACCTCCGATTTACCTCCCCAAATGACAAATTTGAATGCAGTTATCCCCTAATTCTGTTGCTTCAATGTAAGTTACAATTCAAATCACCCAATGGTTCAGGAACAGACGTCAAAAATCAGTTTTCAAGATGGTGGCCGTGGGGGCATCAGACGTCAAAAATCAGTTTTCAAGATGGAGGCTATGGTGGCCATTTTGGATTTCCATTCACCAAGATTTAGCTACTTTTATATCTACTGGTCGGCGTTATGCTCCATCATAAGTTTCGACTAAATTTGTAGAGCGATAGAGATATTTTTGAACGAGAGGTCATCCTGTTGCTACAGTGTGTTTCAACTTAAATCGCCAAAAGGTTTGGGAGAAGTCAAACTTAGTTTTCAAGAAACCAGCTATGGCAGCCATTTTGGATTTCCAACCGGCATGATTTTAACTATTTTTCATCTACACGTCAAGCTGTTGCTACACCGTTAGTTTCCATTTAATTCGCCTTGTGGTTTGCTAGAAGATGTCTAAAAGAGGTTTTCAAGATGGCGGCTGTGGCAGCCATATTGGATTTCCGATCGGCACGATTTTAGATCATTTCGATCAAGTTTCAGCTCAAATCGACCAAAAGCTTAGGAAGAGATGTCAAAAACTGATTTTTAAGATGGCGGCTGGGGCGGCCATCTTGGATTTTTGATCGGCTTAGTTTTAGCTATTTTGTGTCTACTAGGCGTCCTGATGTTCCTCATCAAGTTTCAATTCTATTGGATCATAATCATTAGAGATGTTCAAAATATAAATTCTCAACATTTTTCCCATACAAATGCAGAAGGCTCATACAAATGTATGGGGAAGCAAGTTTGACCTGGTCGTAAAAAGATCAGCGTCAACGTAGATCTATCATTTTAGCAATTTTGGCAGACTTCCCGTCCCCGATGATTTCTGCATAGATTCAGCTACAAGGCATCCTCGGTTCTGGAGAAGATGATTTTTAAAGGTTTTTTTTTTTTTTTTTTTTAACATATATGGGCATGGCGGCCATCTTGGTCAATGGACCGCCTCTATTTTAACAATCTTTCGTTTCTCTGCCCCAAGGAGGTTTCACATGAAATTCGAGCAACATCGGCTAGGCGGCTTCATTGGCCAGTTAATATATAACCATACTTTTACTGGACAGGCTTAGTCCGCTTGCGGTTAATCAGTATTAAGCACATTCTTTTGCCAAAAACTGAAAACTGCCCTTTTTGACCTCTCCGTAAAAAGTCAAACGTCAATGTACGACCCTATTTTAGCAATTTTGGCAGACCTCCCGTCCGCAATTCTTTGTGCAAAGATTCAGCCCCAAGGCATCCTCGGTTCTGGAGAAGTTGACTTTTAAAATTTTTACCGTGTATGGGTGTGGTTGCCATCTTGGTCAATGGACCACAACCATTTGAGCATCTTTCGTTCCCCTGCCCCAAAGAAGCTCCACGTGAAAAGTGAACATTATTGACCCGGCGGCTTCAGAGAAGAAGTCGTTTGAAGTTCGTAACATTTTCCCAATGTTTGAGACCCTAACAAATGTATAGGGAAACAAACTTGACCTACCCTTAAAAAAGGTCAAACATCAATGTACGACCCTCATTCATTTTTAGCAATTTTAGAAGACCTTCCGTCCCCTAAGATTTGTGTAAAGATTCAGCCCCAAGGCATCTTCGTTTCTGGGGAAGAACATTTCAAAGGGTTTTACGTTAATATAGGCATGGTGGCCATCTTGGTCAACGGACCTCAACAATTTTAGTAAGCTTTGGTTACCCCCACCCACCTAAAAAAGCAAAATTGGCTCAGCGGCTTCAGATGTTGTTTGAAAATGTTAATGGACGGACGCACGGACGGACGACGGTCAAAGTGATCACTATAGCTCAGCCTGAGCATAGCTCAGGTAAGCTAAAACAATGATATATAGATAAACAGACATATATATATATATATATATATATATATATATATATATATATATATATATATATATATATATATATATATATATATATATATATATATAGACAGATACCCAGCAAGCACACAACGGTGAAACAACATCGATTCAACATTGATTCAATGTCAACACGTTGAAACAACGTTGAATAGACGTTCCTTTGAAGTTGGAGACCTTGCTTTATTTTAAGTGATTGATTTGAAAATTCACCAATGTGTGTGTGTGTGTGTGTGTATGTGTGTGTGTGTGTGTGTGTGTGTGTGTGTGTGTGTGTGTGTGTGTGTGTGTGTGTGTGTTATTCGCGCTTTGCACTCAGTTATTTATTAGGGTTCAGTAGCAATACAATACACAGTCAGTTTTTTTCAGATACTTTGCAAGCAACTCCTCTGCACCTTTAACCAGTCAGTTTAAAACTCTGTAAACTTGGTCTGAAGATTTTTTAGCATTGTATATGTAACCCTCAGCTAAATTTGGTAACCTTTTTCATATTTTTGAACTTAGCTTTGAACTTTACAGAACATACCTAGCTGTTGTTTGGATGATCAAGTGTAATTTTCGAGTGAGAAAAAATTCAACCGATCAAATATGGACAGAAAAATAAAATTGGAACACGTTATATGTTCGACTGATCCCCTTCCACCACACCACACCCGCCCCCCCCCCCCCCCCCGCCGCCCACACACACACCCTTTGACTCAAAAGTTCATTTTTATTGGAAAGTTTGATAAATTTAATGAATTTGGGACACTTCTCCTTAAACTTCTCTGCAACAAGTCCCTTTTACTACAAGTGAATGTGCGTTATACTGCTGGGTGAGTGGCAAACAGTGTTGACCCTGATTAGACGCCGCGTTCGGCGGCGTCTGATCGGGGTCTTCACTGTTTGTTCAGGCCTGTCTGTCCGAATACGTAGAATAAGTACGCTTATATGATTAAATCGAAACCCCTAGAGATCCTCCTCCTAGGAGTCGCCCCTGCAGTGAGACGAA
The DNA here is from genome assembly GCA_964016985.1 of Anodontia alba. Classification (NCBI taxonomy): domain Eukaryota; kingdom Metazoa; phylum Mollusca; class Bivalvia; order Lucinida; family Lucinidae; genus Anodontia; species Anodontia alba. The sequence continues at coordinate 90,795,275 of OZ024823.1, forward strand.
GTTACCTAAGAACTTTACTTCTTTTATCACAAATACTAGACTGAGACAGCAATATAAGCGCGTTAATCCTAAGGAGCCTCCTTCATTACGAAAACACGCCTATTCAAATATATAGAACATTTCACCTAGAAAAAAATTGAAAATTTTCAGATAAAAAAACTTTTTTTAATATTTCTGCTCAAAACATCGATTGTGGGTACTCGTTAGAACCGCCTCGGCGAGGCGGTTCTAACGAGTACCCACAATCTATGTTTTGAGCAGAAATAAGAAAAATAATGTATACCCCTGTAAACCCCAGTTTTACTATATAAAAGTGGGGTTCAAGGGGGTCAAAATTATATAGGCGTGTTTTTGTGATGTTTATATTAAGCTGTATGGTATGCCTTATTTCTAAAATTAAGATAGAGCCCAAAGGATGTAAAACTGAATAGAAATGCTTTAACTTACCAAAACGTATAGGATGTATTAGGAAAATCAGAGTAAATGTCTGGCCAGTACCGATTCAACTTGGGCACCAGATCCTGAAAAAATGTTTATATATATATATATATATATATATATATATATATATATATATATATATATATATATATATATATATATATATATATATTGTGTGTGTGTGTGTGTAAACCCTAGGCTGCGGAGTTATTTCTGTTCTATCCAGCTTGATGGCTTGTTCTTGTGTTTGTTCTATCCTACTGGTATCTAGCTTCGTGATCACCTTAATTACGAAAACACGCCTATATAATTTTGACACCCCCCCACTTTAAACCCCACTTTTATGTAGTAAAACTGGGGTTTACAGGGGTATACATTATTTTCTTATTTCTGTTCAAAAACATAGATTGTGGGTACTCGTTAGAACCGCCTTGGCAAGGCGGCTCTAACGACTACCCACAATCTATGTTTTTGAGCAGAAACATGAAAAATATCAGAATTTTTATCTGAAAGCTTTCAGTTTTTAGTTGTGAATTTTTCAATATATTTGAATAGGCGTGTTTTCGTAATTTTTAGGAAAAAAGGCGCTGGTAATTTGGCGAATCATTTACTATAAGGTCTGGCTGTAGATGGTCCTGTTCGTTCATTTATCCGTTCAGTGTCAGGGTTGGACGGTGATTGTGATTGTGATTGTTACTCTTCCTTAACTTCATTAAAGATTTTTTATTATATACCTAACAGGGAAGTATAGGTAAGTTATTATCTATAATTCACAGTATGATGGTATGATCAGTACTAGTGAATTATTTCACAGTGTCGGAACTCTTTTTATAGACTGCTTCCAGCGTTATTGCATTTCATGTTGACGTCCTCGGCTGTCATAAGGGACATAAACCCGACCAAATGAAATAACGACATGAAACTGATGACGTTACGTCATGAAGTGACGTCAATGTTATTAACGCACGGACAGAATAACGCCATTTTCAGACGTTGTTTATTGTTCTTCCGCTCCTACTGAAACAATTTTGAGGCGTTTTAAGACAACACTAACAAAAAAGTATAGAACAAAAAAGTGTAGAACAGCTCTAGTTGGTAGGGAACTTGATCGGTACAAAGTCGAGATTGCAGCTCTGAGTGAGACTCGCCTTGCAGAGGAAGGGTTATTAAAAGAAGTTGGTGCTGGCTACACTTTCTTCTGGAGTGGACGTAAGAAAGAAGAGCGGCGTGAAGCAGGAGTAGGTTTCGCCATCAAGTCACACATTATCAGCAAGCTCTCAGGACTTCCCAAAGGCATAAATGACCACCTGATGACGCTGAGACTTCCCTTATCTGGTAAGAGGCATGCATCTATTGTAAGTGCCTATGCAACCACAATGACCAACCGAGATGAGGTCAAAGAAATGTTCTATGATGATCTGGATTCTGTGATTTCTGTTACACCCCAGACAGACAAACTCATCCTCCTGGGAGACTTCAATGCTAGAGTGGGCACAGACCACCAAACCTGAGAAGGAGTGATTGGGACTGAAGGAATAGGAAAGTGCAACAGCAATGGCCTTCTCCTTTTGAAGAAGTGTGCAGAGCATGAACTGCTGATCACTAACACAGGCTTCCGTCTGCTAACTCGCAACAAGACGTCATCGCTGCATCATCGCTCCAAACACTGACACCTCATTGATTATGTCATAGTACGAAAGAAGGATGTCAGAGTGGCAAAGACTATATGTTGTGCAGACTGCTGGACAGATCACAGGCTTGTTGTCAGCAAACTGAACCTGCGCATTAAGTCTGCAGGGCGACCACATGGCAAAAAGTGCCAAAGAGACTGGATGTCTCCATATTGAAACAGGTCAGCAAGATGCAAGCCTTCATCAATGATATCTGCAGCCGATTAGACGCAATGGAACACCATTCAGATGATCCAAAAGGGAACTGGACAGTCTTCCGAGACACCGTCCACTCTTCAGCAATGGATTCCCTAGGACCAGTATCTCGCAAACACCAAGACTAGTTTGACGAGAATGACGAAGAAATCCAGGGACTCCTTGAAGACAAACACAAAAAACACAAGGCATACCTTAGTGATACCAGCTCAGTATCCATTAAGGCGGCATATTCATATATAATATAAATATATGAAAGACTCCTGGCTGCGGAGTAAGGCTGATGGAATCCAGTCCTTTGCAGATAGAAATGATATGAAGAAGTCTTTGATGCGCTAAAGACAGTTTAAAGTCCCTTGAGCTCAGGAACCACCCCTCTTCTCAGTGCAGATGGAACTAGTCTTCTGACTGACAAAGAGGCTATCTTGAAAAGATGGGCTGAGCACTTTGATTGTGTTCTTAATCGGACATCATCTATCAATGATGACGCTATCAACAGACTACCACAGCTGGAATGTAATATGCTGCTTGACGAGACCGAATCGTCGCTGAAACAGTGAAAGCAATAAAACTTCTGTCATCTGGCAAGGCTCCAGGATCGGATGCGATACCTGCTGAGATCTACAAAGTAGGAGAACTCCAGTTGAAAAGAGATGGCAGATTTATTTCACATTATGTGGAGAAAAGAAGCCATCCCCCAAGAATTCAAGGATGCGTCAATTATCCACTTATTCAAACAGAAAGAGAATCCTCAGTTGTGTGATAATCATCGTGGCATCTCTTTATTGTCAATTGCTGGGAAGGTCCTTGCAAAAGTTCTACTTAACCGACTGAATGAACACCTTGAACAGTCAGGGCTTCTACCCGAAAGCCAGTGTGGATTCAGAAAGGACAGAAGAACAATTGACATGATCTTCACAGCAAGGCAGCTTCAAGAGAAATGCCAGGAACAGAACATGGACCTCTACATGACCTTTGTTGATCTTACTAAAGCATTTGATACAGTCAGTCATGAGGGTCTTTCGAAAATTATGGTGAGGTTTGGCTGTCCGACCAAGTTCATAGCAATGGTGAGGCAGTTCCGCGATGGTATGCTTACACGGGTCCAAAATGATGGTGAGTTTTCTGATCCATTCTCTGTGACAAATGGTGTCAAAAAAGGCTGTGTACTAGCTCCAACTCTGTTCATCATGATGTTCTCTGCCATGTTCACAGCTGCTTTCCAGGATGGTGACAATGGTATCATTACTGCTTTTACTGGTATTAATGCTATTAGGTATATCGCTTTGATAGAAAGCTTTTCAACCTAGGAAGGTTGCAAGCTAAATCCAAGGTGCAGACAGAGGTGCTAGACGAGTTCTTCCTTGCTGATGACATGGCAAAGAGTGCTCCAAGATGCAAAAAGGTGTAAATCAAATATCAGACTACTGTGACAGCTATTACCTCAAAATCAGCATCAAAAAGACCGAGGTGGTTATCAACCAGCACCTGGCAAGCCTTACAAGGAGCCCACCATTGCAGTGAAAAGTCTAAGATTGCAAGTGCTACGAGACAAGTTCACCTACCTTGTAAGCACATTGTCAAGAGTCATGCACATTGATGACGAAGTCAGTGCCAGGATTGCCAAAGCTAGTGCAGCATTTGGCCGACTACGTGGTAGTGTTTGGGATCGAAGTGTAATCAGGCTTGACACAAAGCTGCAAGTCTACAAAGCTGTGGTGCTGCTAACACTATTGTATGCATGCGAAACGTGGACGTTTACCAACGGCACGCCGTAAGACTGAACCACCCCATACAAGCTGCCTTAGAAAACTTTTAAAGATGAAATGGCAAGACAGAATTCCAGACACAGAAGTCCTGAAAAGGGCAGGGATGCAGAGTGTACATACTCTTCTGAAACTGGCACAGTTAAGATGGGCAGGCCATGTTACCAGGATGCCCGAGGAACGTTTGCCAAAGAAAATCCTCTATGGAGAACTAGAAATGGGCAAACGCTCCCATAGTGGTTAGAAGAAGCGATACAAAGACACCCTCAAAGCCTCCCTTAAGGATTTCAACATACTAACAGAGTCATGGGAACAAATTGCACAGGACCGAGCAAAGTAGCGAGGCCTCACCAGAAGAGGTGCTAGTGAATATGAGGCAAAAAGAATCAGCGAAGCCGAGCAGAAACGTACACAGCGCAAGGCCGAGCTAAGGCATCACCAACAGAGCTGTCTTGCTCTGACCTCTGTTGTTCCATCTGCAACAGACAGTTTAGAGCTAGAATTGGTCTGATCAGCCATCTTAGAATACACAAACAGAATTTCTCGCATGTGATTAAGATTGGTCATTGTCAGTAATGACAGACGAACTATTATTTTTCTTCTTCTTATTATTATTATCATTATGTTTCGTTCCGCAAAGCAACTATTACGGTAACAATATGCTATTAACAAGTTTGCTATTATAAAAAAACCGTGAAGCGGGGATTCTTTGGATACGCAAAACAAATTAAAAACTGAAAATAGCAGACTGGGTGATTCAGTCTGTTCATGAGGAATAATTCAAACAGTACATACCTCACACCCCCACCCCCACACTCCTTAGCAGCTTTCAGCACTGTTTCAACACTGTTTTCACATATGAAGAACGATATCAACGGTTCAATAGAACCAGAAAATTTAACTCATTTATGCCAAGTGGACTCTTTTCCATTAACTCTTCGGACACGTTCATTTCAATATAAGGAGTGTCAAATTAGTTTTTATCTTTATCATGTTTTATAGAAATTCCTGTCCTAAATGCAAACAGTGTAGATCCTGATCAGACGCCTCAATCTGCGGCGTCTGATCTGGGTCTACACTGTTTGCCAATGTCCCTTTTATGACACGCTGTGCATAAATAGGTTAATGATATCAACACTGTATCGAAATATAGGGCATCGTTTTATGACCCCTATATAAGTCTGTGACAAATGTGAGGTGCCATAGCAACCATACAAGCCATACAAGCAGAGCCATAATAGGAGTTAACCCTTGTCATGCTGAATAAATTAAGAAGCCACGCCCACTTCTAATTTTCAGCCAATCAGATTACTTGATCTGGGTTTCTGATAGAAATCCACATATTTAATGACAAACAGTGCAGATCCAGATCAGTTGGCTTCTTCAGAAGCCAACTGATCTGGATCTACACTGTTTGCTAAGACAGGGTATGTCGTTATCAGCAAGAGAAGGGTTAAATACTTGGTAGAGGGTCAATTAAAATATATGCCTGTTTCATTTAGTGCTATCCATCTAAATCTGTGGTTAAAGGTTTGATATTTGCTTCAAACGATAGTTTATTTCTCTTGATGACAAAATATATATGAAAATGTAAGCATGTACACCAACACAAGTAATAGCAGCTTGGTGAAAGTTTTGCTACGATTTCTAACTATTGCAAATAAAAATAAATGAGTCAGGTATTCAGAATTGTCATTTACATCATTTTGTGAAACAAGTTGAAAGTAAAATTTTGGATTAAACTAGTGTAATGTATCTGTTTAATCCTTAACCCTTGACATGCTTATTAAATTAAGATGCCACGCCCACTTCTAATTGTAAGCTAATCAGATTACTTGATTCCAATTATGAATGTCGTTATCAGCATGACAAATAGTGCAGCTCCAGATCAGTTAGCTTCTTCAAACCAACTGATCTGGATCTACACCGTTTGCAAAGACGGGGCATATCCGGGTCCAACAGGACCAGGGTTACAATGTAAGAACCAAACAGTTTCTGTATAACATACATGTATCTATTTTCATCACAGTTTGCTTTCCATAAATAACATGTTTTCGTATTATTTACCGATAATATTGAAAATACTGCGAAATTTTGGAATTTGTTCTATAAACTATGCTCGTATTGACAATATTCAAAATAACGGCATATAATATAAACATAATGTTATTTTTCACATTTCCACGCCCCTAGTTTACAATTTATTGGAGAAAAAATGAATTGTATTATATAAAAAAAATAATAATACTACCACGACACAGAAATCTATAAATACCTTGATTAAATTGGGATCAAACTTTACTTCAGGGCACTTTGGTCTTATGTGGCTTGACGGCCTGAAAAAAACATTGATGAGTACTCGTATTTGAGCCGAGGAAAAACATTTCCTACACTTTTTCACGTACGCACAGCTAAGACTGTGATCAGATTGCGCGAATGCATAGACTGATCAGAGGCTTCTCAGGGCACGCTGTGGGTATCATATTTAGGGCACATTGGTCTTTAGTGGCTTGAGGGCCTGAAAAACACCATTACGAAAACACGCCTATTCAAATATATAGAAAATTTCACCTCCAAAAACCGAAATTTTTCAGAGAAAAAAACTCTGATATTTTTTATATTTCTGCTCAAAACATAGATTGTGGGTACTCGTTAGAACCGCCTCGGCGAGGCGGTTCTAACAAGTACCAACAATCAATGTTTTGAGCAGATATACGAAAAATAATGTATACCCCTGTAAACCCCAGTTTTTCTATATAAAAGTGGGGTTAAAGGGGGTCAAAATTATATAGGCGTGTTTTCGTGATGAACATTTCCTACCCTATTTCATGTACGCACAGCTAAGACTGTGATCAGACTGCGCGAATGCATAGACTGATCAGAGGCTTCTCAGGGCACGCTGTGGGTATCATATTTAGGGCACATTGGTCTTTAGTGGCTTGAGGGCCTGAAAAACACATTGATGCCTAGTATTTGAGCCGGGGAGAACATTCCCTACAATATTTCATGTACGGTTAGCGAATACTCTGATCAGACTGCGCGGATATGCAGTCTGATCAGAGTATTCGCAGGGCGCGCTGGAGTATCCAAGGATCCAAACGTCTTCAGGCGGACAGAGAAAACTGATCAGCCTGCGAGGATGCACGGACTGATTTGAATCTTCTTTAGGCGCTCATGTCAGAAGGTACGTTTACACCAGCTACGGCTTATATTTACAAAAATCAACGAACCACTTCAGATGCAAACGTCGTCAGAAAATGTTGCATGTTGAGATTATACATATCAACAAACTAACTTTTAAGTTACTTCAGAACCTAAGAGCCCTTAAGAGCAATGCACACAATAGCAAAGCCGAAAACAGCTGAAGTTTTTGGGCTAGACTATGGCTCGAACATATATGGGACCATGGTAATTTGTTCAAGATATGGGTAGTTCGAGTCACTAATGGTTAATCATGGCGCCAGGTCAGGACGCAAATAACGATAATTTAGGGAAATCTTTTCGATTTTCTACACAATAATTGTGTGTTGAGTGTACTGATTAGAATCGCCTCGATGAGGTGCTTCTAATGAGAACACACCACATTCAATTTCAATTTTACCCTAATATTTGTTTTCTTGAGCTATCGGAAGAATTTCGTAGGGACTAAAAATCGGGTTCGAATTAGTCATGGTAAACCAGCCATCGGTGTTTAAGCTATTGAGGTTCGACTGTATCTAGTTTCGGCCGGTTACTCCTTCTCACTGTTCCTATATATATTTTTTTTTTTTCAAAAATCCCGGAATGGGCTCCATGATCACAAAGGACAAGAAAATATAAAACTATAGTGAAGTACGGGAGACATTTTACGGCCGGGCTCACGGCACTAACACCAGCTGTAGTGAAGATAGAAATATTCTAAAACACACACAAAATTAAAAACAGCTGAAGTGTCCGACAAGCATGTTACAGGCAATTGTGCCTCATCAGTGACCCTTACATAAATTTTCAGTGATCACCATTACGAAAACACGCCTATTCAAATATATAGAAATTTTCACCTCCAAAAACTGAAAATTTTCCGATTAAAAACTTTGATATTTTTCATACATCTGCTCAAAACATAGATTGTGGGTACTCGTTAGAACCGCCTTGACGAGGCGGTTCTAACGAGTACCCACAATCTATGTTTTTAGCAAAATAAGAAAACCTAATATACACCCCTGTAAACACCAGTTTCACTATATAAAAGTGGGGTTTAAGAGGGGGCGGGTGGGGGGGGGGGGAGACAAAATTATATAGGCTTGTTTTCGTCATGCAAATGACATGAAAATATAAACTACACTATAGTGAAGTATGGAGAAACGTTTTATGACTGCCACATGGCTCTAACACCAGCTGTAGTGAATATATAGAGAATCTTACATGAGTGATCATTTAATAAGAAATTTATGAAACGAGTTCGGGTAATTTAGGTATTTTGCTCGCCAAGGCTCGCAAAATACCTAAATTACCTAACAAGTTTCATAAATTTCATATTAAATAACCACGAATGTAAGATTCTGTTTATCGCATGGCCCTTCCGATAACAAAAAATGCACAACATATATATTTTTAAAGATAACGGCTTTCCATATATAAGCGGAACAACTCACTACCAAGGGTTCAATAGGACGACGAAACAAAATAGTTCGCATATTATTTGATAAGTACCGAAAACTACAGTTAAAATGTTTTATAGTCTTGAAATCTGTCATTTACATGGGTTTGTCAACCACCGTATAAACTGTATTGATCAAGATCAATGACCTTTAAATACGGCAGCAGACTGTGGGGAATTTCCCTACTGATAACCAGCGACGTATTGACTCGCTGAATGACTTTGTTCAGTGGAATGTTTAGTTTTGAATTGATTTATTCAAATGAAATATTTATTAGCTCAAATAAAAATCATCTTTATTTCCTTCAGTTTAACGAAATAATAAATGGCATATTTATCTTGCTTCCAGTTATTTTTGGTACTTATCAAATAATATGCGAACTATTTTGTTTCGTCGTCCTATTGAACCCTTGGTAGTGAGTTGTAACAAGTTGCAACAGATTTTCAACAAGTTTTGCTTGTTCAATTTTTCTGTAATTTTCACAATATTCTTGCGAAACATCAATTATTCAAATTTAGCAAAGAAAAGTAAAAAAAAAAAAAAAAAAAAAAAAAAAAAATCCAATCGCTTAACTATAGAAATTACATAGGTCAGACCAATTTTTGGCCATAAATTTAAGTTTAGGATAAATATTTGAGAACGAAACACAGAAATAGAAAAAAAAAGGTTTTTGAAAAGATATGGTCAATCCATTACGAAAACACGCCTATTCAAATATACTGAAAAATTTACCACCAAAAAAAATGAAAATTTTCAGATAAAAAACTCTGAAATGTTTCATATTTCTGCTCAAAACATAGATTGTGGGTACTCGTTAGAACCGCCTCGTCGAGGCGGTTCTAACGAGTACCCACAATCTATGTTTTGAGCAGAAATAAGAAAAATAATGTATACCCCTGTAAACCCCATTTTTACTATATAAAAGTGGGGTTTAATGGGGTCAAAATTATATAGGTATGTTTTCGTGATGCAGAACAAAACATTATCATGTAAAATAAAACCGCAAGCAAAAAACGTCTTTCAAAGTGATGTCGAAAGGACAGTAGAGTGTCATGTTTTTTTGGCTGGACTAGCTAGTTTCGGGCAATTACATCAAAGTCAGAGGGGGCTGTATATTGCATCTACCATTATCATACTATTAGACACTCGACTCTCGTTATCTCGAAGTCCAAGGGACTCTCTGAAATACTTCAAGATATCTGTTATAAGATTTGCAGATTTGAGGAAAAAATAAATCGAATAGCTGCTTTTCACAAATGAATATGCAGTTTGACTCCTGAAATAAGAGATACAGTTGGCCTCGTTATCTCGACCTCGCTTATCTCAAATAACCGCTTATCTCGAAGTGAAAATCTTGTCCCTGCCTAAACATGAAAATCTAACAACAGGTGAAAAATATTGTGGAAAAGAGGAGAAATTGCTCCTAGCAATTTCTCCTCTTTTCCACAATATTTTCACAAAATCTCTAACTTCAAGAGCCAAGTTACATATAAATTTGTTAAATGTGGTTGTTCGAATTATTTTTTCCTCAATTCTGCAAATCTGATATGTCGAGGTACGGATATCTCGAAGTATTTCAGAGAGTCCCTTGGAATTCTAGATAACTGCATATTGAAAATATTGTGGTAAATTGGAGAAATTGCTCTTTCTCCTCTTTTTCCACAAAATTTTGTTACCTGTTGTTAAATTTACAAGGCAGGGACCAGATTTTCACTTCGAGATAAGCGGATATTCGAGATAAGCGATTGATTGATTGATTGTGTTGGGATTCAACGACACGTCAACCCTTGTGGGTCATTTTGTTTCGTCTCCCAGAGAAAGGGAGAAAAGAGATAGAAGAGATAGTAAAGGTAATGAAAGAGAGGGACAGGGAAGAAAGAGGAACATGAATGAAAGAGAAGAAACAAGAGACATAAAAACATTCTCCCTCTACCCTTACCTGCTACAAGGATAGCAGGCCTTGCCCAACTGTGAGCCAATATCAGTTGGACGCCCCGATGACTTAAGATACACGACACCTTCGCCACACCCGACCACCTCCTCGAGATAAGCGAAGTCGAGATAACGAGAGTCAACTGTAATTTGATATTTTGGATTTTATCGATATGTCAAGTTTTGATATTTACAAGCTTAAACGAGCAATGCGGATAAACCGTCTGGGTTCAAGACACTACGGAAGTTATTGAATTTGAACTCAGTCCCAAATCCGACTACTGCACCGCAACACCCAGTCTCGTTCATAGAACCTTTTTGTTCAAGGAAGCTACATATTACTTTTGGTGAACACTGACCGTCACCAAACTGTGGAGATGATCAGGTTAACTTGGGTCTACGCTGGACGCCAGTATCATGTCGCATTTATTTTCGGGGTACTTTAACAGTGTTAAAGATTTTACCATATTTACTCTGCAAATTGAGGCATCTTAACTTCTTATTGTACTTGGCACCGAGATTATAAAACATTTTTATGCTCAACGCAGCTGAGCATGAAAAAAAATTATTTGCTAATAAATATAAAAATGCTAACAATAGTTGGCATTTTCATATTTATTAGCAGAGAAATTTTCATGCTCAGCTATGTATAGCAAGAGAAAACTTGCAACTGTTTTTAATTTGAATTTATTAGCAGGACGAATTTCATGCTCAGCTGAGTTGAGCATGAAAAAGTTTTATAACATCGGGACCTGTCTGTTTCGACAGGTCATTTATCTGTCTGTTACAAACAGACAAACAAGTAAACAAAATAAAAATAAATCAACAACAACAACAAAAATAAAATAAGAATAAATAAAAACAATAAGTGTAGGCCCTGATCATCAGACACCGCGGTCTGCCTAACCTGTCTGTCCTAATATTTGGGTTTTAACGTAAATTATGTGAAACATTACCATAGCCCATGAATAGTCCAGTAGTTAACCTCACTTGGTATCCTGCATGATTTTCTCTGAAATAAATAAATAAATAAATAAAACAACAAAAAACAGGTGGGTAAAACATAAACCGCGTCATGGCAAACAACAACTAAAAAAAAAAAAAAAAAAAAAAAAAAAAAAGCAAAAAAAAAAAAAAAAGGAAAAAAAAAAAAAACAACAACAACAAAAAAACAACAACAACAAACAAACAAAAAACAAACAAACAAAAAAAAAAAACAAAAACAAAACGAAACAAAACAAAAAAGCAAAATAATAAAAAATACAACAACAACCAACAACAACCACATTAGCGAATTCGCTCTGAAAAGGGGTTTACCCAACACAGAGGGCCCAATCAATAGTTACGGTGCAATCTAATAATTTAATAAAATGGTATATTGGCGAAATTCAATTTTGGCGCTTTCATAGTTCAATATGTATGCTATACCATGGATATATAAATTTTAAGAATAGTGATTGACATATTTTGACACTTTTGATTATTAGTGAAAAATACGTCATTTGAGGTACTTCACAATAGTTAAAAAGTGAGTGCAATAATAAATGCAGGTGTAAAAAGATAAACATGCGCATGCATTCATTGAGAGTTTACAGACAGACAGATAGATAGATAGATAGGAAAGATAGATAGATAGATAGATCTTCAGAACCAAGAAAGCTTTGATATTTATAAGCTTGTTCAAACGATGATCCTAGGATGACCTTTGACCTTTTTACAGCAAGATAGATAGATCGGGCAAGCAGGCAGGCAAGCAGGTAGACAGACAGGTAGATAGATTGTTGGATGTACTGACGAATGGAACGATGAAGATAATTGTTTGATTTTTACGTCCCTTTCAATATTATATCGAGACGATGGAAAAGTGATAAGCAAAGTTCTTGTGCAATGAAACATCTTTCAGTCATGAGCTGATTTCCGCCTCCAGCAGGATTCGAACCCGGGACCTTGCGATCCGAAGTCAGGAACGCTAACCACTCGGCCACTCCAACACTTCGACAGGTGGAATGACGAACTTAACATAAACAAACGTTTAACCCTTTCAGTCCAAGAGACCAAGACAGATACTTTTGCAAACAGTGTAGATCCAGATGAGACGGCTCATAATGAGCCGTCTCATCTGAATCTACACTGTTTGCCATTCTACTCTTTTATTACAACTGCCACCCTTTTGGCAGCAATGAATGTGTCCAAATGCAGCGATGGCAGTCTAATTCAGAAACTCAAGTTGGAAGAGTTTAAATACAATACCTCCTTTTTTCCTTCAATACAAACAGACTGTGGCCACTCCTGGGTGAATACAAAGTAGTCCCACTTTGGTATGTTCTGTGCATAGCTACAATGTATAATAAAAATACGAGACATTTTGTCCAGATACCAGAGGCGGATTCAGAGGGGGTTCGTGGGGAAGGGTGGCGGGGGGGGGGGGGGGGGTGCGGTCATCGAACGCCCCTTTGAATCAAAATTTCATTTTCACCGGAAAGTTTGAATGAATTTGGGACACATTTCTGTTTACTTCTCTTCAACAAGTCCATTCCACTACCTGTGAACGTGTGTTAAATTGCTTGGTGAGTGACAAACAATGTAGACCTTGATTAGACGCCGTGTCTGTCCGAATACGTACAGTAAGTACGGGAATACGATAAAATCTACCCCTCAGAAATCCTCCTGGATCCGCCCCTGTGATACAGTTTTCAAACACTAATAATTCCAACTCATCAGGCTTACACTAATTATGTACAAGCTTGTTGTTCGAAAGCAAATTCAGAACGGCATTTATACTGCGATAACTACACTGCGGAGGACTATTGGAACTTTTTCATTCTGGAAGAACGAATTCTATTTTTGTGGATTTAACTGACGTGTAAACGACTCTCAAACTTAATATAAGACCATTGGCCTTTATTCAGTTTGCGAATAGTTCGCGGGCGTTTACACGTCCACAAAATCCGCAAAAAATGAAAGTCTTTCCTATAGAGGAGCCGGAACTTCACGATTAAACATTACAGACATTTTGCAGATATGAACGCAACGTAACAGATACGAGGAACTGGATACGATCGGTAGAGTTTCCGCCAAGTCCGCCAAAGAGACGACTTCCGTGACTTCCTGTGTCTACTCTAAAAGGAAAGAATTTGCTCCCACTGGGAGCAAATTCTTACCTTTACGAGTAGACCCCTTTTCATGAGCGGCAAAAGTAATTTTGACAGAGCTGCCTCCCCTGACAATGCAACATTTCCCCCTTAATCCCAGGCTAAAATAAAACTGAACGCATAAAAAAGAACCTTATGCCATGTACTCAGGGCTGTTTATCCGAATTCTTAGGGTAGACACTTAACTGTACCATGTCTAAGGCAAGGAATAACGCACGAATATCGTCTTTATCTTAAACATTGAAATAACTCTTTACCATAATTGCCCTAAAATTTGAACTAAACCATTCTACTTGCTTCTGGTGTGTCTAAAACTGTGTGTAAACCTCTATCAGAATGCCGTCTGCAACGATTTTGCTTAGCGCGTCGTCTGTGTAGTCCGGAAACAGTCATTCAACGTTTCCGATTGTATCCAAACCACTCAAAAAAAAAAAAAAAAAAAATCCTTTGAGTGCTTAGTTTGAAACTGGACTCATCACGAAAACATACCTATATGATTTTGACTCCCTTAAACCCCACTTTTATACAGTAAAACTGGGGTTTACAGGGGTATACATTATTTTTCTTATTTCTGCTCAAAATATAGATTGTGGGTACTCGTTAGAACCGCCTCGGCGAGGCGGTTCTAACGAGTACCCACAATCTATGTTTTGTGCAGAAATATGAAAGATATCTGAGTTTTTTATATGAAAATTTTCAGTTTTTGGAGATAAAATTTTCTATATATTTGAATAGGCATGTTTTCGTAATGTGTACCATGCACAAAAGGACCTTCGACAAGACTCAAATACACATTCGTTGCAAACATCCTTTGACCATACTAGTAGGATTCATTGCGCACATAACGCGTGTACATTAGGAAAAATATCTGCAATAAAAGATTATTCAACATTAAATATTTCCCTCCTTTTGTCACTGGGGCTGCTCTTAAAGGAAAGAATTTGCTCCCTCAGGTAGCAAATTCTTTCCTTTAAGAGTAGCCCATTTCGGAAGCCATACAAAGGATGAGTTATAAGGATTTGTCTTGGTCTGCGTAAAATTCATTCCATTCTATGTATAGCACTGTTTATGTGTTTCTTCTTCTGTGAACTTTATGTCATGGTTTACTTTCTTTCTCTTGATGTCACTGGTGGGATAGGATCTGTGATTGTGACTATTTCTGGACATCATTTATACTAATTTTCACCTTGATCACTGTCAGTTGTGTTATACAGTCGACTCTCGTTATCTCCACTTCTTGAGTAACCGCTTTCGAAGTGAAAATCTGGTCCCTGTTTAATAAGGAAAATCTAACAACAGGTAGCAAAATATTGTGGAAAAGAAGAGAAATTGTTCCTTGGGAACAATTTCTCCTCTTTTCCACAATACATTGTATTTTTAATATATCTCTAACCAGGAGTCAAATAACATATTCATTTATGAAATGGAGTTGTTCGATTTATTTTTTCCTCAATCCTGCAAATCTGATATGTCTGGGTTTGTGGGGTTGGGGAGTGGGGGCGAGGGGGGTGTTTGTTGGGGGGGGGGGAGAGTTTTTCAGAGAGTCCCTTGGACATCGAGATAACAAGAGTCGACGCTATCTGGTTCTGGAATGATATTGGTCAATTTTGATTGTTATTGATTGAGAATTATTTTATATGATATTAAATGTTATTAAAAAAAACCTCTTTTCTGGACCAGCGTTACTGTCAATGTACAATGATAATAAATGTGTTTAAACATGTTTCCATATATAATTGTAAAATTGTTATTATTTTTGGGTTTAAGTAACTTACCAAATCACAAGGATACTTGACATTAAAACTAGATGCCACCACGCTGCCATTGTGTAGATTTCCTGCAATAAATTAACAATAGAAATATTATGCGAGGCTTGATCAATAAATTCGAGAACTTTTCGGATAGAATCTTAAGTATACATTACGAAAACACGCCTATTCAAATATATAGAAAATTTCACCTCCAAAAACTGAAATTTTTCAGATAAAAAATTCTGATATTTTTCATATTTCTGCTCAAAACATAGACTGTGGGTACTCGTTAGAACCGCCTCGGCGAGGCGGTTCTAACGAGTACCCACAATCTATGTTTTGAGCAGAAATCAGAAAAATAATGTATACCTCTGTAAACCCCAGTTTTACAATATAAAAGTGGGGTTTAAGGGGGTCAAAATTATATAGGCATGTTTTCGTGACGAAAGGGATATTAAAATAAATACCAATAACTGTTGACACCAAATTTTGGCTTTCAGATGATAGTATTTCGCATGAGCTTGTGACATCATCATCTTCAGCATAGGACGTCACATGAGGTACATAAATCCATCACCGGGTTGAAAATATTAGCTTAAATGATTTCTTTACCGATAATGATAATTTTGTTCTGTAAAAAGTATCTTTTGTTTACGCATAGCTCCTACAATTACACTGCGACTCAGTACGGCAGGACATATCACAACTGAATTATATGCTAAAACGTCATTTTTTCCCCGGAATTTCGAGATACTAAAATTGCAATACAAGTTTCTGCGGTATATAAACAGGTGAGCTGTTTTGATATGCACAAAAAGTCCCATTGTTGCTTTGCATATTTATTAACTTACAAAAAATGTAAAAAAAAAACAACAACAAAATAATCATTTAAAATTTCCAAACTTGTAAGAAACCATCATATACGCCTTTCAGTAAACATATTTCAGACATTACAACATGTTCCGTTCCGAATACTAAATGAACACATACCACATTTATTGTCGTATATCTCCTGAAATTTTCGTTAAAATCGGTTCAACCAAAGACCACTTATTTAAAAAAAATAAAGACACCCAATGCCTTGTTTTAGCAGCTTCTATCATATGACGTCATGAACGTTTTGTTGACGTCATGCGAAAACCGTTTTCCGCGGTTTGCACACCAATTACGACTTAACTTGTGTTGCAGTTTATTCTGGTAGAAAAGTATGGGAAATATATAGAAACAAAGCCATTCGATCCAAGGCTCTCAAATTTATTAATCATCCAACGTAGCTCCAGATAGAGGGGTGGTGGTATCCAGATAATATCCTATTTTTTTTTTCATGAAAACACACGTCATTGGTACTCATTTGAATGCCTCGCCGAGGCGCCTCTAATGAGGACCCGCAACGTATATTGTCATGATAAAATAAGAAAATATCAATACTGTTCGGTTGAAAATGGCCTTATCTGGAACTATGATAAAATCAAAGTAAAATGTCGTAAAAAAAAAATCATATAGCGTCGCTGTTATTCAGTGGCTAACGTCATATCATAAAAATGATAAGCCTACACGTTACCTAAGGCTGGCTAATCTTAGCTGAAAAAATAATCGATTATCAGTGCTGCCATTGTGATTGATAATCGATTAGTAATCACTAAAGATCTGGTAATAATTGTACCTTACTGATTGAGCATGACTCTTACCATATGTTATACTTAACAGTATGTATTTGGTCAGACAGGCGTGAGCAAACAGTGTAGACACAGATGAGACGCCGCAAATGCGGCGTCTCATCTGGGTCTACACCGTTTGCCACTCATCCAGCTATTTAAGACACTAAAGTGGGTAGTAAATTGTACTTGTTCAAATTTTGGATAAAGTATGGTTAGGAGTTGAGGTGTCTGAATAGTAACGGTAAATACGGTAGAGTAAATCAAATGATCGATTATTAGCAAATCTGTAGTGATAATCATTTTGTAGTATTTTATCGATCAATTATCCGATTAATTGTGCCAGTCTTAATGTTACATAACATTTGGTCACTGGCGCGTAATGTCTTCACGGCGTCCGTGACAAGGTTTTGTTTTCTGTTGAAAAAAAGGTTCCACTTCTATGGCCATAAAATGCAGTTTAAAAGTCGTATGATAAACAGAATCTTACTTTCGTGGTCATTTCATATGAAATGCAATGACATGACCACTCATCCAAGATCTTTTATGTTCTCAAGCAAGATCCTCTATATACAAGCACTTGCCATTTTTTAAATAATATCTTAATATAAAAATACCTCATTACGAAAACAAGCCTATACAAATATACTGGAAAATTCATCAGCAAAAACTGAAAAATTTCGGAGAAAAAATTCTGATAATTTTTTCATATTTCTGCTCAAAACATAGATTATGGGTACTTGTTAGAACCGCCTCTCCGAGGCGGTTCTAACAAGTACCCGCAATCTATGTTTTGAGCAGAAATTAGAAAAATAATGTATACCCCTGTAAACCCCAGTTTTACCACACAAAAGTGGGGTATAAGGGGGTCAACATTATATGAGCGTGTTTTCGTGATGTGCCTATTTATAATATTGAGACTTCAAAAATAGTAAAGAGTAAAAGAAACATAATAATTTCGGTGTTTATCTGGCACAAACATGATTTAGAGTTTTAGATGAAGAGGTTGCACATTGGATCAATTTGTTAATTTAAATAGTAATTAAAGTATACCTAGTAACCTAATTTGATATTTACATACCTGAAGCTATTTAGTAATTTCTGCGGGAAATATAAATCATTATTCTTTGGAAGAAATAATTTTTACTAGCACAAAGAAATGTTTCCTTTTGGACGATATCACGCCGCGCGACGAGTGTAGATGACATAGCGTCGCAAAACTTACTGACGTCATTTGAAAACGTCAAAAGAGTAAAAAGCAGAATCTGAAGAAGTAGAATTGTTTTTTTTATGTATATTACATGCATTAAGCCGCAATAGAGTACACCATTTAAAAGGCTTTTGTGGCAAGTCTAGTCTGCCAGTTTGTTTACGCTGTCATTTCTATTTTGGGTCGGCGTAGTAATAAATAATATATTTAGGATAGCTTTTGTTTTTATCCTAAATGATATTGACAGCAGGGTCAAAATCTAGGCTGTTCATATGTTACACAAAAAGTAGTTCCGGTTAAAGAGATTTAATTCCCCGGCTAAGAGGAAATATTTCTTCTTAGAAAACAAGGAAAATACCAGTTTTATGTCTGGTAGAAATCATGGTATTTCTTGGTTATGCATGTAATATATAAGATAATGCACCTTGAGTTATCAGGATACATTTCCCTTGATACAGGAAATATTTCCCTTGAGATTTGCTCTTCTTATAAACAAACTCATCCTATTGAACCTATTTGTTTAATATCGGATTTGCAACTCTCTCGGTAAATACTTCCTGTATTTGAAACACAGGGTGCATTAAGATCTATACGTTTCTTGCTTTTAAAGGAACTCATTTCAGAATAAATCTTTCTTCACTATAGCTGGCATTTGGTGCTGTAAAATATTCCCTTGTACTTCACTTTGGCCTAGCATGTTAACCTTATTAGGATGTATTTAAAAATTGAATATTGCTTTAACTAAACAACATAGCATACCATAGCATAAATTTATTCGGCATTAAACATTTTAGCCTACAAACCCACAGAATGAGACGTGAAACATACACATTTAATGTAAAAGGACATGTATTTATATAAAGAGAACAACAACACATTTGCTGAGAAGCATTTATGATAAATATAGATAACTTAAGAGTGCTTGTTAATTTCTAAGGGTTTATATCTCTTATCGCATAGTATATACATTTTGCTAACTTTGCAGTAATTTGTTTAGAAGAAGTCATCATAAAATTCTCAAATTTATTAATATTTGGCCAGTGACAATAATGTTGCTTGAAACACGTTCGTGTCAAATCCATTCAGAGGGGCACACAATCAGGAAATGGCAATCATCTTCTATAGCAATCATGTAACAGTATTTACAGAGTCTCTTATGTTTAGGTACACTGTCATATCTTAACCCTTTCATCCCTGAATTTCTGTAGTGGACTCTTCCATTCTTGAATTTGGACTTGTCCACTGAAGCAAATAGGGTTTTCAGTCTAAAATCAGAAACAGAATGGCAAACGGTGTAGATCCTGATGAGACGGCTCTGGATCTGCACCGTTTGCAAAAGTATCTGTAATGGTACACAAGGATGAAAGGGTTAAACTTCGAAACATGAACAGTAGCACGATTCATTACTCTTCATGAATAGACTCAATAAAATCTTTATTTGATGTGTATATCTTACTTCCCAGTGTTCTCTCCTTTCCGAATTTATCAACATTACGACTGAGGATAATGGATGTGTGACGGTCGTAAAACGTCTCATGGTACTTCTCTTTATTTTAATACACATCACGAAAACATGCCTATATAATTTTGATCCCCTTAAACCCAACGTTTATGTAGTAAAACTGAGGTTTACAGGGGTATAAATTATTTTTCTTATTTCTGCTCTAAAACATAGATTGTGGATACTCGTTAGAACCGCCTCGCCGAGGCGAGGCGGTTCTAACGAGTACCCACAATTTATGTTTTGAGGAGAAATATGAAAAATATTAGAGTTTTTTATCTGAAAATTTTCAGTTTTTGGAGGCGAAATTTTCTATATATTTGAATATATGTGTTTTCGTAATGATATTTTAATGTCCTTTGGGATCGCTAAGCTCATTTGAATTCATTTGAAATAGAATAGCGCTAAATGTAGGGCAGGGAGACGTTATATTATTCGTCACGAAAAGACTCAATAAAATCAAGTCTACTATATTCGATAATTTTATGCTAGTTTTTCCCCTCAGATTTTTAAAATGAAGGTCCCCGAGATCTCCCTTATGTGTTGTTAAGGGGTCCTTTAATAAGATTTAAGGGTTTGTTGTTTTAAAGAGTTTAACCATTAAAGCACTAATCACAACAACAACAACAGACGGCACTTTGAATTTTGAATTTGTTTTTGTTTCAGAGAAAATAAAGCATGACATTTCATGTGAATTGTCGATTCGCATAAAATGTCAGGTTTTATTTTCTCTGAAAAATAACAAAATAAAATTTAAATGTCTGCTATATTTGCTTAGCGCTCTAAGGGTGACTATTGCCTAAATACCCAAGGATCAGTAATAGATTAAAATACAAAGCCGGTCTATAGATAAACAAAATTGATTTCGGGTTGATCATATATGCATCACTAAGGACCCTTGCCCCTAACTTTTGAGGAGCCAAACTAACAAAGTTTTGGGATAAAAACTGCCAAGATGTAAGTCAATGAAATCTTCATTATGGAATCTTCACTAGTGAATGTTTTTTTTTTTTTTTTTTTTTTTTTTTTACGCAGGACTGGAAGAATATTTTGATCCATAAGCCTACGCTGTAAACACCAACAAATCTATTTGAATAGCAGCATATTTAATAGGTTAAAACGGCAGATTTTGTATAATACTAACTAATTACCGCTTTGATGAGCTCCAGCGTGTTGATTTATCAGTTTTTCACAGGCAGTTATTCATCGGAAAGACGCATGGACTGACTTCTCTCCGAACAATTTTTGAAGCTTACATTAGTTAAAACAACTGTTAACCCATTTATACTAAAGGGACTTTTCTACCATAACTCTTTGGACTGGTCTGTTCCAGCAGAAGGAATGTCTGTTTATTTTTTTTTTATTATAGCCATGTTTTATAGAAATTCCTACATTTCATGCAAATAATGTAGACCCTGGTCAGACACCGCGTTCTGTGGCTTCTGATCTGGGTCTACGCTGTTTGCCAATGTCCATTTAATGGGGTGCTCGGCATAAATGACTTAATGAAAAGAGAACTCTCTTGTCACCATTACGAAAACATGCCTATTCAAATATATAGAAAATTTCACCTAAAAAAACCTGAAAAATTTCAGATAAAAAAAACTCTGATAGTTTTCTTATTTCTGCTCAAAACATAGATTGTGAGTACGAGGCGGTTCTAACGAGTACCCACACTCTATGTATTTGAGCAGAAATAAGAAAAATAATGTATACCCCTGTAAACCCCAGTTTTACTGTATAAAAGAGGGGTTTAAGGGGGTCAATATTATATAGGCATGTTTTCGTGATGACGTCAATTCAGGCTAATAAAAATATACAGTCCAGTCCAATAACATTGCGCTGCCGTTTATTTTTCGCATTCTACATTCACAGCCTCTCTACCTATATCTCTCATTATCAATTTCACTATTCCCTACACTTGAGCATTTTGTTTAAATTACTTTAGGAAAGATGAGCTAACACATGCAGATGTGTCACTTTCGCAGAATTTAGCATAATACGAAAAAGTCCGAAGATTTCCGAATGCAAATTCATTACGGAAACGTGCCTATTTAAATATACTGAAAATTTTATCACCCAAAAAACTGAAAATTTTCAGATAAAAAATTCTAATATTATTATATTTCTGCTCAGAACATAGATTGTGGGTACTCGTTAGAACCGCCTCGGTGAGGCGGTTCTAACGAGTACCCACAATCTATGTTTTTTTTGTGCAGAAATAAGAAAAATAATGTATACCCCTGTAAACCCACGTTTTACTATATAAAAGTGGGGTTTAAGGAGGTCAACATTATATAGGCATGTTTTCGTGATGAATACTAGCCAAAAACTAAGATTTTTTTTTTTTTTTTTTGTATCAAAGCCTACTGAGTCTGACAACGTTGCAGAGGATCTAACCAATAACTTATTTGAGTCAACCATCATGTTTTATTAGCTCAACACACTTATCATGCGCGTTGTTCGGCGACAAAATTGGCAGTTCATTTTCAAAGGGATATCCCTATTCAAATTATTCTTGTCCTGTATGATAACATAATCAGAGGCCTTTCATCATTAAAGGTAAAAATTCTCAGAAAAAAATCTTAGTGGTTTTGCCAGGTTCGAACCAACGTCATGCAAACTGACCAATGCGATGACGTCGCCTAGCACTGCAATGTCTGTCGTCTTTTCTTATTTCCCTATACCCAGACATCCCAACAAAAGGTCATTCAAATAGCGCTTATTTTATTATTATTAAAGACACATATTCCATTGCGTAACATCCTAATGACCCTATTAGTGAAATATGCAGATAACAATTCATACTTCTGCGGTGACCTATGGGTCTCAAACAGGTAAGGGCCACACATAGGGGAATCTGTTTAGAGAAGAAATTAATGGCTGGAAGAATAGAATAAGTTTTTATTCATTTATCCATTTGGAACCATTTTGATAAAGTATAGAATTCGAAGATAGAAAAGGTTCATAAACAAGTGTAACTTTATTTATTTCAAATCACTCAGATAGGTGTTTATTTATTTATTTATTTATTTATTTATCAGGAATTAAATATTTAAATAACTCTGATAACTTTGATCTCTTGAAGTGTTCATCTTTTACCTGATACAAAAATAATAGTAAATAAAGAAATAGATAAAAAAAACAACACAAAAACTGTCTTCATTATTTTTCCTTTATTTTTTGACAGCGCTGAAAACTAAGAATTAACTTAATGTTCAGATAAAACAGTGACACTTTATTAGATTATATTCATTTCCCCCTTTCTGGCCCCACCTAACCTGACTTCAGACAATGAAAATCACCTCATAATCACTTACATGTAGATTAGACCAGCCTTTGATGTGAGCCACCACTATCAGGGCTTTTTATTGGGTGCAATCATGATGGACCACCAGTGAAAACAGGAGCGTACGTATGTGTCTTTAAATTTCGGGTCGTATATATATATATATATATATATATATATATATATATATATATATATATATATATATATATATATATATATATATATATGGTAGACTGGCTCCAGTCTCTAGTGACAAAATAATTTTTCTTATAATCTATTTAATAATCCACTAAAATAAAACCAAAGTAATATCATGACTACAGAGCTGGTCACTCTAGTGACAAGCCTTTACAGTCATGATATTTTTTTGGTTTTATCTTAGTGGATTATCAAACAGGATTATGAGAAAAATATTTAGTCACTGGAGACTGGAGCCAGTTTAATACATTGGAAGAACATGCGGGTACACATTCAGGAGACTTGTCAATGGACAGTGAGGACTTTAGTTGTTCTCATATGCCTCGAAAGCAAACTGTCTAATGACGCTTACGTTTTACCTCATCTTAAAATAAATAAATAAAAAAGATAAATAAAACAGAAAATAAATAAATAAATAAATAAATAAATAAATAAATAAATAAATAAATAAATAAATAAATAAACAAATAAAAATGAATAAATAAATAAATAAACAAATAAAAATGAATAAATAAATAAATAAATAAAATAAATAAACCAACAATTGAATAAATAAATAAACAAATGAATAAATGAATAAATAAATACAAAAAAAAATGTATAAAGATAGATATAAATAAATAAAAACAAGGACAATGGAGGCAATTTGTCAAACTGTTTTGTTTCCCTTCTGGAAAGGAGTCTACTCTAAAAGGAAAGAATTTGCTTCCCATGGGAGCAAATTCTTTCCTTTTAGAGTAGACCCTTTAAGAAGGGGCTTGGTGTACAGGATAGAAAACAGGAAGTCACAAAAATTGCCTCCCTTTTATAAAATCTCCCTGTGATAAAAAAAAAAACTACAAAGTTTATCCAGGCCTCTAAAATTTAATTGTCTTGAGACTGGTCTTATGCTCGTAAGAAACATGAATCTAACGAATATTTAGAGTAATTTTATGAATAGATACAATGTAAAATAAATTTTACGCACATCCATAAAATACCTACTATTCAAAAGCAGTGTTAAAAATCCGCCTTTATCTCTTGTCCAAGTGACTTCGTATGTGTGCAGTGAACTGGTTTAATAGGAAGTTTAAAAGTCGCACAAGGAAGGAGACATGTCATTTTATTTTCCTGTTTAAACAACCAATCAGATACAATACATCCATAGTGTCCTATTTGAGGGGTCAAAATATTTCACACACAGCTGAACACGCTGATCACGTATTCTTTATTTTATAACACTGATCCAGGTCACACATTACGAAAACACGCCTATTCAATTATATTGAAAATTTTACAACTAAAGAAGGAAAATTTTCAGATAAAAAATTGTGATATTTATCATATTTCTGCTCGAAACATAGATTGTGGGTACTCGTTAGAACCGCCTCGGCGAGGCGGTTCAAACGAGTACCCACAATCTATGTTTTTTAGCAAAAATAAGGAAAATAATGCATACCCCTATAAACCCCAGTTTTACTATATAAAAGTGGGGTTTAAGGGGGTCAAAATAATATAGGCGTGTTTTCGTGATGAGCATTTTCTACAATATTGCATAAGCGCCCAGCGAATATATCGACCAGCCTGCGTATCCGCGCAGTCACTTTCATAGTTGGCAAATTTATCAAATTCATTTTGTCTCATTTCTGAAAAGGGGATCTACTTTAAAAGGAAAGCATCCGAGCAGTCTGATAAGGCTTCATAGGGCACTCTATGGAAAGACAGATATATACAAATAGTCTTCAAACGGACAGCGATGACTCTGATCAGCCTGCACGGATGCGCAGGCTGATCTGAGTCTTCGCTGGGCACACATATACTACCTATTAAGCTCACAGCAAAGACTCTAATCAGATTGGGCGGATGCCCTGGCTAATCTTAATTTTCACTGGGCGCACATACTTGTTTGTTAGTTTTGTCATGCGGTGCAGGGCTCATATGATTTTGGTATTCATTAATCATCGGCGAGAGAAATAAGAAATAAAATAATAACAAGAATAATAAGAAATAAAAAAACAAAAACAAAAAAAAAAAAAAAACGCAAAAAAAAACACGGAGAAATATTTTTTTCTATATTTTTGGTTGAAACAGAACACCGCCTTGACAGCTATGTATGCGGATCATGGTCTGAAAAATAGTAGTAATCTATTTGCTTGCCATGAATTTTTCGAAGAAACACTGGATGATATTTTAAGTTTATTTTATCACAGCTACTGTTTCTTGTAGTCTAACCAGGATCAAGTTAGACATCGAGTGTGCTTATTCAAATTTAAGAGCAAAAACGATAAAGGACGTACAGACAGGATAACTACGTACAGACAGGGTAATTACCATGTACATAAAACTTCTTTACACCGACATTCGATACAACGACAAATTTCTTTATAATGACAATTTGACTGTCACGAAACCTTCGCGTAAGATGTAAAAATTAGTCACAAATTATGCAAGAATATTGTATTTAATACTTTTAAGAAACTTATGTTTTGGTTATTTGTTAGAATCGCCTCACTGAGGCGATTCTAACAAATATCCAAAACATGAGTTTTATGAAGAAATAAGAACAAAACAAGACCCTTCTTACATATCAATCTGCTCATTAAGAGTTCTTTACAATAGGAAATTCAGTTTAGTAGTAATATCTTCTCGTTACAACGACAACATCTTTGGGAACAAATACTGTCGTTGTAACGAGGGTTCACTGTTTTTTTTTCCTTAAAAAGGACTGAATACACTTAGTAGATTCTCTACCATTTTGTATAAAGAAGGCAACTCTGTGATTTCCTGTTCGTCTTCCTGCACATCAAACCCATTCTGATAAGGAGACGATTCTTAAAAGTAAGAATTTGCCTCCGTGTGGAGCAAATTCTTTCCTTTTAGAGTAGAACCCTTTTCAGAAGGGGACAAAACAATTTTGACAAAGTTACCTCCCATGAAAAGGTATCAGTTCTCCTTAACTTTATTCGTATCTCTTCGCATATTGAGTAGAATTTAAGCAGACGACATTTTGAAGTACTTCTAGGAAACAATTTTCATGGAAAGCCAATCTTATTTTTGGGAACGAAGTGAACGCCCAGAGAGTGGCAACGCTTCAATCAAGGAATACATATATTTTGACTTCCTTTTTCTTATATAGCTATTTGTTAAGAAAAGATACCTGTAAGTTGTTTGAAGGTAAACTGTCAAAGAGTCGCATCTTGTGATAACCTCGTTTTGGTCAGACGTTATAACAGCATATGTACAAATCCCATTACGAAAACACGTCTATTCAAATATACTGAAAATTTTACCACCAAAAAATGAAAATTTTCAGATAAAAAAATTCTATATTTTACATATTTCTGATCAAAACATAGATTGTGGGTACTCGTTAGAACCGCCTCGGCGAGGCGGTTCTGAGTACCCACAATCTATGTTTTGAGCAGAAATAAGGAAAATAATGTATACTCCTGTAAACCCTATTTTACTATATAAAAGTGGGGTTTAAGGGGGTCTACATTATATAGGTATGTTTTCATGATGTTCCGATTGTGGATATGCGAAGTCTATTCTGGGAATAAACAGCTCGGTTTATGAAGTGAAACAAGGTTCAGTCTGGTCCGGGTGTGTGCAAATCGCAGGTACCAGAAGACAGACAGTTTCCTTTTTTTCATGGTTGTGCTAATAATATTTCAATGGGCTTGACGCATAAGGTATAGGCTTTGCACCATTATGTATGTGAGATAAATTCATGACTTCCTGTTTAAAAAAGAAGAGGTGAAAATTCTTTCCTTTTAGAATAGGTCCCTTTTCAGAAGGCATGTTAAACATTTCGACAGATTTGCCATCTCTGTAAGTGATTCATTCCTCTTACATGAGCTGTACCATTCTGGGCATATGTGGACAGCGAAGGCCCAGATCAGCCTGCGCGGGCGCGCAGGCTGATCTGGGCCTTTTCTGTCCACTTTCAGAATTATTGGATACTGTAGCATGCATCGCTGTAGAGCAGAGGTCCTTATCAGAATTGTTGTGCTTCGCTGACCGATCTGGATTTTTATTGTTCGCATTGTCCCCAAAGACCTCTTTTCATATGGGCTGCCGTCGGAAACCGGAACAAACTCGGTATTCCGTAATCAAGCGAAATCTCCCGATTGGAGTTTTTCAAATCAAGTCAGTCCCCACCCATAGTTTTTCTTGTTTTTTTTTTGTGCAGAGAGCTGCAACACAAATATAAAATGATTTTCTTGATAATCCAGTTCTTCTTTCGTGACATTATTGTTTCTGTATTTCAAGCACAGGATGATTTTTGCATTAAAGTGAAAACAAGATGGTGACTGATTTTCAAATTAAACCGCGCCTCCTGAAATTCATGCACTGACTGGAACTAGTTTGGTAGGAAATCAGAACAGCTGAATGTGAAAATTCAAAGGTAAAACATGAATGAAAATGTCATAAACAGTTTGTTTGGTTGTTTTGATCGATTACGGAGAAATAATTCACTCGTGTTCTAAGGTTTGCTAGTAAAAAACTCATTCGCTTCGCTCACTCGTTCTTTTACGCGTAAGCGTTAGAACGCTAGTGAATTATTTTTCCGTAATCGATAAAAAAACAACAACAAAAAACAAAAAACAAAAAAAAAAAACAAACAAAAAAAAAACAAAAAACAAAAAAAAACAAAAAAAACTCTATATTAACCAGTGTGGGGAATCCACCTGATCAAATGATTAGATGCACAGAATTTGTTACTATTTTTAGCTCTGTATCAGGTAGAATGTTTAAGAATATCTAGATTTATACCTGATGGAATTTGTTCAAATAAAGCACAGAGTACGCGAAAAATCAAGCTTTTTCTGGTGGTGAAAGCGCTATTCTACAATCAGGTCTGATTCTCGAGAACATTCGGAGAATGTTTTTCGTCAGAAGTCATGTACATTTTCCCGGTAGCAAAGATTGACAGCAAACACATTCTTCCAACGTTCTCGAGAATTAGACCAAATCGCAGAATAGCGCTTACACCACCAGAAAGAGCTTGATTTTCCGCGTACTCTGCGCTTCATTTGAACAAATTCCATTTGGTATGAATAGAGGAATTCTAAAAAATCCCACCTTATGCGGAGCTAAAAATAGTAACAAACTTCGTCATTTGGTCACGTAGATTCCCTACACTGTTAACGCTTATCATGCTGGGAAATTTTAAGAAGACATTTTGAAATATTTTTCTTATTTTTCCACAAAATACAATGTAGGATTTGACATCCTAAGGAGACAATTTGCATGAAATGTCAAATCCTATTTTCTTCGACAAACAAGAAAATTACAAATGTATAGTAAAGTTGTCGTCTGCTGATTGTTTCCTAGCATGCTAAGCGTTAATACATGTAATAGTGGTAAATCTTAAATTGATACTGTAGCAATAATGGACAATTCGTTCAAAGACCTAGAAAGATTAGTTTACCGCAGAAAAGAAAAACGAAAGAAAACGAAACACCGTGTCATGTACAAAATGTGAAGAGTCAGACCATCTTTCAGATTCGTGCATTCTTATCTATGTATTGAATGTTGATTTAACCTTTGTCCTGCTGAATAAATTAAGATGCCACACCCACTTCTAATTGTTAGCCAATGAGATAACTTGATCCAGATTTTTGCTATAATATCACATTCTTAATGGCAAACAGTGCAGATCAAGATCAGTTGGCTTCCTCAGAAGCCAACTGATCTGGATCTACACTGTTTGCAAAGGCATTGAAATTCCGGGTTCAGCAGGACAAGGGTTAATGTGGATTTATAATTTTCGGTAGATTTGTCAGTAGAAATGCGCATCCGAACAGGCCCCGAGGTTATAATATTTTTTCGTGCTCAACTCAGCTGAGCATGAAATTTTCTCTGCTAAAAAAGTATGAAAATGCCAACGATAGATGACATCTTAATATTTATTAGCTGAGAAATTTTCATGCTCAGCTATTTTTAGCAAGAAAGAATTTGCAAGTGTTAATATTGAAGATTTATTAGTAAGACAGACTTCATGCTTAGCTGAGTTTAGCATGCAAAATGTTTTATAACCTCGGGACCTGGTGGATACGTCTTTCCTGTTAGTAAACAGGTTTGACTTATCAACCTTTTCGGATGCGCATTTCGGATGAGCTAAATCTTCGCTTTTTTCACATGCCATACTGCTGGTTTTACGATGACCTGGTCCAGTGACATTGTTTTCCTTATACACAGAAACCTCTTTATACCGACACTCGATATAACGACAAAATTCGTTATAATGACAATTTGACTATCACGAAACCTTCGCTTAAAAGGTAATATTAGTCAAAAATTATGCACGAATATTGTATATAATATTTTTAAAAAAAGAAACAACATATGTTTTGGATATTTGTTAGAATCGCCTCAGTGAGGCAATTCTAACAAATATCCAAAACATATGTTCTGTGATGAAATAAGAACAAAATAATACCTTTCTTACATATCAATCTGCTCATTTATAATTCTATTTAGCAGCCAATTCACTTTAATGACAACGTCTTTGGGAACAAATGTTGTCGTTGTAACGAGGTTCACTGTAATAAGAACTGTTAAGGGGAATGGATACATTTTCAGGGGAGGCAACTCAATCAAATTAGATTGCCTCCCTTCTAAGGAAAGAAATATCCTCACATGGGGAACATTGTTTTCAGAGTAGATCCATCCCAGAAGGTAGTGGTGTGCAAGAAAGCAAAGAGGAAATCACAAAAGTTGTCTCACCTTGTGAAAATGGCAGACCATCTACCATGTGTATCAATTACCCATAAGCCCCTAAAGTGAAACAAAACAACAACAACAACAACAACAAACAACAAACGAACGAACAAACAAATAAACAAAAACAAAAAACAAATCCAAAACAACAAAATAATAAACAACAACCAAAAACAAAACAACAACGAAACAACAACAACACAATAAAATCAAAACAACAACAGCAACAACAACAACGACAAATAGCAGCTATTTATGAGATATTTTGGTTGCATTTGCAAATAGTTAAGTTCTGTAGACCGTATTGAAGAAGAAGAAGAAGAAGAAGAAGAAGATGATGATGATGATGATGATGATGGTGATGATAATGATGATGATGATGATGATGAGGAGGAGGAGGAGGAGGAGGAGGAGGAGGAGGAGGATCTTCTTTGTTCGTATATACCATAAGGAGACTTTTCTTGCCTTATAATTTACATCAACATTCAAAATTAACACAAGCGAACTATGTGTTTCTTTGGATCTTTAACTTTAACTTTAAAATACATTTTTGTAGTTCTTACAGAAACATGCAGTTTCATTGTTTTGTTCAGTGTTAATTGTTTTTTACTCATACCCGGCGGTTTCATAGTTTTTCCCTCTTAAAAAATTTCCATTGTGTTTTTTTTCCTCTTCAAACACTTGACAACATTAGAGCCGCAACATCAGAAAACGTACCTTTGGAAATGTGCGCCCAGCGAAGATTCAGATCAGCCTGCGCATTCGCGCAGTCTGATCTGAATCTTCACAGGGCGCATTTAGGGAAGTCAAGGATGCAAAGTTTCTTCATACGAACAACGAAGACTCTGATCAGTCTGCGCGGATGCGCAGGCTGATTTGAGTCTTCGTTGGGCGCACGTGACAGAAGGTACGTTTTCGAACTTTATAGCCCATTTGAAAAAAAATTAGTTGGCGTTTTTAGTGCACTGATTAGCTAACATCTTGACAACATTATTGTTTACATGTCGAGTGTTTAAACTGAATCAAGACTCCGGAAAAGAGATTTTTCTTTGAGTATACATGCTGTAAACATGTTCTTTTCTTAATTTCTCATACAAACACGTTGTTGCGTATCTTAAGATCGCCTCGACAGCCACATGACTCGCGGAGGTGATTCACAAGCGTATGCTTGCATGGTGAAATAAGTAAAAAAAAACAAACACTGTGCATCTGGCTATATAATGTATGCTCAAGGAAAGTATAGAGTGTGTAGTTTATACTTTCCTGTCTTTTCGGACCAGTTCTCCAGTTTTGATTTATTTAACCCATACACGCCTAGGATATTGGCAATAGTGTAGACCCAGAATAGACGCCGCAGAGCTCAGCGTCTAATCTGGGTCTACACAGTTTGCACTAAACACAGGAATTTCTATAAAAGTTTTAATAATAAAAACCAAGCTGGCACCCCTTGTATTTGAAATGGACCTGTCCAAAGAATTGGGGTAGAAGAGTCCAATCGGCGTAAATGGGTTGAAACATGAATACCACACGAGTCGATACTGAGACCCGTGGGCAATCTTATAAGTGGTATTATTGTACATGTACAATATCAAAGGGCAATAAAACGCGAAAAGTTTTCGGCAAATTATAAAAAAATAAAGGAATGACCTGAGGACAATAAATCGCTCAAAACTAATAATAATAATAAAAAAAATGTAAATTGTCAGGCTGTTTGGCATAGACTAGCTAGTTTCGGCCAAGTAGGACTCATCAATGTCTCTCATATAGATCTTTTAACATCCCGGAATGAGCTAATGAGCATAATGTTTATGATTATTTTTGCTGCCTTCACAGATGAGGTAATAGGGGCTCAATGCAGACCGAACATATGCTTGTGATTAATTGTTTCGCTGCTACAGGCGACAATAATAGGCTTTTGTAGACAGCATAGATCCAGATGAGACTGTTCATAATGAGCCGTCTCATCAAGATCTACCCTGTTCGACATTCAGTCTTTCAACTTACATATAAACATTTCCGATCTATAGTTTGTTAAAAAAAAAACAAAAATAAAAAAAAAAACAAAAAAAAACAAACAAAACAACAACAACAAAACAAAAAAACAAAAAAACAAACAAACAAAAAAAAAAACAAAACAAAAAAAAAACAAAAAAAAAACAACAAAAAAAAAACAACAACAAAAAACAAAGTAGACGATAAACATAGTCTGAAATTTGGCGAGGAAAGAGTTAAGAGCTGCATCAGAATAACGGAGGAGGTTTTGCACATGTAAAACTGGTTTCACCATTTCATTCCAGAGTTTCTGTCATAATAGGCGCGTCTGTCTTTGAATTGGACACATCAACTGCTACTAATAGAGATGTAGGTCAAACGTCAAAAACGGAATGGCATACAGTTTAGATCCTGATGAGACGGCTCATGATGAGCCGTCTCACCAGGATCTACACTGTTTGCAAAAATGTTTTGGTCTGCAGGGCTGGAAGGGTAAAGCCCCTACCCCAGTAATTTTTTCTATGGCTCCTCTGTTGCGTTTCTTCTTTGTGTAGTCGGTGGTTTTCGTATGTGGCGTTTTGTTTTGTCATTGTTTATTTGTTTCCACATCGCTTCTGCTTTCGCATTACGAAAACACGCCTATTCAAATATATAGAAAACTTCACCTTCAAAAACTGAAAATTTTCAGACAAAAACTCTGATATTGTTCATATTTCTGCTCAAAACATAGATTGTGGGTACTCGTTAGAACCGCCTCAGCGAGGCGGTTCTAACGAGTACCCTCAATCTATGTTTTTGAGAAAAAATAAGAAAAAATATGTATGTAAACCCCTGTTTTACTGCATAAAATGGGGTTTAAGGAGGTCAAAATATTTAGGCGTGTTTTCGTGATGGTGACATAGGAAGACTGCGCTACGTGATGGTGGCGTTTTCTTGATATCTTTACTTATATTTTTCGACGTTACAAACTGCCTATTCCTTGGTACAAACACAACAGTAATTGGCTTCGTTGTGACACAATGTCCAATGTTTATGACGAAACAAGCTGTATGATACAATAAGTAATTCTAATATAGTAATACCGAATATTTACTGACTTAGAAAAAGATCCAGTTGAATTAACAAAAGAAAGCGCTCCACTGATTTTTTTATTTGTTTAAATAAAGTTAACCTTTAAAGCACCAATCACATCTGATAAAAGTCCACATTTTGAAATATTTATTTTGTTATTTTTTTTTTCAGAGAAACCATGGCTGGTGATTTCATATAAATTATCTGCCCTAGCAAACAATTCACATGAAATGCCAAGCCTTAGTTTCTCTGAAAAATAATATGAAAACTAGACATGTCCAGAGTACACAAATGCCCCAGCCCTTTGCTCCTCGCCCATATGGCAACAACTATTTTACAAATGCTCAATCTTGACTGTTATACATTCTGACGCCTAACTTTACCCCAGGGTATGATGCAGGTGCAACTATAGCACAGAGTTAAAGGTTAAAGGTTTAGGTCTGGGGAAGTAACATATAAAATTTCAACTTCTTAGCATAAAAGGTACTCAAGTTATGACCTCCAAGTGAAACGTGAATGTAAAGTTAACCTAAGTATAAACTTGAATGTCAATTTAAATATTTGTATACATTTTGATCCCTAGTCCCACCCAGGGCATGAAGGGTCAACTT
Organism: Anodontia alba; assembly: GCA_964016985.1. Lineage (NCBI taxonomy): Eukaryota > Metazoa > Mollusca > Bivalvia > Lucinida > Lucinidae > Anodontia > Anodontia alba. Next base: position 90,829,078 of record OZ024823.1, read on the forward strand.
TATCATAGAGATAAAGGTTCATGTATACGTAGGTAAGTAACATACCAAATTTCAACTTCCTAGCATAAAAGGTATACAAGTAATGATTCTGTGAATGCAGGTAACATACGCACGTATGCACGTGCAGATGTAACATCAGGGCGAAACGCTGCCCTAAGCAGGCGGGGGCATAAAGATGGATTGATGTGTACTACAATTGTGCTTAGCTCTTTAAGGGTTAACAGTTTAATAAGTCCCATATGACATTACGAAAACTTACCTATTCAAATATATTGAAAATTTCACCACCAAAAAAACTGAAAGTTTTCAGATAAAAATTCTGATATTTTTCATATTTCTGCTCAAAACATAGATTGTGGTACTCGTTAGAACCGCCTCGGCGAGGCGGTTCTAACGAGTACCCACAATCTATGTTTTTGAGCAGAAATAAGAAGATAATGTATACCCCTGTAAACCCCAGTTTTACTATATAAAAGTGGGGTTTGAGGGCATCAAAATTATATAGGTATGTTTTCATGATGTACTGACAAAATAATGAGTACTACACAAAGGCAAAGCGCTCATTACGCACATTTACGCATGTGCGTAAGTTATAATAGTGGCAATAAAGGGATATCATCTAATGTTAAATATCTTCCTTCTTTATCATAAAGACTACTCTTATAGAAAGTATAAAGTATATACTCTTATCTGAAAGTATACAGATCGGTGGTGCTGCCAACACTATTATACGCATGCGAAACTTGGACAGTTTACCAACGGCATGCCAAAAGACTGAACCACTTGCATACAAGCTGTCTTAGAAACCTTCTAAAGATCAGGTGGCAAGACAGGATTCAAGACACAGAAGTTCTGAAAAGGGCAGGGATGCAGAGTGTACATATTCTTCTGAAATTGGTACAGTTAAGATGGACAGGCCATGATACCAGAATGCCTGATGAACGGCTGCAAAATGAATCCTCTATGGAGAACTACAAGTCAGAAAACGCTCTCATGGTAGTCAGAAGAAGCGATACAAGGACACCCTCAAAGCCTCTCTTAAAGACTTCAGCATGCCAACAAAGTCGTGGAACAGATTACACAGGATAGAACAAAGTGGCGAGGCCTCATAAGAAGGGATGCTGGTGTATACGAAGTAAAACGAATCAGCGAAGCCGAGCGGAAACGTGCGCAGCGGAAAGCCAGAGCTAAGGCATCACCAACAGAGCTTTCTTCCTCAGACCTTTCTTGTGCTATCTGCAGCTAAGATTGGTCTCATCAGCCATCTTAGAACACAAATAATAACACTTCACACATTTGATTGGGACTGGTCATTGTCAGTAATGACAGACGAACGATATATACTCTTATAGAAAAGAACGCTCCCTTTTTCCTTAAAGAGTAGCCCACATTTTTGAAGTGATACTAAAGAACTTGTCTTGATTTTTCCTGGCTGTGCGTAAAATTGCAACATTTATTATTGATGCAAAAACTCATATATATATATATATATATATATATATATATATATATATATATATATATATATATATATATATATATATATATATATATATATATATATGAAATACCACTGGGCTGTGTGAGATCTCACAAAGCCAAGTGGTATTTCATATTTCTCCCTATATACTTTTTTTTCTGAAGTACTTGCATCAGTAATGATACTGGGCCGGATATATATATATATTTATATATATATATATATATATATTGTTGAAGTTTGTTTAAATCTTAAATTATATATATATATATATATATATATATATATATATATATATATATATATATATATATATATATATATATATATATATATATATATATATATATATATATATATAACGGAGAATAAAAAATAAGTAACAAAAGAAAATATTTATATACGTATATTACATTAAACAAATTAACAATGATATTTGGCTCTTGGAAGAAAAAATAAAACGCACATAAATAAAATTTCAATGACTCGAACACCGATGGCTCGTTTACCGGGGCTGATTCAAACTAGGTTTTTGAGTCCCAAGGAACTTCTCAAGGAAACAAAAAATAAGGGATATTTAAGGATTTTTTTTATTTTATCATAAAAATGTATGTTGTGTGAACACATTAGAATCGCATCAATGATGCGATTCTAATGTGTACACTCAACATACCATTATTTCATAAAAGATCGAAGAGGCATCCTAAAATGACCCCTATTGGCCTCCTGACCTGGAGCTACGATTACCCCTCGGTGGCTCGAACTACCCATGACTTGTACAAATGGCCATGGTCACAAAGATGTTCGAGCTATTGAAGTTCGACTACATGAGAAATTTGAAAACAAATAATATAATAGTTTCCTAATGGATAATACCTTATGTTTCCTATAAGTACTCGGACAGATAGGCCTGAGAAAATCAGACACCGCATTCTACAGCTTCCGATCTGTGGATTCACGTTGTGCTCAGCCTGTCTGTCCGAATACTAAGGGCAATTAGGATACTTTTTCATATTAACCCATTGTAGACTGAATGAACTCGCCCACACTATATATTGGAAGATTCTAAATTCGATTTTAGGTACGTCAGGCTATGTGATTTAGATATTCTGAGAGAAAAATGGTTGTACTATTTGCAAACAGTGGAGACCCTGATCAGACGCCGCGTTCTGCGGCGTCTGATCTGAGTCTGCACTGTTTGCCATTTACACTTTCAGGGGCTTCCGGACTACAATGGGTTAATTATTTATGGTCTAAGTAGACAGTGTGGATGCGCCGATTTCAACAGGATCTTTAGAATATGAGCCGCGAAACGAGGAAAGGTGTCTTCGCGGTAAATGCAAACAGTAGATGTCCAGATCAGCCAGCAGTGACAAACATTCTGATCAGGACCTTTTCTACACTTTGTTATGTTCTACAGTACACAATAATTCTATAAGCGGACAGTGAAGGTCCTGATCAGACTGCGCGGATGCGCAGTCTGATCCGGGCCTTCACTGTCCGCATACGCGCGAAGACGCGTTTTCGCATAGCGCAACCCATGTCATGAGGTGCCTTTTCGAAGGTTTCTGCCAAATGATGTCATTTACGTTGACTTGTACATGTATACTGAATCTTTTTTCAACGATTGGTCTGCTTCTAGGTAAGAGGTATGTTTTGAAAGACTCTGTATGGTAATTAGCAGCAAGACTTCTCAGGTGATACGGTAATGTGGAATTTTATTATGGATACCCTGAAAAAGAAACATATTACATTAAAACACCGGTTTGACTGATGTATGATTCTTAGGCTCTATAGGTGTATATAAGGACCAACCAAAATATTAATAACTCAGCCAGAATTGGACTTAAGTCTATATTGGACCGTTACCGGCCCGACAGGATTCCTGACGGACCGATAACGGTCCGATATAGGTTTAAGTAGAATACTGACTGGGATACTTACAACCAATACTATCAAAATACATATTCAGCTAGCATTACACTTAAATCTATATTGGACCGTTATTGGCCTGATAGGATTCTTGTCGAGCAGATATAACAGTCCGCTATAATTTAAATTAGACTACTCACTAGGAAGATTCTCTATGACTGTGAAACCGTATGTCGTTCGTACTTATACAAAATGCCTTGCAAAACACACAATAGGGAGGAATATTAAAGTATACATATCTAAATACCCTCTTATCTAGAATTGTTCACTATATAGGATTGGTTATTAATCACAAGGCACAAGGAGACTGATTTAAGAAATATTTTTCTCTACTGTGAATTATCACGAATAACGCATAGTTGCGAAGCCGGAGTGAATTAATATTCGCATCTGCCCGACAACACCATGCGTTAGTCGTGATAATTCACAGTTAGAAAAATTATTTCGATTGTAGCATGATACAGAAAGGAAAATTGGCGTCATTGCAATATTTTCAAAAGAACTCTTTTGCAGCGGACATCTAGAGAAGTAAATGTGACGTCATCAAACGCGTCCTTTTGCACGCACTATGCGACAATGTGAATTATTGTAGTTTGATCATGGTAACGCTTCGATTCGGCTCAATGGGAAAACGTTAATGTCATGTTAGAATTAAGAAATAATTTTTATCTGGTGTGAATTATCGTCGAATAACGTATGATGGTGGAGGACAGATTGCGAAGTATTAAATCACGACGGCGAAGAGGAGTGAATTAATACTCGCATCTGCACGACAACACCACGCGTTATTTGACGACAATTCACAGCAGCGAAAAAACATTTTGATTTCAACATGATACATAAAGGAAAATCGACATCGTTGCTATGTTTTCTAAAGAATTCTTTTGCAGCGGACGTCGACAGAAGTAAATGTTTACATGCGACGTCACCAAATGCGCCCTTTTGCACGCAGTACGTTGACGACGTGAATTATTGCAGTTTGATCACGGTGACGTTTATATAAGGCGCAACGTCATGTTAGAATTATGCGTATTAACGGGTTGATAGAAATAACAAACACATCGAAATACAGTTTACAAACTGCCAATCTCGGAACTTGCTCCCCCCACTCCCTGCATACACAGGTTTTCGCTATATCTAATGGTGTACAGGACATTTACAGTACTTAGGCGCATTAATGTAACGAAATAACTTTAAGATATGTTTGGAAAAAATATCAGTAAATTTTGCAATATCTTAGCTCCCGGTGAAGCCCTATTTTTGCACCACAGACGTATGATATTATTACTGTTTACATATGAAGTTTTCATATCTCATTTTCATCGTTTTGCAAGGGTATCTGCTCATGTAAATGAATTCAACAAAATCGGACTAAATCCTGACTGCTAATCTTCTTACACAAGGCTGTCTTTTCCAGCTAGCATTCTTTATAAATCTACAGCGGGCCGTTATCGGCCCGTCAGCTACCCTGACGGGCCGATAACGGCCCGCTATAGATTTATGTAGAATGCTTACTGGGTTACTCCTATCTTAAAATCCATAAAACTTTTAAAAATAGTATAGAAGAGCCAGAATTACGGAATACCAATGGCACCAAGAGGATGAGCAAACAAATCAACATAGATAGTACACAAGCCATAAACCAAAGAAAAGCAAAACAACCAGCATTGCCCATAACAAGGTGATCACAATGCTAGGCAGAATCCAATAATGACAACAATAACACAACACACACACACACACACACACACACACACACACACACACACACACACACACGCACACACACACACACAGCGAGTAGTCACAATAAAATGAAAGGAAGGCAATGACCAAACACTTTCCGCCAAAGACACAAAAGGGAATGAAAGACGCACTTAAAGCAACGGCACCACAGTCAACACAGAAAGCTTAAAGGACAATTTCTTTCCCAAAAAATGGCCAAACGGCTTTTCAATATAAAAATTTCACTAGGACATACATGCAAAAACATACAATGACAGAAACAGTAAACCACAGCAGAAGCACCGCCTTGGAATGGTCAATTAAAACAAATCTGGGGAACTCTCGTCCTTAGTTTTGCCGTGGTAGACACAAGACATTTGTTCAGTTCGCGTGAAGGGTTTCTAACTCATCAGTGCAACATTGAGAACATGAAAATCAAACCAATACAGAGATGAACCAACGCTGAGGACTCAACAGCAAGAAATAACTGAAATGCTGAAGCAAACGAAAAGTAACAGTTGAACTAATAGGGCTGAGCAGAGCCAGAGCATCTGGCACCAACCGACTTACTTAAAAGTCTTTAGGCCGGAGCCGTAATAGAGTCTGAGGCCCGACCCGCTGGGGTGCAACCAAAGAGGAAAGCAAAATTATTAACCGCTATGGGTTATTTACCATGCATGCAGTCTGTCGTACTACATTTATGTTATACACAGTCTTTATATATCGAAATTGAGTGCTAAAATCAATACGAGGCTATCTGCGGCATTCCAAATCGACTGACAGATATATAATGTTAGCTTCACGCGGACTGAACAAATTTCATGTGTATACCACGGCAGAACTAAGGGCGAGGGTCGTGGCCACTTAAAATCGATTTAAGCCCCCCCCCCTCCCCCGCCACAACACCCACCTCTACACCGCAAACCAGTAAAAGTTTTACTGACCATTCCAACACGTGCTTCTTCTGCGGTTTACTATTTCTGTAATTGTATGTTTTTGCATGTATATCCTGGTTAAGTTTGGATAGCCGTTTGGCCAATTTTTGGGAAAGAAACTGTCCTTTTGGCTTCCTGCTTGTAGTGTTATTATTGTGGTGCCATTGCTTTAAGTGCGTCCTTTGATATTGAGAGTTTGGCGTGAATATGATTTATCAGTTCCCGAGTTAACTTATTTACATTATAATGTTTTCAATACTCCATGAAAAATGAAGGGGTCATATATATATATATATATATATATATATATATATATATATATATATATATATATATATATATATATATATATATATATATATATACTATGTCCAGCCCAATCCGTGCCTCAACAGTTTGTTTTGTATAGGAAATTCTTAACGAAACGATTATGGAAAATAAAAACAAGATAAGTCTATTGTGATAGAAACGTATGTACAGTAAAACCTTGATGACCCGAACATCGAGGTCTCGTTTACATTGAAGGATTCAAACTCGTTTTTTAGCCACTAAGAAATTCTATCGATAGCTCCAGAAAACAAATATTTATGTTATTTTCTTATTTTATCATGAAATCATATGTTGTGAGTACTCATAAAAATTGCCTCATTGAGGCTATTCTGATGAGTACACTCAACATACAATTAGATTTCCCTTAATAACCATCATTTGCTTTCTGACATGGCACCATGATTAAACCTCTGTGGCTCGAACGCGGCACATGTCTCGAATAAATTTCATTGGTCCCGAAAATGCTCGAGCCATTGAGGTTTCACTGTATTAGTTCTAACCATGTGTCTGTTTCCTATATATCTTGCTTCCATATATGGGTTAACTCTAGGGTTAGCTGTTAGTACTGCTTCTCCTGTAACATATGTTATAATATTAACCACAATATAAACCAACGCACGACAAAACCTACAATAATACCTGTGTGACCCGCAAAGACTCAGATCAGCCTATACATCCATCCAGTACGACAAGGGTTTAACTTATCCCTCTTTGGATAGCCCTGTTTGTTTGTTTGTGTTGAGGTTTTACGGCCCAGTCAACCCAATGGGGTCATGTCGAGCGCGGTCAGTTTACCTAACCACACGTTTACTGGGCAGGCTTAGTCCTCTAAGCGGTTAACCAGTATTGTGCACATTCTTTCGCCAGAAACTGACAACTGCCCTTCTTGAATCAGCGGAAGGGAGAGAATGACCGTAGAAAATATTTCATGATCAATCTCCACGAAAGAATGTTGCCGACCTCGGCGGGGGTTGAACCCGCGACCTCCTGGTCTCCAGTCGGACGGCGCATCCAACTGAGCCACCGAGGCCGGCTTGGATAGCCCTGTAGGCTGTAGACTACGTGGATGCGCAAGCTGATCTGAGTATTGGCTGGTCGCTTAAGTCTTATTGTATGTTTTGTCGTGCGTTGGCTCATATGAGAAAATGTAGTTTGAGATGCATAGTGAAGACTTAAATTCGCGCAGTCTTATCTGTGTCTCCTCTGACCATTTGAAGGACCGTTGAGTTCATGGCTATCTAGAGAGCACATAAAAAAGACTGAGCAGTCTGTGCGGATACGTAAGCTATTAAGCTCTATTTAACGAGAATACATCGAAATGATATCATACTATTTTACATCTTAGGAATACGTTTATTATTCCTCATGTAGCCAGTGCTGTGCCACGGGTCTTATACCTGCTTATTTTCTTTTATGCGAAATGTCACGGCATTTTTGTAGCATTTGTCTTAACTAATTAAGCATTTGTGTGTCTCAATAACTAAATGGTTTAGACAAATGCCTATTAATATACATAAGCTATTCCATAACGTTGGTAAGTACTTAAAAATGATATTGAAGAATGTCTAAATGGTGTTAAATTCTAAAAAGAATTACCTTTAACAGTATTGAACACACTCGCAAACGGCAAACAAATGAAGATACATACCATACACCCACTTAGCATTTGAGACAACTATTAATTGAAAATAGTTATTATTAAGTAACTTATTATTAGTTAATCACATGCCTAGTTAATCATATGTTAAAGAACGGGCATGTTAATACTAAAAGGCCATGCAATAATATTTAAGCACTAGTTTGCATAATAAATAACAATAATAAAAAAAATCTTTCAATACATGCACTTACCTAAACCGTTCTTACTTTGTCTTGGTAAGACTGTGTAAACAGCTTTCATGCCAGCACGTGTATGACGACCAACATGACAATGGAAAATCCAAGTGCCGGCATTATACCCCAGCATCTCGACAGTCTCATACGTCCCGGGAAATACCTCGAGAACATCTCTACGTACTGTTATGCTGGTACGCCGTGTATACAGCTGTCCATGGAAATGCGCCGTATGCACTCCAAACGTACTACCGATCCCAAACACGTAGAATGCTACTTTGTCCCCTTGGCTAAATATAAGTCCTTTTAAATTATTGTAAATTAAACCATTCATGCTATAATACATGTTGCTATTGACGAATTCTTCTTCAGATGTGTTAAATCTGGCAGGCGCTCGAGTTCCAAAGTTAAAATCCTTATAGTTACTCTTATTTTCATCCATGGCAACGAAAGTGATAGCAAATTCTTTGGATATCTTGTCAGTCCGCCTACCTTGATAATCCAGAACACCTGGTTTGCAGATGATCATTGGTCCAAACAACCCACTATTTGTGTCATTTAGGGGATTAACACGTGAAGAGTAAGTAGTTCCTACGCAGTTTGGTTCTTGTGGCTTAGGGCCCGACCGTTCAGGTATAATATATCTATATTTGGCTGCTTTACCAGGCAGCGCTGGCAAAGCTTCTGAAATTGAACTGCCGTCTTCGAAAACGAGGTTCCTTGGTACCAGGGAATATGGAAACGAGGCCATATTTTTCAAATAGATTTCAATTACATCTCCAACGTTTCCTTTTATATATGGTCCCATTATACCAAGATGCTCCTCTTCCTTAGGTCTTGGCTTCAGATGCAAGAATGTTTGGTCAGTAAATTCACGATACAAAGCCTTAAGATAAACACTTCCAACGAATTTCAAATCATCACGAATGTACTGGTAACCGGAGCTGAAAGAAAATAAAACATGTAACTAATTATACCCAGGAAAAGTCACAATTACGAAATACAGCCTTCCCGAGGCACCAAAAGATGAGGAACAAATAATACAGGGATCAAACATGGTTTTTCATGCATTAACATTCGCCAGGTCCCGTGGGAAGTGTTGAAAACCGAGGACGTAGGCCGATTTTTCAACACCTCCCAAGGGACCTGGCGAATGTTAATGCATTGAAAAACCATGTTCGATCGCAATTATTGCATAAAAACTGAAAACATTTGCTACATTTCGCGTTATTTCCTGCACTATTTTGTTTCGCCTTTTCACAGATGTCTCGCGAACGTAATTTCCACGGACTAAACTCGTTCTAGGGCCGGGCAGTATACATCTCGTAACGGCAGCAAATCTGTGGCCCCGGTACAATCATATTGAAAGTTGCGTAGCCGTGCATTAACAGCGCGTGAATTGCCTTGTTAATACACGGCTTTTCGCTGGTTAATGCGTGGCTGTTAATAACGTGCGACACTGCTTTTTATGCAATAATAACAAAACAAACGCCACATATGAAACCAAAGACGTACAAAGAGCTACAAGAGAGGAACCGTCTAGGAAAATTACTCAGGGGGCTTATTCGCGCGACACCACGCGTTTAACTCGAAAACCAATTTTAACCTTCATTCCACAACAATCCATAAGAAAAAAAAGTCTCGGGATGCTTCCCTCGTTTTGAAGTTTGGTGCTTTTAATGGGTACCCACATAATTTTTGTAGAGAATTAATATCAATATATACTGGCCCCGAGGTTATAAACTTTTTTTATGCTCAGCTCAGCTGAGCATGAAATTTTCTCTGCTAAGAAATATGAAAATGCCAACATAGTCGGCATTTTCATATTAATTTGCAGGAAAATTTTCATGCTCAGCTATGTTTAGCAAGACCTAATTTGCAATTATTAGTAATTTGAGAATTTTTAGCAAGACAAATTTCATTCTCAGCAGAGTTGAGCATGAAAAAAAGTTTTATAACCTCGGAGCCTGTTTGAAAACAAAAACGTGTCTTGTCAACAGCGATTGCATGAAATACATGTGTATGTTTTACAAAGGTGTGACAATGTAATGTATTGTCTTCAAGTTAAATACTATCAGACTGGCATGCTGCCTTCTACTTTGGACACTCTGTTATTCGCTGGCCCTAAATCACACTCGTTACCTTTTTAGTAGGTGGTTTAACCCTTGTCCTGCTGAATAAATTAAGATGCCACACCCACTTCTAATTTTCAGCCAATCAGATTACTTGATCCGGATTGTTACTATAAATTCACATACTTAATGGCAAACAGTACAGATCCAGATCAGTTGGCTTCTGAAGAAGCCAACTGATCTGGATCTACACTGTTTGCAAAGGCAGGGTATATCCGGGTTCAGCAGGACAAGGGTTAACAAATACAAAATGTATACAAAATCATTTCTACATTAAACACAACCATGAGTAGAAGATTTTAACCATGTCATAATATGCGATGTTTTGTTTTGTTGGTGTGGTTTTTTGCTTGCTGTGTACTAAAATAATTATTTCAGTGCTTGCTCTTACAGATTTTTCCATCACACTGTATACAAAATACAGTCGAACTCGTTATCTCGAACTCGCTTATCTCGAATTACCGCTTATCTCGAAGTGAAAATCTGGTCCCTGTTTTAACATGAAACTATGACAACAGGTAACAAAATAATGTGGAAAAGAGGAGAAATTGCTCCTAAGGAGCAATTTGTCCTCTTTTCCACATTATTTTATATATATATATATATTTCTAACTTCAGGAGTCAAATTACATATTCATTTGTTAAATGTGGTTGTTCAATTTATTGTTTTCCTCACTCTCTCAACTCTGATATGTCGAAGTACGGATATCTCGAAGTGTTTCAGTGAGTCCCTTGGAATTCGAGATAACGAGAGTCGACTGTATTCAAAACACGGAGAAGAACCAAACAAGCAGACTGCTTTCGTTTTAAATTTATAAAAGTTGTTACGTTACATGTATATGTTTATCAAAGTGTTGAAATAGAATACGTCTTAACTAAATAGAAACTTTTCATTTATACAGAGTTCAGGGTAACCCGGTGGTCAAGACACTATTTATACAATTAAAAGCATAATCAGCTGTGGGGTGGGCTTTGAAAATATTAGAAAAATATGATTGCCCATAAAATAATATCTAATTTTCTTAGAATTTTTACCAAAAAGTAATAACATCTATTTTTTCCTGTTTACACATCATCTATTTCTTCCTGTTTGTTTGCTCTTCTGCTTGGTGTAATTGGTAGGCTATGTACTGTGCTCCTATCTAGCAGGCTGCTTGAATCTATATCGAACCGTTATCGGCCCGACAGGAATCCTGTCGGGCCGATAACGGTCCGATATAGATTTAACTAGAATGCTAGCTGGGATTGTGGCTCTTTCTGGCCATAATTACCATTTTCTAAAACAATATCGTGAATAGTTGTCTTATAACGCATACCCCAATATACCAAGGTTTTCTCTATAATATATAGGGAAAACAGGGGTATACTTTATATAGACTTGTTAGCATAATGTCATTCTTGATTGTTTTTATTCATCGTGCGGAGAGGTAGTTTAAGTTGCGGAAAATTGAAATATCTGACACTGAAATAAATTGAAAATTGGATGGACCTTATAAGTAGATGATATTGTAATACATTCAATTTTTATAACGACACTCGACACAACGACAAAATTCATTATAATGATAATTTGACTGGCATGATACTTCGCTCAAGAAATAACAGTTAAACTGACATTATGCAAGAGCATTACATTTAATACTTCAAGAAATATGTTTTGGATATTTGTTAGACTCGCCTCACTGAAGCATAATTCCAAAACATATATTCTGCGAGGAAACAAGAATAAACAAACCATTTCTTGCATATCATTTTACTCATTAACCTTTATCACTCTCTGTGCTAATTCAGCAGTATGACAAATTGATGATATTTTTCTTATTTTTCCCAGAAAACAGGATCTGACATTTCATGCAAATTGTCTCCAGCGGAGACAATATGCATGATATGTCAAATCCTCTTTTCTGGAAAAAAAAATAAGAAAGATTATTTTAATATGTTTTCTGCTGAAACGTTACGCAGAGTGCTAAGCATTAAGGACTATTTACAAAAGCAAATCTCATTTCAATAGCGACATCTGGGGACAAATGTTGTCGTTGCAGCGAGGGTTCATGTGTTTAAAGAACTTACGCTTCCGGGTTATAGAGACTTTTCCCAGATATGGGATCAATCTTCACCGGACAATAATCCCAGTTATCCTCCAAAATGCCAATATAATACCGTCTTATTACACCGCGGACCTTTGGCACGAGACGAGGTGGTAGCACCATACTGGGCAGTTTGTGGTCCGTACAAATCATGACATCATAGAAAGCATACATTCCTTCAAATTCGTACCCGAGCTGTTGATTTCGAAGGTTAAACCGACCTGTAATGAAACAGTTTATAACATGCATACAGATAAAGGTAAGAAGATAAAAGCTTTTTTTAACATTTCATGTTTGAAACAGACAACATAGCCCTCTGGAATTTTATTGTGACAAAGTACCGTATTCGATCTAATTATCACACTGTGCGCTGAGGTTTTTCAAAAATACTGGAAAAACTGTGGTAAAATTTATCCCTACCTATATTAAGGGTACACTTTAAAAAATAGATCAGCGAAGGACTTATTAAATTATGCTTATGCGATGTTTTTTTTTTATTTATTGTTTTGACTTTCTTTATAAAAGCATATGTCGGGGTACTCATTTGAATTGCATCGACAAGTCGATGCAATTCAAATGGGTACCCACAACATATGCCTTTATAAAGACGTAGACAAAAAGTGCACTGGCTGTATTTTGAAGACTACGGAATTGCTTGACAGTGCGTTTATAGGGGTATGTGCAGTAATTAGGTCGAATACGGTATCCACTTACAAGTACAGAAACGCTCGTGTTTTATTCTGTTCATTGTATTATTGTTATGTTAAGTGGATTTGTCACCTTGTTGAGGAACAGGGAGAATTTTGATTTGGTTTTCGCTGGTTTATAGTATCTGTGTTATACTGTCTGTCATGGTTTGTTTGCACTTCCTCTTGGTATCATTGACAGGCTACCCAGCGGGCACACAAGTTGAAACAACGTCGATTCAACGTTAATTCAACGTCTTGACGTTGAATCAACGTTGAATCGGCGTTGTTTCAACGTTGTGTGTCTGCTGGGTATGTTCTTGATTGTAGCTTTTCTTTGTCATCTTCTTTACTATTTCTCGCATAATTGTGAACAAACACCTTTTCATAAAGCAACAAAATGATTTTTGACAGAGATGTATCCATTGAAAGTGTATCAAATCCCCTTAATAACTCACCTGCTTGGTCAGGAATCATGATCACAGTTTTCGAAGTTCCTGGGAACACAGAAGCTGTATCGATCCGTCTTCCGTCGCTGTGGAAATTATTTCCATCGAAACCAAAGTGGTGGTGGTCCAATCTCTCCCCAAGTCCGTACATATGCCAGACAACTTTATCTCCCAGGCACATTCGCAAACCTTTCAGTGTACCGAACGAGCGACCATTTATAGCTAGATTAGAAAAGAAAACATATCAATTAAATAACCGCCAGGTGGCTGTAGAAGGCATATGCGATCAGCGAAGTGTTTGATCAGACTGCGCGGATGCGCAGGCTGATCTGAGTCTTCGCTGGTCGCACAAGTCTTATTGAAGGTTTTGTCGTGCGCTGGCTCATATATGGTTTTAACCTCTATAAGCACTCTGTTGGCAAATTCAGCAGACGATAGACCGATTATCCTTTTCTATAATTCCCATACAATATCCAACACCCTTTTTTCAGATATCAAGCATTAACTGTCAAATCCTATTTTCTGAGAAAGTTAGAATCTTTTCTAAATGGTGTCTGCTGAAAACTTACATATTGCATAAAATTAAAAATACTGAGCCGATCACACTGAACGTGCGCCCAGCTAAAATTCAGCACAGGCAGCGCATTTGCAAATAGAATTGCGTTAATGCCTTGCGTCCAATAAAAGGGACATTGGCAAACAATGCCACAGATTAGACGCCGCAGAACGCGGCGTCTGATCAGGGTCTACACTGTTTGCATTAAATACAGGAATTTCTACAAACCATAAATAATAAAAACTAACCAGACACCCCTTCTATTGGAAATGGACCTGTCCAAATACTTAAGGTAGAAGCATCCACTCGGCATAAATGGGATAATATTTGTCTTGTCCCGAACTACTCTGCTTTCAAAAAGCCTCTTATCGCATGCTATAAATGTGAACTAAATAGTGAATTTCTGATAAAGTACAATACCTCGGATTTGATTGGATAGTTCAAAAGCTTTATCCTCCTTGTTAACAGTAAAGGGATCTCGAACAAACATGTTGATATTCTGATCAATATACCATGACAAGTTTTCATCTAGTAACATCCAGTTGAGATAGAGTTCTCGATCTACTCCCTTCTGCAAGTTTGTAAAATATTACTAGATTTACCTTGAATATTCAGAAACTATAACCTCTATACGTCCCAGCGGGCACACAACGTTGAATCAACGTCGATTCAATGTTGATTTAACGTCTTGCACACAAGTTAAGACAATGTTAAGACAATGTTGATTCAAAGCTGATTCAAATCAACGTTGAATCGACGTTGTTTTAACGTTATGTTCCCGTTTGGGAAGTTATGCTAAAATTAAACAACTCCATTGGACGAATTGGTGATGTATCTAAAGGATGTTGTCTTGATGGGTCTACACTGTTTGCTCAGATATGCCGTCCGAATACTTGATGATGTGTTTAAGTGATGCTGACATGATGAGTCTACAATGTTTGCTCATACTTGATGATGTGTCTAAAAGACGATGACTCGATGGGTCTATAATGTTTGCTCATACTTGACGATTTGTCTAAAAGATGATGACTCGATGACTCTACAATGTTTACCTATACTTGACGATGTGTCTTAAATATGATGACTCAATGGATCTACACTGCTTGCTCAGGTATGTTGTTCAAATATTTAGAGTAAATACAATATAATATTTATAATTAGTCAGCTAACAATATTACATTAAAATTGTATTACACCAGTGTAATATACACGACTGTCCTTTCGGCATCAGTTTCTGGTTCTGTGTTTTGCTCTTAAATATTTACCACAAAATTAATTTAAGGCCAGAAATTGGTCTGACCTATACAGTTTCTATAATGATGTGATTTTTAGAGTTTTTATCTGAGATTTGTTTTCTTTGTTGATTTTTAATTACTGATGTTTCACAACAATATTGAGAAAAAAATCAGAAAAAATTAACAAAAGGAACTTGTTGAAAACCTGCCACCAATTTACCTACTCTGCCAATTTCTGCATAATTTGCAGTCAGCCATGTTTACTTTGGTAAAAAAGTGAAAATGTCTGATTTTTCACCCAACGAGAGAATGAAATCTTTCGTGCACAGGTATTTAGTTACAACAAATGGTTTTGAATTAAATCATGACAACAGTTTGCAAATTTACTTCTTCTATGTGAAATGCTGGGAAAAAGCTCCTTTCTGATGATGTCGACAGCAGAATTATGTAATAAGAGGAATAACACTTAGTTACTTTGTATACTGTTGCACTGAATATATTGGTAAAAAATTGTCGAAAGGGCAATGTTAAAACAGGGTACGTATGCTGTCCTGCCATAAGCCAGCTTGTTTTGAAGCTTCAATAAATTAACTTTAAACCATACGTAACCTGTATCTATTGAACTATCTGACTGAGCTGTTTCTTTTCATAGTTGAACATTTCATGATAAATCGTTAAAGCTCGCTTTTACTGCTCTCTCCCAGGAACCAAAACACACCTGGTATTTTAAGGTACTAACCATGTAATTGGTTTTACTTCCGGTCATTGAAGACCAGGGTAGAGTTGCATAGGGCAGGCGCTACAGATTACTTAGTGATTACATAAGGCTAGCGCTACAGACCACTTTGCAGTCACATAAGGCTAGCGCTACAGAGCACTTTGTGGTTGCATAAAGCTAGCGCTACAGAGCGCTTCGTGGTTGTATAAGGCTAGGGCCACAGAGCGCGTTGTCAGTGGCAAATGGCTAGTTGCTTAAGGCACTTTGTGGTTGCAGAAGGCTAGCGCTACAGAACGCTTTGTGATCGCATAATGCTGGTGTTACAGAGCGCTTTGTGGCAAATGGCTAGTTGCTTAAGGCTAGCACTACAGAGCACTTTGTGGCAAATGACCAATTGCTTAAGGCTAGCGCTACAGCGCCCTTTGTGGCAAACGGCTACTTGCAACAGCCATTTGCCACAAAGTGCTCTGTAGGTTGCCACAAAGCGCTCTGTATGACTAGCCTGTAGAGCTGGCCTTATGCAACTCTCCCCTGTCATAATTGTTTTCAAAAGTGCTAACCTGTTTTCCGTCACGTGTGAGTGTTCCAGGTTTACAGACAATAAGTGGTCCAAATAGACCTGAGTATATATCTTTTTGTAGGTCAACGGCAGAATGGTATACATTAGTCAGACAATTTGTGTCGTATTTAGTCGGTCCTACGTCAGGTGTGACGTCAAAATGATACACTCTTACAGCTCCAGGATTTACCACAGCACCTGTTGGCATAATATCTGCAAAGCAAAGAGAACAGCTTCATAATGATATATACATATATAAAAAAAAGTAGGAGGTACTACTGGTCAAAACGAGATCTTGGGTTGGTGTTCTGTAAAGCAAAAAACCAAGTGTTATCATTACGAAAACTTGCCTATTCAAAAATAGGCTATAGAACATTTCATCTCTAAAAACTGAAAATTTTCAGATAAAAAACTTTGATATTTTATATTTCTGCTCAAAACACAGATAGTGGGTACTCGTCAGAACCGCCTCGGCGAGGCGGTTCTAACGAGTTACCACAATCTATGTTTTGAGCAGAAATAAGAAAACAATTATTTATGCCCTTGTAAACCCCAGTTTTACTAAATAAAAGTGGGGTTTAAGGGGGTCAAAATTATATAGGCATGTTTCCGCGATGTAAATGATACATGCATATGAACCACAACGTAAGAAAACGTCTGACACGCGCGCCCAATGTAAACTCAAATCAGCCTGATCAAAGTCTTCGTTGTCCGCATGAAAAACTTTGCATCCTTTGTAAATACGGATTCCGTAGATTTTACGTTAAATACCGAGAACTGGCGAGTACATGTACCGTAAATTTTACGGGCGCCTGTAGATTATTTACAGAAATTAATTACGCATGGTAGGGCAGTATAGGGCAAGGTAGGTAACGTATGGGACATAGTTGGGATGTGAGCCAACGCACCGTGATTTAAGCTTATACATCCTTACTCCATCCTACGAGGTATTTCCTGCAATAGTTCTATGGACCCCCATAAAATTACGGTAAAGGCTCTAGCAGCCAGTTGCCAGTATTTACTGCAAAATCAACCGGTATTCTTTACAGTGTATCCAAAGTACACACAGTAAAGAATCTGATCAGACTGCTTGATTGCGCTGACTGAACTAAATCTTCGCAGGTTGAACATGTCCAAATGTATGTTTTCTGGCTTTGCGGCTCATAAATATGGAGATATGAAGCTGAGGTTCTCTTCTGAAATTTGTTTAAAGGCTCTATCTTCCTCAAAAATAGAAATTGTTTTTTTTTTATCTAAGAAAAACTTAATAAGTTGATATATGGTATTAATAAAATCATAAAATGTGGCACCTGGCAGCCTGTAAAATTTCAGTAAGTCTCTATTTCTTGAAATAAAATTTTTTGATCGTATCTCTGAATTAATGTTGCCAACATTAATTCAAAGATACGATCAAAAATCATTTCGTTTTTGATCCAGTTCAAAAAGGGGAGACTAACTGAAATTTTACAGTCTGTCATATGTCACATTTTATGACCGTATTAATACTATATATCAATTTATCAAACCTTTCTTGGAGCCTTTAATTGTATAGATGTATAATAACAGGCACAATCATAGAAAGTAGCCTACCAATGCTAACTGGAAGAAGAACGAATAAACCATAACCAACAAAACATCCCAGCGGACAGATAACGTTAACCAACGTCGATTCAACGTCAAGACGTTGACTCAACGTTGATTTGACGTTATTTCAACGTCTTTGCTGTTAGTACAGGTCTTATGTCGTGCGCTGGCTTCGAAGTTCTTCGTGCGCTGGCTCAAATATAATTTAGTGACTTGGGAGGATTGTGAGTGAACAAGTTTGAGATCATAACTTAAATATTGTTTGACCTTGAAAGACCTACATGCAAGGACGCTCTGAGACATACGTTGGCATGTCTGGGCTGGTTTCCCACCCGCGTGCAGAATTGTGTACGTCCGTCGTCGACGAAGAAGACATAATCAGAATATAACATAAAATAAATTCATAACTTGTAACAATACATTTACTTTATTACACTGAATATATATAAATATATTTTAACAAAATTCCGTAGTAATTACTATCACATAAAATATAGTATTTAAACACTTAAAATCTTATTTGAATATCAATTGTTGTGTAAACACACATACCTTAAAGGCTAAAGTAGGAGTTATTATAAAATCTGACGCTTGTCTGTCTGTCCAAGCTATTGTACCAAAGTAAAAACGAGCATAATGCGGTTCGGGAATAAAAAAGAAATTTAGACTTTTGGTTTAAGTTCTGTCTGATTGGGTTCTAATACATTACCGTGAAAATCATTTTTGTGGACATTACCGTGAAAATCATTTTTGTAGACGGCTCCTTCATTTTTCTTTGTAAGTGAAACTCCATTGGCCAAGAAAGAATATGGACGAGACGCTTTGTTATACACAACAACGATCACGTGCTCTCCGACCTGAGCTTTGATTGGAGGACCAGCTATTCCAAAATGTTCTTCCTCCGAATCCCGTCGTTTCCGCCGTTTAAAAGATTCATCGGTGTATCCTCGATAGACAGCCTTTTTGTATGTAGAGCCGATTCTGTTGCGTCCTCCAGCCATGAAGGTGCCCTCTGACCTGAAGACACGATAAAAAATATTTTAAAGTGATTATAAATAATTATCAGATAACAGAGGTATGCCGTAGGTTATTGTTAACGAGCTTTTATTTCAAATACTAAAAACATAACATGAAAATCATTTTGTCATTAAAACAGTGTAACACCTGATACAATGTTGCTCACTGAAAAACCGCCGAAAAGTATATGCCCGCGAGTAATGCACAGATCAGCGGGCACATTATACAATGTCGCATTTACGTGGATGCAACGTCATGACGTTAATGCGACGTTGTATAAACGTCATGAACCCGCTGAGACTATTAATCGAATAAAATCGGTTCTTATCATTATTCCTCCATGCATATAACAGATAAAAATGGGAATTAACACTCCATATTCTGTGGGGTTCTACACCCAGTGGTCTGGGTCAACATTATATGTCAATGTTTCTTTTAAGGGACACTATAAATTTATTGATTAAGCATTTATTCTTATAAAGAGAGTGGTTAATCAACCGTGTGCATAGTTTTAAAATGGCGGTCAGTAAACATTGATGAACGGACAAGATTACCTCCCAGTGGGCGTTGTTACGACGTTGCATCGACGTCGAGGCAACGTTATATTTACCTCATGTGTCCGCTAGGTTTATGAGACCGTCCTAGTGGGCACATGGCGTTTATACAACGTTGCAAGGCCGATGCAACGTTGTGTCAGCGTTGTGTGCCCGCTGGGAGAGAGGGACAGTCTCTTCTGGTGCTGTAATGAAAAAACAAAACACATTTACACAATGATATTTTTCCTCTCCGGCGCATAGTTCCACAATACTTCTTCAATGGCAATAAAATACTTCCGGGTCGGCACTGGTCCTTTTAACTTTGGGCCCCAGAATGACGGTTTCTGACATGTCTGCACATTCAGAAATGCTTGCATACCGGCTGTAAATAAGAAAATAAGAGTCGTTTTTATTGTGGCTAGTATGTGGTAACATTTCAGATTAGACAGAATCCACATCTAACATAAACAAATACAGTTATCTCGAACTCGCTTATCTCGAATAACCGCTTATCTCGAAGTGATAATCTGGTCCCGGCTTAAACATGAAAATCTAACAACGGGTAACAAAATATTGTGGAAAAGAGGAGAAATTGCTCCTAAGGAGCAATTTCTCCTCTTTTCCACAATCTTTTCAATATATCTCTAACTTCAGGAGTCAAATTACATATACGTTTGTTAAATGTTGCTGTTCGATTCATTTTTTCCTAAATTCTGCAAATCTGATATGTCGATGTACGGATATCTCGAAGTATTTCGGAGAGTCCCTTGGAATTCGAGATAATGAGAGTCGACTGTAATTAAATTCTTACACTGCTTCAACCCATTTTTGTCTGGAGACCCTAAAAGGGCATTTAGAAAGCAGTGCAGATCCAGATGCGGCGTTCGATCAGGATCTCCAGTGTTTGCAAAATGTTTAACCCTTTTCTCTAGGAAAGTTTAAATCACATACCTACAATTGAAATTCTACTCTTCCAATACATATACTGTGCGTGTTCGAGGTGGAAGGTAGGGGTGTGGTGGGTGGAGTTTATTCAGTCTAAAATGGGTCAATGAAGCCAGTCTGAAGTTGTGACCACTCGAAAAACTATAAACTGAGCACATCATCTGGAGTTAGTTCG
This sequence comes from Anodontia alba, assembly GCA_964016985.1. Lineage (NCBI taxonomy): Eukaryota > Metazoa > Mollusca > Bivalvia > Lucinida > Lucinidae > Anodontia > Anodontia alba. Next base: position 90,849,992 of record OZ024823.1, read on the forward strand.
ATCATCGACCGTTAGAGTTTGGTTGCTACTCTCGTATTTGTGAACTGACGATTACACCCTCGTAAAATTCGACGCCATTCAAATCTATCCGATAGTTCATCCAACTCTCTTTAGTTTGGTTCCTCCGGTCAGTTGGATTTAACCTAACCAAAAGCGCTGGTCGGTACTGGTTTCCGGTCCTCATTCTTCAAACGAAATGTCAGGAATCCGTATTTTGTTTCGACAGCCTCCAATGACTGACAATTACACGCGGAAGTAATAGTCAATTCACAAAAGAGCAACCGTAGCAGAATGGTCAAATAATCGGACTACCTTCTAGATATAGCTGATTTGATCACATGACCTCACTATTGTAAGAGCTGTTGCCGTAGCGATCTCTGAATATTATAAAACTTTGCAAATAAATGAATGTATGGATGCAAACTGTCAAACGATGTTGCGAATCGCCCCTCCATCTGGTCTGAACAAGGCCATCGCAAACTTACAGAATCGATGGATAGTGGATACTGTAGAATATACTGATAAACATGTCTGCATCGATACCTGACCTGATATGCGGTTTAGGTCTGTCCGAATCTGAATTTTATGACGACTTAATCGATAAACTCAGAAAAGTGGTTGGCAAAACTGATTTTTCGGAACAAACCTTAAAAAGATTGTCATTTGGTACAAAAAGACCTTAAAAAGATTGTCATTTTGTATAAAAAAGAGAGGGTGAAACCTTTGATATTCTGTGGCAAACTGCTAGCATGGTTGTTAACCCAATTATTGATTCTTTAATTGCATGATGGTGGGTCGATCCTAGGACTAAATGACGGCTCCCTTCTCAATCCGTTTCAAGTGGTTGGCGTCTGTCTATTAATGTCTGTGGTCGGTCCCATCGAGGTCCTGTTGGTGATTTTCTTGTGTTCTAGCTTCAGTTCGCCATTTAGCTCTTTACTTTGTTTCATCATAGTGTATGCGTGTTTATATGTGTGCATGTGTATACTGTAATGTTTCACAGACGAGAGAGAGGCCCCTTTTTGGGCCGAATATATATCTGTAATTTGGAACTGCATCGGAGTTAAGGATAAGGATGAGTGACCGTTCCAAGGTGGTTCCTCTGTAGCAGTTCTTCTTGTTTGTGCGTCGGTGGTATTATATGTGGCGTTTGTTCTATCATTGTTTATTCCTGGTCTATCTTTAACCCATTTAAGCCTAGCGTCCCAAAAAAGGGACACTGGCAAACAGTGTAGATCCAGATCAGATGCCGCAGAATGCGGCGTCTGATCAGGGTCCACACTGTTTGCATCAATTTCAGAAATTTCTACAAAACATGACAATAATGACCAGGCACCCTTTATATAGGAAATGGATCTGTCCAAAGAGTTAAGGTAGAAGAGTCCACTTGGCATAAATGGGTTAATTTTGTGCCTCAGGAAGACTGTGCATCGTGATTGTGGCGTTTCCTGGATATCTTCACATATATATGAACCAGCGCACGACAAAACTTAAAACAATAAGACTTGTGCGGCCAGTGAAGACAGATCAGACTGCGCATCCGCGCAGTCTGATCAGAGTATTCACTGATCGCATGTACCTTCTACAGTCTCCAGACTATCAAAAGAGGGATAAACGAGAATCCTTGCCATACTGGGTGGATGTACAAGCTTATCTGTCTTCGCTTGTCACACAGGTCTTATTGTAGGTTTTGTCGTGCACTGGCTCATATCTGATTGCTTTCTTTTCCCATGACACAGCTTAACCTTTGTCATGCTGAATAAATTAAGATGCATTGCCCACTTCTTTAATTCAGCCAATCAGATTACTTGATTCAGATTATTGGTATAAATTCACATACTTAATGGCAAACCATGCAGATCCAGATCAGTTGGCTTCTGTTTGCAAAGGCAGGACATATCCGGGTCCAGCAGGAGTAGGGTTAACTTCTGTACATGTAAGGAGATGGATGCGCAATGTAGATTTACCACTATTGTTTACGTGGGGTGGGAGGGACGAGGGCAACTTTTGTGATATCATGTTTGCTTTCTTGCACACAAAATCCCTTCTGACAAAAGAATTTACTGCAAAAAGAAAGAATTTGCTCCCTACTGAAGCAAGTTCTTACATTTTAGAGTAAACTCTTCTCAGAAGAGAAAAGAAATAATTTGTCACAGTTGTCTCTCCTTAAAGTGTCTCAATACCCATTAATTCTTTTTCTGGTTCCTGTTTGTACCGTACCTGTGAAATGGAATTGGTTCCTGCAATATAGCAGCCATCGTCCTGGATTCATTGGCGTCATTAATCCGGAATAAACGGAGCCCGGGACCAGTTTTATCGTGTCTGTTCTGAAACGGCACAAAATTAAATCCAAATTTTAATTCATTTAGGATTTCTATGAAAGGAACAAGGTCAGCCAGTGATCGGCTTGAATGGACTCTCCTGAGGCACTCTTGCATAGCTAGGTATTTATAAGCATTGCAAATGTCTCAAAGAAGTAAATAAGGGGAAAATGGAATACACTGATGCATACAATAATATATGTTCCTTTAAGACCAAGCAAATGTAAATAATGATGCTTCATTGATTACGGGATCATTTATTCACTTCTTGTAAGACCGGCAAACACTGTACCTGTACAAACAGTTTAGATCCAGATAAGACGGGTGTTACAAGCCGACATCAGGATCTACACTGTTTGCCTCTCTGTTTTGATTTTGGACAGAAACTCCAATTTGTATCAGTGGACATGTCTAAAATCAAGGATAGAAGAGTCTATTTCAGAAACTCGAGGAAGACAGGGTGAAAAAGACATCACTCCATACTTTCACAGTGCACGCTGAGTCTATAAAAAAAAAAACGGGAAATAACAAACAAATGGAAAGTGTAACATGAAAAGGAAACGCTTAAAGCAATGAATATAGCATGGTTAGCTTTAAAAATAATCTAAATATCGCATGGTTAACTTAAAAATAAATTTAATATAGTATGGTTAACTGTAAAAATATTCTTAATATCCCATGGTTAACTGTAAAAGTAACCTCATACGAGTATAGCATGGTCAACTGTAAAAATAATCTTAATAATCTTGGCGGGAAATAAACACTACTTTATGCCTATTGTATAGTTTTATTTTCATGCGGACTTTAGCTGAGCTTCACATTACGAAAACACGCCTATTCAAATATATAGAAAATTTCATCTCCAAAAACTGAAAATTTTCAGATAAAAAACTCCGATATTTTTCATATTTCTGCTCAAACATAGATTGTGGGTACTCGTTAGAACCGCCTCGACGAGGCGGTTCTAACGAGTACCCACAATCTATGTTTTGAGCAGAAATAAGAAAAATAATGTATACCCCTGTAAACCCCAGTTTTACTATATAAAAGTGGGGTTTAAGGGGGTCAAAATTATATAGGTATGTTTTCGTGATGATTATCAAGTTGATCATTGTCAGAAGTACTCACCTGCGTCTTTCTGAAACCATCGTTTGTCCATTTATGTGCATAGTATGAATACCAAGATTCAGTGTCATGAAATACAGGGCCACTTTCTCGCCCACACAGGCTGGAAAGTCGGGAAGGTTGCCGTAAATATATCCGTTCACGTGGTACTTCATGTTGCCTGTTAAAAGTAAGATAGGGTGACAGAGAGCTGGTTTTGAATATACCTTAAAGCGCCAATTACAACTGCAGCAGACGACATTTTTTTTCATTATTATAGAAAATAAGACTTGACATCTCATGTGAATCGTCTGCCTTGCAGACGATTCACATGAAATGTCAAGACTTATTTTCTATGAAACTTAAAAAAAAATAGAATGTCGTTTGCTAAAAAGGACCTGGTATGATAACCCATATATTTGGTCCCGAGAAAATCCGTTTTGTTAAAGTTCTATTATAGTAGCGTCTCATCAGGATCTATACTGTTTGCCCATCTGTTATTGATTTTGACTGAACCCCCTATTTGCAACCAGGAATGTGTCCAATTTCAGAGATATTGGTGCATGAGTTAGACTGTACTTTATACTACAAAATAACAATGTATATTGCTTTACATCTACTGTGTTTCCGACGTCCTTTTTTAATTATTGATGTTCTATAGCAAAACTGTGAAGTGTCAAGTTTTCTGGACTAGACCAGCCAGCGTCGACTATTTAGGCCTCATTAGTACCACTTAAATAAATTGTCAAAAATTCCGGACTTTGCTCAATGATCTCAGAGGACCAGAAAATATTAATTACTCACTATATAACATGGGAAGGTGGTGAGAGGATATTGGTAATAAAAGATTTCGAGAGAAATAAGTTTAGTATTTTATCCAGCAGTGAATAGATGCGACTTTTAAGTTAAAAACTTGGGTACAAAACCAACGCATGTCAGCTCTGTAAATTAATTTTCTCCATCGACCTTAGCTTCTTTGGAACTTAAAACGGTGCATTTACTCACAAGAAACACAATAATTTGAGTGTGTGAAGTTAGTTTGGGATTCGCAACTTGGAATATCGATTTTGCTGTTTCAACCATAACCGTTACTTTACTATACTTACTACTACGGAATAAATCGAATACCAAACTCCATACTTCAAACTCCAAGCCAACTTCATACACTTAAATAATTTCCAACTTAGTAAGTACGCTGCTTTGTAAAAAAATTGCTAAATTTATTTCCCTCAGTATATACACCCATCTCTACGCTTGCGACGAGTGTTACACATAAACAGACCATTGTGCGTTATCAACCCTGGCCTTGTCGAACCTGGATATGCCCTGCCTTTGCAAACAGTGTAGATCCACATCAGTTGGTTTCTGAAATAGCCAACTGATCTTGATCTGCACCGTTTGTCATTAAGTATGTGAATTTGTATCAAAAACCTGGATCAAGTAATCTGATTGGCTGATAATTGAAAATGGGCGTGGCATCTCAATATATTTAGCATGGCAAGGGTTAAACTTACAAAAAAAACAACAACAAAAAAAAAAAAAACCAAAAACAAAAAAAAACTAAAAATGAAGAAGCGGAAAATGCTATATTTCAAAAACTGTCTACTGAAAGGTTTGGTAAAATAAATCATGTATATTTATCATGCAATGAAAAATGAAGTCTACGAAAAAGCTTTGCAACCAGCTCATAACCAGGTCCCGAGATTATAAAACTTTTTACATGCTCAATTCTGCTGAGCAAGAACTTTGTCATGTTAGTAAATCTCAAATTATTAACATTTGGAAATTCTTTCTTGCTAAACAGAGCTGAGCATGAAATTTTCTCCGCTAATAAATATGAAAATGCCAACTATTGTTGGCATTTTCATATTTATTAGCTGAGAAAATTTCGTGCTCAGCTGAGTTGAGCATGAAAACAGTTTTATAACCTTGGGACCAGATCAGCCTATTAATTGTTAGTCTTGATCAGGACGTAAGACTTCATTTCGCACGGCGTGATACATCTAATTACTTTCTTCAAACTTTTTATCCTTCTTCTTATGTAGATAGTGACACAACCTTGGGTCTAGACAGTTGTTCATGTTGTCTTCGAAGTACCAGCTATGTTTCTCATCGGTTATATCCGAGTAAACAAACAACTCTCTGTCAACGTCTTTTCGGCGCCCATCGGGACTCAACATACCTGAATAAAAAAAGTGCGAAGCATCAAATTTCAAACTTTATGGAGAATGAATATATTTTCATGGCAGGCAACTCTGTCCACATTTAAGCATTCCTCCTTTTTGCAAAGGGGTCTACTTTAAAGGGAAAGAGTTTGCTCCAATTGGGATAATAAAGCGCAGAAAGGGAGCCAGGTGTTTGTCTGCAAAAGTTGTTTGCGTGTTGCAAAATAATAACAAAAATTCCAGATGTATTCCAGTAAAAACTCTAAAAGAGTAGTTCCTATGATAAAGTCGCAAATATATTTTATTTCAACTATTTTTTCTTTATTGCAAATTTAATATTTTTTCCTTACGCACACGCTAAACACTTAACTCTCTGGGTAAACATTTCAGCAGATGACATTTTGAAATGCTTTTCTTACTTTTCCAAGAAAATAAGATTTGACATTTTATCCAAATTGTCTCCACGATCAAATCCTGTTTTCTGTGAAAAAATAAGAAAAATATCACCTATTTGTCGCCCGCTGAATTAGTCCAGAGAGAAGTAAAAGTTAATAAATTCATCAATACTTGACAAGGCGTCCGTGTGATCTTCTCAATTGATGGAGTGTCCGCTTTGTCTCATATTACGAAGACATGCCTATTCAAATGTACTGAAAATTTTATCACCAAAAAATGAAAATTTTCAGATAAAAAAAATCTGATATTTTCATATTTCTGCTAAAAACATAGATTGTGGGTACTCGTTAGAACCGCCTCGACGAGGCGGTTCTAACGAGTAACCACAATCTAGGTTTTTGGCAGAAATAAGAAAAATAATGTAAACCCCTGTAAACCCCAGTTTTACTATATAAAAATAGGGTTTAAGGGGTCAAAATTATATAGGCATGTTTTCGTGATGAGCATTAAGAAAATGGCTCGGCACTCGGCATAAAGGATCATAACTGGGTGGCCTGGTGTCAGCATAGTGTGACTGGGTGGAATAACATAAAATGTGTCGGGGTGTGATATTTATCAGTGAGGCAGCACCCTTAAAGCAAGCATCAAGCTCCCTGCTACATCTAGACCCCTAAACTGGCTCCAGTCTCCAGTGACTAAATATTTTTTCGCATAATTCTGTTTGATAATCCACTAAAATAAAACCAAAAAAATATCATGTCCATAAAGGCTGGTCACTAGAGTGACCAGTCCCATGATATTACTTTGGTTTTATTTTAGTGATTTATTAAACAGATTATAAGAAAAATATTTTGTCACTAGAGACTGGAGCCAGTCTACTAGACCCCCGTCGCGATAAGATAAAAAAGATTGTTGAAACTGACGTACAAACCCGAATAAAACATAACATAAGAGTGATCTTACCTGGCTTACATATCATTAATATTCCAAGAAGACCCGTATGAATATCTCGGGGAGCCAATGTATGAGAGTGATATGCCCAGGCTACACAGTTGTCATCGTCTTTCATTGGTGCATGTTTTCCGTTGATGTACCACGTGTATGTTATTGCGCCACCTGGTGGCACAGCATCATCAAGTTTGTCCCGTCCGCTGGTGAAATCCATGTAAAGAGCACCTGTAACAGAAAACATTTTTTTTTTGTAACGATTCACCCTTCCATCCCAATGTTTCTGAAGTGGACTCTTCCATCTTTTAGTTTTTACAAGGCCAATGTTGCAAATGGCGGTGTCAACCAAAACATCACGAAAACATGGCTATATAATTTTGACCCCCTTAAACCCTTTTTATGTAGTAAAACTGGGGTTAACAGGGGTATACGTTATTTTCCTTACTTCTGCTCAAAGACATTGTGGGTTTTCGTTAGAACCGCCTCGCCGATGTGGTTCTAACGAGTACCCAAACTCTATGTTTAGGGCAGAAATATGAAATATATTAGAATTTGTATCTGAAAACTTTCAGCTTTTGGTGGTGAAATTTTCAATATATTTGAATAGGCGTGTTTATCGTAATGGTTGCAAATAGGTGTGTCAGCCAACAATAGTAAAGAAACCAGAGTGCCTGATGAGACGGCTCATTATGAGTCGCCTCACCCGGATCTATACTGTTTGTATAGATATATGTTTTGGTCTGCCGGACTGAAAGGGTAAAAGTAGACAATATTTAACAATTTGTGGGAAGTAGTGATTCTGACCAATCTGTCATAATAAATCTCGGGGGAATAGCTTGTTCATTCGTGGGAATAGGTAGGTACCTAGAGACACTGGCTGTTTTAACGCTTAGCACTCTGGGTAAAATTTTCAGCAGACGACATTTTGAAATATTTTTCTTATTTTTCCCAGAAAACAGGATTTGACATTTCATGCAAATTGTCTCCTTAGGAGACAATTTGCATGAAATGTCAAACCCTGTTTTCTGGGAAAAATAAGAAAAATATCATCAATTTGCCATCCACTGAAAATGCCCACAGAGTGGTAAAGGTTAATAAACCAGGTACAGGTGTGCACTTTGCAACGCAAAATGTAGAAACAGTAGAATTTTTTACATTTTGCGTTATTGCAATGCATGCCGCAGTATCTGCGAGAAAACGGAAGAACTTGTGACGTTTTGCTTTTAATATGTTCCTTGGAACTTATAATCGGTAGTAAGCGGACATCCTTGTTAATTCCCCACTACCTATTACATGCATGTACAGGTTGTTTTACAGGGTTCGTCTGCGGTTATATATTTGAGTAGGCGCGTCTATGACATTTGATTGTGAGCCAAGTATGTGTCGTTTAATCTTCTTGCTCAATGTCTTTCCTTCTGTTCAATGCTCAACGGACTTGATTTTTTGCCTGCAGTGTACACTCAGATCAGATGCCATAGGACTTGATTATGGTCGGCACTGCCTGCCATTAACATGCACACCAACAAACTATAATATTATAAAACATTTGGACCTTTGCTGTTCGTGTCAGCATAACGGCCATTTTCTCACATTACGCATTAATTACAGTAAACTCTAATTATCTCGAACTTCAAGGGACCGGATTTTTTTGGTTCGAGATAACAGTAGTTTCAAATAAAAGGAGTTGAACAGTAAGGAACCCATGGCTAATTTAACCAATATTGCCAATATTTAGTTTGACTTAAGCAGTAGTTTGAGTTATCAATGTTTGAGATAACGAGAGTCAACTGTATATATCTTTTATATGATCAGCAGGAGAAAGCGGTCTTAGTGGTTATACTAACAGTTAACATTCAGAGTAGATAGCAAAGGCATATTTGGTTTAGGGGCCTTTTCTATAAACTGATGATTTTTATAGTATCCGAAGATTCTGTAAGCGGACAGCGAGGCCCTGATCAGACTGCGCGGATGCGCAGTCTGATAAGGGCCTCGCTGTCCGCATAAGCCTCAAAGACCCCTTTTCCCATGACACGACACAATTATAAATTTTACCTTCCGAATTTTTCGCGTAGAGAAATCCATGAGGATGTACGCTGAAGTTGCTTCCAGTTGCCATATTTCTGAAGTGAACATAAACCGTGTCACCAACTTCAGCCCTAAGTGCAGGTCCCAGAAGGCCCGCCCAAGGGGGCGACGGTATAGGCTGTGTAAACGAGGCATCTGTAAAACCCTTGTAGATGGCTTTCTTGTAGCAGCTGCCTATTCTGTTGTAACCAATGTTGATCTTTTCGTGTGACTTTCTGCAATACGAAAACCAAATGTACGTACGTTGAACCAACATGCAACATTTTAATGTTGCACTGAAATAATAATAATAATAATAATAATAATAATAATAATAATAATAATAATAGTAATAATAATAATAATTGATAATAATAATGTTAATAATAATAATGCTGATAATAATAATATTAACAATAATAATGACAAGTAATAATAATATTATTAAAAAAAAAAAAAAAAAAAAAAAAAAATAATAATAATAATAATTATTATAAATAATTAATAATAATAATAATATTAATAATAATAATAATAAAATTACGAAAACATGCCTATTCAAATATACTGAAAATTTTACCACCAAAATATGAAAAGTTTCAGATAAAAAAATTATATTTTTTTATATTTCTGCTCAAAACATAGATAGTGGGTACTCGTTATAACCGCCTTGACGAGGCGGTTCTAACGAGTACCCACAATATATGTTTTTGAGCAGAAATATGAAAAATAATGTATATCCTGTAAACCCCAGTTTTACTTTATAAAAGTGGGGTTTAAGGGGGTCAAAATTATATAGGCGTGTTTTCGTGATAATAATAATAATGATAATTATAATAATAATAATAATAATAATAATAATAATAATAACAATAATGATAAATATTTGAGCCGTACAATGAGAAAAGGTGTCTCATATATACATATAGGAACTGTGAAGTTCTAAATCGGACAGCGAAACCGCCCAGTCTGAAAAGGGTTGCTAAAAAGTGATACATTCTTCATGATCCATGTAAACAGGCGGCTAAGACTCTGATTAGTCTGCGCGGATGCACAGGCTAATCTTGTCTTCCACAAATGCTTCGAAAATGCCTAAAAATTCGCTTCCCGATGACTCGAATTATTCCAGAATTTTTGCTAAAACTCTATATTGAAAAGGAAACAAACGTGTAATCTGTAATCCTGATCACTTGTACAATGTAACTGATTACAATTTCTGAACAATTATTATATACATTTTTTTTTTTAAATTTTTCTGTACTTATTTTTCTTAAAGGTTCCATATGTCTCAAAATAGACATTCCTTCATCCAAGAAATGTTTATATAAGGTGATATATAGCATTTTTACGATCACAAAATATGGCATCTGACAGCCTTGGTCCGGTTGTTCAAAGCATCGTCAGCTTAACGAGCTCGTTAAGGGTCATTTCGTTAACTGTTTTAGCGGATTCAATACACAATATTCTGATATTTTTTGCTGAAAAAATTTGAGTAGCTTTTGCACTGCAAAAGCTACTCACATTTTTTCAGCAAATAAATATCAGAATATTTGCGTATCACTCGATGTAAATTTTAACGAATCGTTAACTAACGACATCGTTAGCTTTGAACAACTGGGCCCTGCAAAATTTCAGACAGTCTCTTGACTTTGAACTGGATGTTATGTTCTGTAATCGACCATTTACATAAGTTTAAGTAATTGTCATGTAAACAAATACCTGTGGTCATTCAGAATATCATTATGGGTACTGGCATTCCTGATTAAAATAACTAAATAATAATAATAAAAAAAATGCAAAACCAAAACTTCTTATATATTTCAGCAGGTTAACGGTATTGATTCAGAAAGGCCAGTTAAAATTTGACACTACTACTTTCATACCAGAGAATGAAAGATAACCATTACGAAAATATGCCTATTCAAATATACTGAAAATTTTATCACCAAAAAAAAAAAATGAAAAATTTAAGATAAAAAAATTAGATATTTTTCATATTTCTACTCAAAACATAGATTGTAGATACCCGTTAGAACCGCCTCGATGAGGCGATTCTAACGAGTACCCACAATCTATGTTTTTGAACAGAAATAAGAAAAATAATGTATACCCCTGTAAACCCAAGTTTTACTATATAACAGTGGAGTTTAAGGGGGTCAACATTACTTTTTTCACAAGGGAGACCATTTTTGTGAGTTCCTATTTGCTTTCCTGCACACCAATCCCCTTCTGAGAATAGATCAACTCTAAGAGAAAAGAATTTGCTCACTGGTGGGAGCAAATTCGTTCCTTTTAGAGCAGATCTCCTTTCAGAAGGGAGCCAAAATAAATATGATAAAGTTGTCTCCGCTGAAACTATATACATACTCTTAAACAAATTAGTCCATCAATTTGCTGCAATGCTTAAAATTGACATACTTTCTGTAAGAAATACAGTTTTTCGACGCACCCAAAATAGAAACATTTGTACTCTGTGTGTGTGTGTGTGTGTGTGTGTGTGCGTTTGCGTGTGTGCGCGCGCGTGCGTGCGTGTGTATGTCTGTATGTGTGTGTGTGTCTGTGAGGGAGAGAGGAGTTTAAACTGGATTCTGAATAAATAAAATGTTTCTTTAAAGCTGAAAAGAAATTTAAGAAATTGTGCTCATGATTAGACCGTCCTGTAACTTTGCATAAGCTCTTTAAAAAGGTTTCGAAGTTAAAAACTTAGAATTTTCTAACAATAATATTTTATACAGAAAATAAGACAAATTTTATGTGAAGATGTAAGAAATGTCGCTAATTTTACTTGAAGATTTAGCCTTCGGACTATAATGGCTGGAACACGCAACATACAGACAGGACTTCACATGTCATTAGGTAAAAAAAATGGACTCATTCAATGTTTAGAAAAGAGTATGTTAATGAGCTATGGTGTCATCACGAAAACATACCTATATAATTTTGACCCCCTTAAACCCCACTGTTATATAATAAAACTGGGGTTTACAGAGGTACACATTATTTTTCTTATTTCTGTTCAGAAACAGAGATTGTGGGTATTCGTTAGAGGCGTTTCTAACGAGTACCCACAATCTATGTTTAGAGCGGTATATAAAAAAAATATCAGAATTTTTATCTGAAAACTTTCAGTTTTTGGTGGTGAAATTTTCAGTATATTGAATAGACGCGTTTTCGTAATGCTAGTATTTAGGATAAATAATTAACCCTTCTCATGCTGAATAAATTAAGAAGCCACGCCCACTTCTAATTTCCAGCCAATCAGATTATTTGATCCCAGTTTTTGATAGAAATTCAAATATTTAATGACAAACAGTACATATCCAGATCAGTTGGCTTCTTTAGAAGCCAACTGATCTTGATCTGCACTGTTTGCTATGACAGGACATGTCGTGGTTAGCATGAGATAGATTAATATGCAAGGAACACAGACCTGTAAGTTTACTATAAGTTTTGACTACATAAGCCAAAAGTTACCCATTCGTAGTCTTGTTCTCTTATTTGGAATTTCTTACCTTTTGAAGATAAATAAATCAAGTACATTTACAATGTACCTGTCCGGACTTGTTTTGGTAAAAATAAAGCAAAACCGATACACATAATATTCCCATGTATTGAAACAGACAGGCCTGAGCAAACAGTGTAGACCGAGATCAGACGCCGGAGAATGCGGCGTCTGATCAGGGTCTATTCTGTTTGCCACTCTACTAGCAGTTTTAAGGGGCATCTGCAGGGAGTAACAATGACTTGTGTAAAGTTTAGGACAAGTATTGTAAAGAGTTAAGGTGTCCCAATATTCAGTTAAATACAGTAGCTTATATTAGGTGCGTGCGACATTAAAGGGGAACGCAACCTTTATATAAAAACATTTCATGACAAAGAGCTTAACAAACCGTAAAGTTTGATCAAAATCGAGCGAGAAATAACAATATTATTGTTTAACTGATTTAACATGGCCGACAACTGCGCCGCCATTTTGAATATATTACTAGATTTCAGGACTTTTAACTTTTGAAATTTTGCACTATTTTCATAACCAAAGCATTTGTTTTCAGAAAATAAGCTGCTTACCACTCTAGGAAAACCGGTTCAGAAACATTAAGAAAAAATATCCGTCTGTATGCTGTTTATTTATTATGCGTATTTAATTAGGGCTGTATGACATCACAAAGCCTAAAATGACGGCCTCCGTGACAGTTGGTTTACAAATATTTAAACTCCAATAACTTTCTTATTTGCTGGTCGATTTTGATGAAACTTGTATCAAACTTTTTGGCTTGGAAAGTTCTATCCTGATAGCATACTTTCTTTCAATATTGCCTTTCCCTTTAAGACAACCTGGCTAATGACTACGACGACGATGATGATGATGATAATGATGATGATGTTTTTCTTCATAAATAAAATCTATAAAGGTTGCTCTTGGAATAAACGAACACACAAATAAACGAAACTCGGAGTCTGGGATTAACGCCGCCTTCTACATTGTACTGTGAAAGAGTTTAAGTTCAGTGAATCAAATCAAAGACATGTCTGCGTAATATAGGTCAAAATATATATAAAAAATAACCATATACAAGCATATTATCACCTTTTGTTTTAGACGAGCAGATGTCGTACATCATCTAAGCCGTTGCTTATTTTTATTATTGTCAGTAATGATATCTTATAACGCCTAAGCAAATAAAACATGTCAGAGGAATTAGACAGTGACAGTTTTTGTCTTTATTCCAGGCAGACTTATGATTATAACGCTGATTTGGCTAGGTCATAGGAAGTATACGTTATTTCATAAAGTTCGAACCATCAGGCGAGAAATTTAAAACTATGCAATAAGCAGCTTGTGGCAATTATCATCATGACCACAATTCACAGATGCCATAATGAGACTGATCAGAGTGTATACTGATTGTGTATTTAATCAAGGGTATTACAGTTCATTTAATGACTTATTGCAAAACGTAAGGGCATTTAGCTCCTCATTATGCTATCAAATCTATGAAATTTGGGTCTCATCCCAGTAAGCATTCTTTATAAATCTACAGCGGGCCGTTATCGGCCTGTCAGGGTAGCTGACGGGCCGATAACGGCTCGCTGTAGATTTATAAAGAATGCTAGCTGGGATGTTCCCCTTTATTGTACTGTGAAGATCGGGACATTCTGGGGTAAACCTTATTATGTAAAATTTCATATTTTTTAAACCTTTACCACTCTCTGGGCTAATTCAGCTGACCAGAAATTGTTGATATCTTTTTTTTTATTTTTCTCAGAAAACAGAACCTTGACATTTCATGCAAATTGTCTCCATTATTTGCATGAATGTCAAAATCTGTTTTCTGGTAAAAATGAGAAAATATTTAAATATGGCGTCTACTGGAGAGGATTTTACCCAGCATACTATTTCATTTATATATATATATATATATATATATATATATATATATATATATATATATATATTACCTGGGGAACAAATTCTTTCCTTTTAGAGTAAACAACTTTTCAGAATTGAAGTAAAAAAAAAGTTATAGATGCCTTCCCTGACTGAAAATCTTTCTATTCTTCTTAAATCGACAGCGAAAGCCTAATCTCCGCGCAGGCTAACGTCGGCCCTTGCTGTCTGTATACGCCCAGAATGCACACATTCACATGCCGAGGACAGTTTATCAAACAGATTATGATTTTATGCCTTTCAATTTTAGAGTCAGGACACAATATTTCCTACAACATTGCATGTGTGCCCAGCAAAGACTCAAATTAGAATGTGCATCCTCGCATTTTGATAAGAATCTTCGCAGGCACTCTTGAGTAACCAAAAAATCCAAAACGTCCTCAGGCCGACAACGAAAACTCTAATCGTCCTTCGCGAATGTCCGCTAATGCGCAGGCTTCTCTGAGTCTTCACTGGGCGCATATGCAATATTGTAGGAAATGCTGTGCCCCGGCTAATTAATCTTCATGGGTAACTCTGTGGATAGGTTAGGAGCCAAGATATCTTCATGCGCTCCAGCGAAGATTCTGATCTGACTGCGCAAATGCGCAGGCTGATCTGAGTCTTCGCTGGGCGCACATGTAAAATTGCAGGAATTGCTGTGCCATGGTTTTACAACCTTCACATAACATTCCATATCGTCTTCACCAATCATTAAAACAATATTGTTACGCGATTATATGACATGTCTTTAAGCATAGTTTGACAATCGTGACATAATAATCTATCGCATACATTAAAAAGTAATAAAAACGACGGACATCGACCAGGTCAATTTTCCTATTTTCTATCACCAATACAATATAATGCAAAACGTATCAAAAATAAATTCTGAGAAAAATGGATTCTCTCAAGAAAATTCTCTTAGAAAAGAGCACAGTAAAAAAGCGAAAGTAGTGAACTTGTCTACGTCCTTATGGATAAGCTGCAAGCAGTTTAGACCCTACCTGCGGCGTCTGATCTGGGTCTGTACTGTTTACTTAGGGCTGTCTCTCTGATTGCATAGGACAAATACGGTAATTCCGTAAGCGGACTGCAATAGCTGTGATAAGATTACACTGATGCACAAACTGATCTGCACTTTAGTTGTTCGCATTTCCTGTAAGAGTAAGTCTCAGCTTGATATGTTCCGGATTTATTTTCATTAGTAATCGTTGTTAAATTTACAAAGCATAATAAAATCTTGTTCAGAAAATTACTTAACCAGATGCATCCCCTAATTTCACTTTTGGCTGTGTATATGCTAAAAAGAACGGCATGTGACTGGCAAGCCCAGTGGTGAAAACCCAATGGAAATATTACAAATACTTACAGGGTTATTGAGATAGAACTTTTTGCTCATTTGCTTCTCATTAATATGTATGATAAACCAATGACGTCATTGGTTCCTATGAATATTTTGCAAAATGTTTTGAAAACTAATTTGAAAATATTCAAGGAATGTATCAAGGATGCGTGGTTGGGGGTGGGGAGGGGGAGGGAAACATACGTCATTTCAACAAAGAAAAAGACTATAGATTTTTGCGAAAACGGCCGTTCAAACCTAGACTACCTACAAGTTTGATGATAAAAGTGATCATTTTCGTTTATATATCGCTCAAGAGGTGACAGTTGATAAAAAAATTATGAAAGAAAATTGTATTTATACTTGAAGAAATATATTTTGGATAGTTGTTAGAATCGCCACACTGTGGCGATGTTAACAAGTATCCAATGAGGAAGTAAGAATGAAACGAGGCGTTTCTTGCATGTATACTTCCGCTCATTAAGGGTTCTTTAAACAGCAAATTCATTTTAACCCTTTCACTGCCACAGGCGATAATAATAGGCTTTTGCAAACAGCATAGATCCAGATGAGACGGCTCATAATGAGCCGTCTCATCTGGATCTACGCTGTTTGGCATTCAGTTTTTCAACCTTACATAGAAACTTCTTTCCTAGCGATAGTATTCAAAAAAAAAGTAGACTACAAAACGTCTGAAAAGTTAATAGCAACACCGCTTGGCGCACATGTCCGATATTACATTTTCTGACATTGAGATTCATATAGTGACCAATATAGTGCTACGTTCGGTGATTTTAGAAGGAAACTCTTTAGATACCACGCATTCCCATGACTTTATGACGACATTAATTGCCTTGAACAATATTAATTAATAGATTGACAACTTGGTATCGTGAAACTAATGAAGCGTTCAGGTAATGCTATGGTCAAATAAATCATATGGGCATCAACGTAAGAAAATATTCCTATTTGCACTAAAATTTTGAGAGATCAGCCTGTGTATAAAATTAAGACGTCTTTGTTTGAAAAAAAAAGAAAAAAAAAGTGCTTTACCATGTAATGAATATTCATTTCAAGTTTGACTTGCTTAATTCTAATATAGAAAAGAATCAAATAACTGCCGATAGTACCATTTTGCCGATAGGCATATATAAGGTCAGGTTTCTATATAGTACCATGCACTTGTCAATGTCCATGATATCAATCCTTAAGGTAATCATTGTTTCCAATTAACAGGGCAACAACCTACGTCATCAAGACGGTGATATGCACACAGCCACGACTATAACATTTGCTCGGATTTATAATAAAATCACGAAAAGTGCATAATGCAGCGAGAAATAACCGAGTGCACAAAATATGTCCATTTTTGTACTGCCTTTTATAAAAAATGCAAACTCCATACGTATTCTAGTTATTGTAGATATTCGACCAAGTGTGCTTGAATTAATAGTACTATTGAATATCAACACAGATGGTCGAAGTGTCTGACTATCCACTGCGTTTCAGAAGCCCGAATTTCGAAAGACAGACTGTCCATATGGCCGTGCATAAAGTACACTAGGTGAATATTCGGAATTTCCTAAAACCCTAGTTAGTTCAGCAAAATTCCGTAAAACTAGTTACTGACGAAAATAGGTATAGTCAACATTGTTATGGCGAATATAACTATACAGTGGAACCTCGATAATTCAAAGTCCAAGGGACCAAACAATTTTGTTTGAATTATTGAAACTTTGAATAATTGAGGGTTAAAATGCATATATATATACTTCAGTTGGGACTTCAAAATGGTTTTGAATTATTGAGAATTTTGAATTATTGAAGTTTGAATTATCGAGGTTCTACTGTATATGCATTAACTTTCTCAACTGTGGAAAACTTGTCTGCAATTTTTCATTTGCCAGCATTTCGAAAGTACTAGATAGAGTGCCAAAATCGGCCATAGATAAGACCTAACGCCCTATAGTATCAGCCCCTTTTAATAACCACATGTAATTGTGTGTAACTTCTGTAAATTCTGCCTTTTGGACTGTGGTCCTTTTTACGAGACTTTATTACTTTTATCGGTCGTGTATAGTATGTAAATAATATATAGTTTCTCATAGTTCCCTTGTAGAACCACTTATTTAATGAAAGTTGATTTATATGTATATTTTTGTATTTTATGTACAATTATACTTTCTCATAAGGTGATACTTAAATTAATAAATACAAATATTATAATAATTGCCTTTCGCATAAAACTAGTCAAAGTAAAAGGATATTCCTTGAACGGTGATAATTCCGACATGGAAATATTTGCCCTCCTACTCATTGGGGGCTTAGATATACAAATAGCGAACAGCTTTAGGAAATGGTATATCATTTCGACAAACACATGTTTCTATACATATTTTTGTAAGTTTGATGGCTTTATACCAATACATTTTTTTTTCTGGTGACTTTACCTTCGTTTCGTCTGCGACGTAAGTGAAAGCAGGTAAGCACAATGTGATTCAATTCTTTTTTAAGGGAACTTGAATCACTTGGAAGATTTTCTGCCATTTTTAAAAGAGACACAATTTTTGTGACTTCCTGTTTATTTTCCGGTACACTAATCCCTTTCTGCTGGAAAGGTATAAACTCTGAAAGGGAAGACTTTGGTCCCAAGGAGAGCAAAGTCTTTTCTTTTAGAGTATACAGTCGAACCTCAAATAACTCGAACATCTTTGGGAGCATGTAAATTTGTTCTAGACATGGATAGTTCGAGCCACTGAGAGTTAATCATAACGCCAGGTCATGAGGCAAATGGATATTATTTAGGGATGTCTTTTGGATTTCGATGTATGTATACATTTCATGATAAAATACGAATCAGAAGGGAAACAAAATAATTTTGAATGAGTTTTCTATCTCGGAAAGGCATCGATTCCAATTAAAGTAGAAGACAAATGAGACAGCGCATGAGAAAACCAACAAAATGGCATGTGCGCCAAACGAAGACTCAGATCAGCCTGGGCATCCGCCCAGTCTGATCAGAGTCTTCGCTGTGCGCTCAATGGGTAGCTAAGGACCCAAGCTTTCTTCATGCGGACAGCGAAGACTTTGACGAGACTGGTCGGATGTCCAGGCTGATCTGAGTCTTCCCTGGGTGCACATGCCATTTTGTAGGTTTTGTCATGTGCTGGCTCAAATGGTTTTAATAGTGGAGCCTAGTTTTAATTTTACCCGTTTCACCTTTTCATCTATAGAACCACCACATGTAGCTACAAAACCACCAGGTGTAAACACTAGACGTCGTAAAACGTCGTTTCTAGATCGCCGCGACGTCATAAGAAACAAAGTTATTGTGACGTTGTGGGCTTACTAGTTTTTTTTTTTTTTTTTTTTTTTTTTTTTTTTTTGTTTGTGGTGGTACAATGATAAAACAAATTACATGGATATTTTGACATTTGTAGTTAAAGCTTTGATAAAAAAAATAGGAATCTTACTGGAATGAGAGAAAGGAAGTCTAATGTGTGTGTGTGTGTGGTTCAGGTAAAGGGAACGCAGGTAACCCCCACTCCTCTTCCCCTCACCCCCCCCCCCCCCACCACCCACTAAAAAACAAAAAAAAAAAAAACAAAAAAAAAAAAACACACACACACACAAAACGGCAAATGGCAAAGATCAATTACATAGGGGCACATTTGTTGCTAGATTGCATATTCGTCCAGTGAAGCGCATCCGTCAGTCTTCAGTCTTCGCTGTCTGCCTAAAGATGCTTTGGATCCTTGGCTATGACAATGTGCCCTGCGAAGACTCAGATCAGACTGCGCAGATGCGCAGGCTGATCTGAGTCTTCGCCTGGCGCACATGCAGTCTTGTAGGAAATGCTTGGCCCCTGCTCAGTTAATAATGTCTCTTCAGTACAGGAAGTATTGTTCCGGAGAAGATATCGGACGGAAGGATGGACGAAATGATGAAAATACAGAAGAATGAAACGATGGAAGAAAATCAAGCCTAGTAGCCCTCCCTTCCAGATCCATCAACAGGACCGTTGGAGGACTTACAAAATCACATTACAACACTTAATACCCAGCCACTGGAAGTCTATCCCATTCATATACACGGCCAAATTGAATAATAGCCCGATTCGTATACTTATGATGTCAGTGTGATACCAAATATATATACTTCATTTTAATAAAATCGGGTAAGTTTACCATATTTACTCTAAATATTGGGACACCTTACTTCCTTTACCATACTTGTCCTATAATTTGTACAAGTCTCTTCCACTACCTGTTGTTGTGTTTAAAATATTGCTGCACGAATTGCAAACAGTGTAGGCCCTAATCAGACGCCGCAATGCGGCGTCTGATCTGGGTCTACACTGTTTGCTCAGGCCTTTCTGTCCCAACACTTGTTATCACGACAGATAAATGTTTGTGCACAAAGTGAAGTTGTTGTGAATAGTATTTGGTGATAATTCTAGGATAGTTTCATCAAGATCTCCATAAAAGCATTGGTTGTGGGTACTCATTAGAAGCACCGTGGTAAGGCACTTCTAATGCGAACCCCACAAAATATATGTTTTTGAGAAATATGGAAAAATATCCTAGAGATATCAACAAATACTTCTCCTTAACAACTTGTCTGTACATAGCAACACTATTTGCATATATAGTTCGTATCTTTTTCTTGCATTTAGGTGTATTTTGTAATTACTGTTACCCAATAAAAAAATATGAAAGTATGTAGGCCTACTATTCATATATTAATCGTGCCTTAAATTCATAGAGCGCGTTTTATTTACCTAAAATTATTATATATGCTATATACTATATAATTGAACTGATAAAATGGGATTCTCTATGTCTGTACTATATCATACAGAGGAAATGAAACAAAAATACATTTTTAAACAAAAAATGTAACCATAACTCTGAAAAATGTCAGTAAACCTGTACAACTATCTAGGCTCATTCAGCAGACGCCAAACTAATGATATTTTTTTATTTTTTTTCCCAGAAAACAGAATTTTTCCATTGGATACAAATTGCATGAATTATCAAAATCTCTTTTCTGAAGAAATCATCAAGATCTGTTTCCTAAAGAAGAAGAAGACAACGACGATGACGACGACGACGACGACGACGACGACGACGAAGAAGAAGAAGAAGAAGAAGAAGAAGAAGAAAACAAGAACAGATACGTAACGCTTAAGTTGGGTACCCACAACATTTTTTTTCTTTGAAGAAAAAGAAGCGATAGGTTGACGAAAAAATCCATATTTAGGGTAATTAATTTGCACACACGGGTACTTACTCGCTGTCCAGTCCCACTTTGTTTTGTTTTGAGGGAGCATAATCCCAGTTCACTTCAACAACTGCAATGAAATAATGTCTTTCCTTAGCAGACGACACTTTTATCATGCACAAGTTTAGCGTACACAGAACCCACAAAATCCATGGCGCAATGAAACACTTTGCCATACCCGTCCACCGGAAGCTGGAATCCTTTGACTCCCTTGGGCTGCGGGGCTACGGTACCTTCCCCTTCCAGATACAAGAGTAAAAGTGAGAGAAGTAAATCAGCACCACTAGACATTATCGTGGTAATCAAAGCGCTCATTAATATCATTAACGCTTAGGGTTCTGGGTAAAATTTCAGCAGACGACATATTGTACATATTGTAATATTTCTTTTTATTCTACCCAGAAAAAAAAACAGGTTTTGACATTTCATGCAAATTGTCTCCTTAGAGACAATTTGCATGAACTGTCAAATCCTGTTATGTAGGGAAAATAAGAAAAATATCAATTTGTCGTCTGCAGAATTTACCCAGAGAGTGGTAAAGGTTTATGGCTTTAACCTGCCCAGTATTGTCATAACTAAACAGATTTATTTCGTTGCGTGAGAGTTATGGATTCATTGACCGTTTATTAAGGTGGCCACTCTTGTAACCTAATAATAATTATAATAATTTCTTTTTAGAATATGGCATACATAGTATGATAAAAAAAATTTTAGAAAGAAACGGCAAACGTTATGAGAAACGTTAAACGAAATGCATGAAATGAACAAACTCAACTATTCCGTTTTGTCATATTGAATTGTATTGCAGAATGAGAGGAACCCATTACGTGAACTTCCTAATGATTTCTGGACATCATCCACTTCCTTCCCCTCTCCCCCCCCCCCCCCCCCACACACACACACACATTTTTTCCACATTTTACTATATAAAGAGTTGCAAAAGTGGGGTTTACCTGAAATCAAAGTTAACGAAGCTTTTTTATATATAAGTATATTACAAAACGTATAACCTCTAAAAATGTTTAGGAAGTATTTTTTAATTAAATTTCTCACAGAACGTGGTCGGGTGGGGTACATAGCAAGCACACCAGAGAAGTTTCGAAGTTGAAAACTTTAACCGGCTTGGTATATATAAACATAGAAACGCCTAAACAATATGTTTCTTTTTTTGTTTCACAGAAATTAAGACTTTCATGCAGCTTGTCTCCATCGCAGACATTTCAATGAATGTCAACTTTTATTTTCTTATTTTCTGTGAAAAATAAGATTATCACTAATGTTCGTCTAAAAAAGAGATTTAGCCTAGATAGTGCTAAAGTTCAAAATCAATATCAGACGGAACATGGGAATATGTAATGCTATGAATTTTCGTTAAATCAGTCGAATCTTCTAGAATCCCAGTTATGTTCCTGCTGACCATTTACTATATCAGGGTCTACACTGTTTGCCACTCACCCAGCAATTTTATACACATTCACAGCCAGTAACATGGATTTGTTGAAGAGCAGTATAATGTAAAGAGTAAGATGTATAAATATTTAGGGTAAATACGGTATTCCAAAATTCCAAATTCATCAAATTTATCCAAAATTTCTCATGAAAATTTAAATTTTGAGTCGGGGGCGGGGGTGGTGGAGAGCTACCTCTGAATCCGCCTGTGTTTTCTAAATGCAAAAGAAAACAAGTTGTGATTATATTACGTTAACCCTTAAAACGCCAAGAAAACCTGCATCTGAAAATGTCGTCTGTTTATGTCGTCTGCTGAATATTCTTGCAAACTTTTCAAACCTATTTTTGCATACAGGCAAACATTGTGGACCCAGATCAGACTGCTCCTAAAAGGAGCAGTCTGATCTGGGTCCACACTGTTTGCAGAAATGACTTTTAAAATCACAAGCCGACGACAAATCAGACGACAATTGTTGTGATTGGCAGTTTAAGGGTTAACAAGTCTATGTAATGTGTACCCCTTTGCTGCCCTATAATATATATGTATTGTGAAAACAGGGATATGTAGGGGGCTGCATTATAGGGGAATTTGCAGTTTTTAAATAAGCTTTTCAATATTTTATTAGCTCACCTGGGCCGAAGTCTCCAGGGGAGCTTATAGGATAGTAGGCCATCCGTCGTCCGTCCGTCGTCCGTCCACACCATTGATGAGTTATATCTCTACAATCTACAGGCTGATCCCAATCATTTCTCATCTATAGCATGCTTCTGGTGGGGCATCAATGAATTAAGCTTTTCATGGAAATCCGGTGCTATGGCAACCACAAGATCCCATAGACTTACGATGGGAAAATGCTTGTTATCACCATAACTCCTTCAGTTTTGATCCGATCTTGATGAAACTTGCAGATAAGGTGTACGTGGATAAATTCTTGAAAGAGTCCGAAAACTGGCCAGATCGTTTCATTAATGTTATGTCCATTGATTGCTGGAAAAGCTTCTGTTTGATTTTGTCATCAGCGTAACTCGTTCAGTTTTAATCGTATCATCCTGAAACTTGTAGATATGGCGGACATGGATAAATCTCCGACGAGTTTAATTCGGATTATTAATCTTAGAGTTACGTCCCCTTGATTGCTGGAAAAAACCTCTGTTTGACTTTGTCATCAGCATAAATCATTCAGTTTTGCTCGGATCTTCCCGAAACTTGCAGATGAGGTGGACATGGATAAATTCTCAGATGAGTTTGGACCTGGCCAGATCGGATCTTTAATCTTAGAGTTACGTCCCTTCTATTGCTGACAAAGCCTCTGTCTGACTTTATCAACAGCATTACTCGTTCAGTTTTGGGCGGATCATCCTGAAACTGGCAGACAAGGTGGACATGGATGAAATCTAGGATGAGTTCCAAAACTGGCCAGATCGGATCTTTAATCCTTGAGTTAAGTCACCTCGATTGCTGAAAAAAAATGTCTGTTTGACTTTGTCATCATTCTCATTCAGTTTCGATTAGATCTGTCTGACATGTATAGAATCTCGGATGAATTAGAAACCTGGCCAGATCGCATGATTTATTTTAGAGTTACGTTCCCTTGACTGTTGAAAAGAGCATATATTTGACTTTACCATCAGCACAACTTGTTCAGTTTTGATCAGATCATCCTGGAATTCGGAGATAAGGTGGGCATGGATGAAGTCTTTGACGAATTCGAAAACTGTCCGGACCAAATTATTTCTTTACAAAGACATCCCCTTGATTCCTGAAAATGCCTATTTTAGACCTTCTTATCAACATAACTCATTCAGTTTTTTTTATCAGATCTTTCTGACTCTTACATATAGGACCGGATAGAAATTTTGGTTGACAGTTAGACTATAAGGTGAAACAGTGCCTGATGTTTTGAGGTTAAAGTACACCAAATTTTGATAGAGATATCAGTATTTATTAAAGACTTTTCGGACATGACTTCGTTTTCAGGTAACTCCTACTACAATTTTTATCGAATGTGGTTGAAACCTTGTGGAGGTACAGCGCATATTGTTTTGAGGCTACAGTACACCAACTTTTGATAGAGTCGTTAATTTTAAAAGATTGTTCAGACATAACTTTATTTCCAGCTAACTTCTAATACAGTTTTCATCGGACTATGTCAAGGTTACAGTACACCAAATTTTGACAGAGTTATTACTCTTTCAAGATAGTTCACACACGACTTCATTTTCGGCCAACTCCTTCTATAGTTTTCGTCTATCAAGCTGAAAATTATTGGATAGTAAGACCATGAGGTTAGCACCATTGTATTTTTTTGAGGTTACAGTACAACAAATATTAAGAACTTTATATTTTAAAACCCTTTAAAGATTAAGAAAAAAAAATGAAAACCTACACAATTTAATGCATAATGTCTCTTAATTGCTTAAGACGCTTATAATTAATCTTGTTTGCTGCATAGCTCGATCGGTTTTAATCGGATCCATCTTAAACTTGCGATGAGTGGGGGAGGGGGAGGGGGCGAAGGAAGAAGGAGGGGGAAGGGGAGAGGGGGAGGAGAATATGTTCAGAGTTATGATCTCTAGATTAATGAACGTGGTAGACATTGAGTGACCTTGACCTACTTTTCAGCACGGGCGAGCAGAAAAGATACCATGGTTGTCTTGTTTTTCTTCTGGTAAACTTTTTTTTTTATTCCAAAAGTCTGTCTGAACAATTAAAATATGAGGCAGCGCACGACATAACCTACAATAAGAATGGAGCCTTTTTAGGAACGCCAAAATAATCCTTAGATATCAGGAAACATCTTTTTAACCCTTATAATAGTATCTAAATTAATACATATCAGAAACAGACTTTACAGACTTTATTCAGTGTTTGAAAATAGTAACATTCTTCGAAATGTAGCCAAATTATACGCAGCGGGCTCTGTCGGGCGACAAGCGTCGATTTACGCACACGTATCCGAAAGATATGTTCACACAAATAGTCTATTCCAATGTCAGCTAAGTCTTGCTTTTTAAATTTAATGATCTTGAATTTGTGAAAAATGATTTTTAAATCGCATGCAATCAGTTCCATGGGATTTTTTGGCTTTTTTGTTTTTCAGAACCCCGCCCTCCCTCACCACACACAGTCAATACAGAACAAAACTGATCTGAATGCACACGACTCTAGCTTCATTACGAAAACACGCCTATTTAAATATATAGAAAATTTCAACTTCAAAAACTGAAAATTTTTAGATAAAAAACTCTGATATTTTTTTCATATTTTTGCTAAATCTATGTTTTGATCAGAAATAAGAAAAATAATGTATACCCCTGTAAACCTCAGTTTTACTATATAAAAGTGGGGTTTAAGGGGGACAAAATTATATAGGTATGTTTTCCTGATGTAAAATACAATAACATTTCATAATATTACACAATCTCTGTATGTCAGACATTCAGCTACACCAGGTCACAAAGATATAAACACCAACAAAGATGCTGAAAACATTCAAATAAGACAACAGAAGCATGATACTAAAAAAAAATGTCAAATTGGCCTATAATACATAAAACATGTAGGTTGGAGCAGATGTAGAGGAATAACTGCAGATACATTTTTCTTATTACATTCTAATATGGTTGTCTCCCTTGAAATACAATGGGGATCATTGTGAAACTCAAAGATTCACAATTTACACAATTCACAAATTCGCTGTACCCAGAAGGAGTAAGTTCCTTTCTTTAATGGTAGCGCTCAGTGGAAGGGGGGCAAACATTTCTTTGTCAGATTTATTTAAGAATATTAATTTCTCTTAATCAATGTTTAAACAATTTACTGTCATATTATATAACGGACAGTGAAGACCTGACCAGCATTACGAAACCACGCCTATTCAAATATATAGAAATTTTTACCTCCAAAAACAGAAAATTTTCAGATTAAAAACTCTGATATATTTTTCATATCTCTGCTCAAAACATAGATTGTGGGTTCTCAATAGAACTGCCTCGGCGAGGCGGTTCTAACGAGTACCCGCAATCTATGTTTTTGAGTAGAAATACGAAAAAATAATGTATACCCCTGTAAACCCCAGTTTTACTTTATAAAAGTGGGTTTTAAGGGGGTCAAAATTATATAAGCATGTTTTCGTGATGAATGCATTTTCTATGAGAACTAAGGAAAAAAAAATAGCACCATTTTTCATCCGCCGATTTAACCTATATTGTTCTGACCTGTGTAAGAAACGGAACAGGTACGGCTAGGAGTGATCGTGTCCGAGTATTCCGAATAATTATAGTATTAAGTTGACTGGATACCCCTGGTAGATTTTCCACCATTTTTTATACAAAGGAGACAACTTTTGTGACTTCATATTTGCTTTACAGGACATCAAGCCCCTTGTAGGAAAGGATATCTCTAAAAGGAAAAAGGGAGCAAATTCTTTCCTTTAAAAGTTGTAACTTTCTATTTGCTTTACAGCACATCAAACCTCCCTTTAGAAAAGGGTCTACTCTAAAAGGAAAAGGAGTTCAAATTCTTTCCTTTAAAAGTTGTAACTTTCTATTTGCTTTACAGCACATCAAACCTCTTTTAGAAAAGGGTCTACTCTTAAAGGAAAAGGGGAGCAAATTCTTTCCTTTTAAAGCAGATGCTTTTTTTCTGGAAGGGAGGCAAAACATTTTGACTGAGCTATCCCCCCTGAAAAAAAATATCCATTCCCCTTAACTAAAAAAATAAACCATTAACAATGCCAAATAATTTTGTTTAGTATAATAAACTGGGCCCAGTTGTTCACAGCATTGTTAGCTTAACGAGCTCGTTAGAGGTCAAAATATTAACTGTTCTAGTGAGTAAAATATCTAATTCACTGGTTTTTTTGCTGAAAAAGAATGTGAGTAGCTTTTGCAAATGCAAAAGCTACTCACATTTTTTTCAGCAAAAATATTAGCGTATATGCCATATTTAATGATAAAAACTTTTAACGATACGTTAACTAACGACATCGTTAGTTTTGAACAACTGGGCATTGATGTTTAGGAAGACGTCATATACGTATCTTACTATAAACAAAAAAAAAAAACAACATAAAAAACAACAAAAAAAACCAAAAAAAAAAACAACAAAAAAAAAACAAACAAAAAAAAAACAAACAAAAAAACATAATACCCCGCCATAGCAATTATTTGTTTATGTATTAAAGTTATATTTGCGAAAATGTCTGGAAAGAAAATGACGGAGGGACAGATAACAATCCCTAAACCAGATCTTGATAATATCATTTGACAGATAACAATCCTAAAGCAGATTTTGATAATATCAATGCATATAGCAAGTTTGGTTAAAAGGCCTTGTTATTATCAAGTTATCATCCAGAAATGAAAAAATGGACGTGTCTCGGGTAGATAACTCCGTAAAAATTTGACAAAGTTTGCCTATTAGCAATTCCAAACCTGATCTCCTTACTGTCAATACATATAGCAAGTTTGGTTAAAATCCCTTGTTATTTACTAAAGTTATCATCCGGAAACGAAAATATGGGCGTGTCTCGGGCAGATAACTCCGTAAAAATTTGACGAAATTTGCCCATTAGCAATCCCAAACCAGATCTCCTTAATGTCAATGCATATAGCAAGTTTGATGAAAATCCCTTGTTATTTACTCAAGTTATCATCCGGAAACGAAAATATGGGCGTGTCTGGGGCAGATAACTCTGTAAAAATTGGACGAAATTTGCCCATTAGCAATCCCAAACCAGATCTCCTTAATGTCAATGCATATAGCAAGTTTGGTGAAAATCCCTTGTTATTTACTCAAGTTATAGTCCGGAAACGAATATATGGGCGTGTCTTGGGCAGATAACTCCGTCAAAATTTGACGAAATTTGCCCATTAGCAATCCGAAACCAGATCTCCACAATATCAATGCACATACCAAATTTGATGAAAATCCATTGATGTTTAGTCAAGTTATCATCCGGAAACGAAAATATGGGCGTGTCTCGGGCAGATAACTCCGTCAAAAATTGACAACATTTGCCCATTAGCAATCCTAAACCAGATCTCCACAATATCAATGCATATACCAAGTTTGGTGAAAATCCATTGATGTTATTTACTCAAGTTATAGTCCGGAAACGAATATATGGGCGTGTCTTGGGCAGATAACTTCGTCAAAATTTGACGAAATTTGCCCATTAGCAATCCCAAACCAGATCTCCACAATATCAATGCACATACCAAATTTGGTGAAAATCCATTGATGTTTAGTCAAGTTATCATCCGGAAACGAAAATATGGGCGTGTCTCGGGTAGATAACTCCGTCAAAAATTGACAAAATTTGCCCATTAGCAATCCCAAACCAGGTCTCCACAATATCAATGCATATACCAAGTTTGGTGAAAATCCATTGATGTTATTTACTCAAGTTATAGTCCGGAAACGAAAATATAGGCGTGTCTCGGGCAGATAACTCCGTCAAAAATTGACAAAATTTGCCCATTAGCAATCCCAAACCAGATCTCCACAATATCAATGCATATACCAAATTTGGTGAAAATCCATTGATGTTTACTCAAGTTATCATCCGAAAACGAAACACGGACGGACGGACGGACGGACTCACGGACGACCAACGTGAAACCATAATACCCCGCCACTATTGTGTGGCGGGGTATAAAAACAACAACAACAAAACACGCGAAGTTGTATCTTTATCCATTATTGCCCGGTGGACTCTTCTACTATACTCATTGCACGAGCCAATTTTCAATTAAGAGGCAGAACAATTCAGGGATTATCAATTATTTTACAGAATGTTTTTATTGCTTGATTCAAACTGTGTAGACCCTGATCGGACGCCGCGTTCTGTGGCATGTGGCCTGATTCTACACTGTATGCCTACCAAGGCCTAGTTTTAGGCCTTGTCCTAGGAAGTTAAGCACACATGGGTTAAGTTTAATCCTTAAAGAGCTAATCACAACTGCAGCAGACGACAGTTCTTCTAATTGCATTTTTTCAGGGAAAATAAAAAATGACATTTCATGTGAATCGTCTAACGTGTGAATCGTCCACATGAAATGCCAAGTCTTATTTTCTTCAAAAATAGTAATTTTACCCCTTACCACTCTCTGGACATAATCAGCAGACGACAAATTGATCCTTTTTTTCTATTTTTTCCCAGAAAACAGGATTTGACATTTCATGCAAATTGTCTCCCTTGCATGAAATGTCAGATCCCGTTTCCTAGGAAAAAATAAGGAGAAGAAAAAAAAATATTTAAAAATATCGTCCTCTGAAAATTTTACCCAGAGTGCTAAGTGTTAAGGACTGACTTTATAAACTACTGATAAACATTAAAGGTAACAGTTTGAAACCCTTTTCGTATTTGAGTTAACGTATGACACTTTTAAATAGGGCGTATCAATGAAATGTCATTCCCTACTTTCACGTAACTATTTATAACATATTTACCCTAAATATTGCAATATGGTTCAAAATTTTAACAAGCACATACCGCTACCTCTTGACGTCATTACGAAAACTAGCCTATTCAAATATATACGGAAAATTTTACCACCAAAAAATGAAAATTTTCAGATAAAAATTCGGATATTTTTCATATTTCTGCTCAAAACATAGATTGTGGGTACCCGTTAGAACCGCCTCGACAAGGCGGTTCTAACGAGTACCCACAATCTATGTTTTTTCGAGCAGTAACAGGAACAATAATGTATAACCCTATAAACCCCAGTTTTACTATATAAAAGTTGGGTTTAAGTTAGGGTTTAAGGGGTCAGCATTATATAGGCATGTTTTCGTAATGTGTTTAAAACTGCTTGATAAGTTGCAAGCAGTCTAGACCCTGATCAGACATCACGTTCTGTGGATCTGATCTGGGTCTACACTGTTAGCGTAAGCTTATTTTAAGGACTTTAGGCACAAATGGGTTAAGTTTTAACCCATAAAGAGCGAATCACAACTGCAGCTAACAACATTTTGATTGTTCGCTTTTGTATTTTTCAGAGAAAATAAGCCTTGAAATTGCATGTAAATCGTCTGCCCAGCATACGAATCGCTTGAAATGCCAAGTCTTATTTTCTCTGAAAAAAAAAAAAAAAAAAAAAAATAGCAGTAAAAAAAATAGAAAGTCGTCTGCTACAATTATGCTTAGCATTTTAAAACAGAAAGTCGTCTGCTACAATTTTGCTTAGCATTTTAAGGGTTGACTGTATAAACCACTTTTCAATGTTTACCACTCACAAACATTCAAAGATAAAATTTTGAAATACTTTTCTTTTTTTGAAAATATGTTTGACACTTTTAAGTAGGACGTTTCAATGAAGTGCCAGTCCCTGCTTTCATGTATACTTAAATATTGCAATACTTGTCCAAAATTTTGACAAGCCCATAACACTACCTCTTGTCTTAAACAATATTTTCTTTGTTCCTTTATCTCGAAGTCCAAGGGACTCTCTGAAATACTTCAAGATATCCGAACATCGACATATCAGATTTGCAGAATTGAACAAAAATAAATCGAACAACACCATTTAACATGGGAGGCGAATTCAAATCGCAAGTTTTTTTTTCGAATCCCATTTGTATATTGATGTATACTATTATATGTCACTTTTCATGTATGTAAATAATGATATACAAATAAAATATGTTTAAACTAAATTAATTTTTAATTTGACTCCTGAAGGTTGAGATATATTGAAAATATTGTGGAAAAGAGGAGAAATTTCTCCTCTTTCCCACAATATTTTGCGACCTGTTGTTAGATTTCCATGTTAAAACAGGTACCAGATTTTCACTTCGAGATAAGCGGTTACTCGAGATAAGCGAACGAGAGTCAACTGTATGTACAACATCAAATGTTCCAGGATCTGACGGTTAACTAGAAGCTTATACAGGTCATTTCCTGGTAACACTAACTCTTGATGTGTTTAAAACTACTGGATAAGATGCAAGCAGTGTAGACCCTGATCAGACACTACGATCAGCGGCGTCTGGTCTGAGTATACAATGTTTACGTTAGCCTCTTTTAAGCCATTAGGCACAAATGGGTTGTTTTAACCCATGAAGAGCGAATAACAACTACATCAGACAACATTTTGATCGTTGGTTTTTGTATTTTTCGGAGAAAATAAATAAGGCTTGACATTTCATGTGAATCGTCTGCACTGCAGACGATTCACATGAAATGTCAAGTCTTATTTTCTCTGAAAAATAACAATAGAAAAATGAAATGTCGCCTGCTACAATTTTGCTTAGCATTTTAAGGGTTGACTGTATAAACCACTTTTCAATGTTTACCACTCACAAACATCAAAGATAACTTTTTGGAATACTTTTCTTATTTGAGAATATGTATGACACTTTAAAATAGGATGTTTCAATGAAATGTCATTCCCTGTATCCATGTAACTTTATATGCCATATTAACCTCAAATATTACTATCACTGTCAAAAGTCTTAGCAAGTCCGTAATACTACCTCTTGGTGTGTTTATAACTGCTAGATAAGTTGCAAGTAGTGTAGATCCTGATCGTAAGC
Organism: Anodontia alba; assembly: GCA_964016985.1. Classification (NCBI taxonomy): domain Eukaryota; kingdom Metazoa; phylum Mollusca; class Bivalvia; order Lucinida; family Lucinidae; genus Anodontia; species Anodontia alba. The sequence goes on from OZ024823.1 coordinate 90,882,039, forward strand.
GATGTTCTGTTTTGTCTGATCTGGGTCTACACTGCTTGCATGAGCTTATTTTGGGGCGTTAGACAAACATGAATTAAGATATAAACCCGCAGAGCGCTAGTCACAACTGCCGCAAATGACCTTTTGATTGTTTTGTTTTTATTTTTTTTTCATCAAAAATTAGACTTTTCTTTTCATGTGAATCGTCTGCCTAGACGATTCATATGAAATGACAAGCCTTATTTTCTCTGAAAATAATAATAATAATAATAATAATAATAATAATAATAATAATAATAACAATAAAAATACATGTAGAATGTCGCCTGCTGCAATTTTGCTTAGCATTTTAAGGGTTAAATGTATCAAGAACTTCTCTATGTTTACCATTCACAAACATCAAAGATACTAAACATTTTGAAATACTTTTCTTATTTCAAAATATGTACTGTGTTCTTACGACGTTTGAAAGAAACGTCAATCCCTTCCTTCAGGCAACTTAATGTACTGTATTTGCTCTAAATATTAAAATTTGTTTGTTTGTGTTGAGGTTTTACGGCCCAGTCAACCCAATGGGGTCATGTCGAGCGCGGTCGTTTACCTAACCACGCGTTTACTTGGCAGGCTTAGTCCTCTAAGCGGTTAACCAGTATTGTGCGCATTCTTTCACCAGAAACTGACAACTGCCCTTTTTGAATCAGCGGGAGGGAGAGAATGACCGCAGAAAATATTTCATGATCAATCTCCACGAAAGAATGTTGCCGACCTCGGCGGGGGTTGAACCCGCGACCTCCTGGTCTCCAGTCGGACGGCGCATCCAACTGAGCCACCGAGGCCGGCTCTAAATATTAAAATACTTAAAAAAAAAATAATAATAACAAGGCCATAAGACTACCTCTTTGCATGTTTAAAACTGTTGGATGAATTGCAAACAGTGTAGATCCTGATCAGACGCCGCTTTCTGCGGCGCCTGATCTGGGTCTACACTGTTTGCATAAGCTTATCTTTAGGACTTAGAGCACAAAAGGGTTAAGTAATAACTCAAAACTGCAGCAGACGACATATTTTTTCTTTTTTATTTTTCTTTATTTTCCAGAGATCCAAAATTATAGCAATTCGTTAACACTAGCTCTTGGTGTGTTTACTCTGCTGAATGAGTTGCGAACAGTGTAGATCCTGATCAAACTATGATCCAGAGCTACACTGTACACTGAATCTGTTTGTCCCTATATGTAGGGTAAATACCACATGTACGTATGTATTCGGAAAGACAGGCCTTAGGCGTCTCATCAGGGTCCACACTGTTTGCCACTAATTCAGCAATTTTTAGACACAACATCGGTAGTCAAATTTTTTACGTCACCATTTGCCCAACTGATATTTGCTTACAGTTGGGCAAGGCCTGCTATCCTTGTGGCAGGTAAGGGTAGAGGGGAAATGTTTTTATTTCTTCTGTTTCTTCACTGTCATTCCTGTTCCTCTTTCTTCTCTGTCCCTCTCTTTCATCTATTCTACTGTCTCTTCTATCTCTCTTCTATCTTTCTCTGGGAGACGACACTAACGTTGACGTGTCATTTAACCCCAACATAATCAATCAAAATTAAATTTTAGGACAAACATGGTAAGGAGTTGAGTTGTTCGAATACTTAGGGTAAAAAAGGAATATAATGGCATTTACGCCATATGTGAACAGCGTAAACCCAGATTAGCCTGCCAGTTCCGCGGAATCTGACCATGACCTTCGCTGTCTTCTTGGTACTGTCAATATATTGACGAAGAAAGAGAGCCATTCTCAGACCTCGCGAATCTGGGCCTTTGGTGTTCACATAAGTCATCAATGCCTTTTCACCACGTTCCCAAGCATATATGATTTGTAAATATTAACGATTATAAACCTAGAAAAGAAAGGAAAAAGTCAGCGGAAATTTACCAGCGATAAATTATTTGACATTTTATTTACATTTGCGCATGATTTAACAAAGGAGCGGGCATTTAAAAGTACAGTAATTTAATAGACTATAAACGATATGTTTTGTCGGAACACTAATTTGCCTGGGCCCAGTTGTTCAAAGCTAACGATGTCGTTAGTTAACGATTCGTTAAAATTTTAATCGAGTGATACGCAAATATGCTGAAATTTTTTGCTGAAAAAATGTGAGTAGCTTTTGCAGTGCAAAAGCTACTCACATTTTTTCAGCAAAAAATATCAGAATATTGTGTATTGAATCCGCTAGAACAGTTAACGAAATGACCCTTAACGAGCTCGTTAAGCTAACGACGCTTTGAACAACCGGGCCCTGTACATTATCTCTTAGTACTCTGTGTAAAGTTTTCAGTAGACGACAAATAAAATAGTTTTCTACAGTATAACCTCAATGGCTCGAACACGGATGGCTCGTTTACCGTGGATGATTCGAACTCTTTTTTCAGTCCCTACAAAATTCTTCCAATAGCTCAAGAAAACAAATATTTAATGATTTTTTTCTTATTTTATCGTGGAATTGTATGTTGTGTTACTCATTAGAATCGCCTCATCGAGGCGATTCTAATGAGTACGCTCAACATACAATTATTGTGTAGAAAATCGAAAAAAAAACCCCCTAAATTATCGCCATTTGCGTTCTGACTTGGCACCATAATTAACCCTCAGTGGCTCGAACCACCCATGTCTTGAACAATTTTCTATGGTCCCAAAGATGTTCGAGCCATCGAAGTTCGACTGTATTTTTTCCCAGAAAGCAGGTTTTGGTATGTCTAAACCTGTTTTTCTGGAAAGAAAATATGAAAAATATCATCAGTTTGTCGCCTGCTGAATCAGACAAGAGAGTGATAAAGGATGTCTGTAATGATTCATGGATAAGTTAGAAGATCGCCACATCTCCACACGGACCGAACAATATACGGTTTTACCACTATTGAAGCTGAGGGCGAGGGTTGGGATCCCGTAAAGCTAGCTTGAGCCCCTCCCCCCACCCCCCCCCCCCCCCACCAACATCCCAGTAATTCATTACTGACCATTCGAAGGCGGTACTTTCATTCTTGTCTTTTTTCGCTCACCTTAGCCGAAGGCTCAGGACGAGCTATTGTTATTACTCTTCGTCTGTCTTCTGTCGTCCCTCCGTCCGTCGTCTTTGAGCAACTTCTCTGAAACCTCATCGCCCAATTTTCTTCAAATTTCTCCCGGAACCCTATGTTAATGGGGGATTGAAAATATATACGAATGGTCTCGGTCCGTTAATCAAGATGGCCGCCATGCCCATATATGATAAAAATACTTTAAAATCTTCTCCTCTAGAACCAAGAAAGCTTCAAGGCTGAATATTGGTATATGACATCAAAAACTCAAGGTCTACCAAATTTATTCAAATGATGACCCTAGGTTGACATTTGACCTTTTCAAATTTGCATGCCTACGAATTTGTATGGGAAAATATTGAACATTCAGTTTCTCAAAATGTATTAAAAACCAATGGCTGAAACTTACAATGTTTGATCAAAGTAGCAAACCCTTTCAGTACAATTAGAATTTTGTCCCCCAGGGTTATCTGCCCTTGCCCCTGGGCTATAAAAATGTATAAATCTTGTAATCTTTAAACGTCTTCTTCTCTAAAAAAATATCATATTCGGCCTTCTGTCAAAGGCGTACTATCAATTTGTTCAAACCGTTCTGCATCTTTAAACAAGAGGGCCGCCGTGCCCATATATGGTGAAAAACACTTAAAATCTTCTTCTCCAGAACCAAGAAAGCTTCAAGGTTGAATCTTGTTACAGAGCATTGTAGTCTCAAGGTCATCCGAGTATGTTCAAATGATGACCCTAGCTTGACATTTGACCTTTTTACGGCACAGTCAAATTTGCGTCCCTATGCATTTCTATAGGGAAAATATTGAAAATTCAGTTTCTCAAAATGTATTAAAGACTAATGGCCGAAACTTACAGTGTATGATCAAAGGAATCATGGGAAAAAGTTCTGCATTATTAAACAAGGTGACTCCTATGCCCATGTATGGTGAAAAACACTTAAAAATTTACATCTCCAGAACCAAGAAAGCTTCAAGGCAGAAACTTGTTATAGAGCATTGGAGACTCAAGGTCATCCATGTTTGTTCGAATGATGACCCTTGGTTGACATTTGATCTTCCTACGGTAAGGTCAAATTTGCATGCCTATGAATTTGTATGGGGAAAATATTGACAATTCAGTTTCTCAAAATGTATTAAAGACCTGTGGCTGAAACTTACAATGTATGAACAAAGTAGCAAACACTTTTAGTTACAACAAAAATTTTGTCCCCGGGAGTTATCTGCTCTTGCCCCTGGGCTATATACATGTATAAAATATCGTAAACTTAAACGTGTTATTCTCTGAAACAGCTTAACCGAATTTTATCAGATTTCTGTCAAAGGGGTATTATCAATTTGTTCAAAAGGTTCTGCATCATTTAACAAGATGTCCTCCACACTCATATATGGTAAAAAAAAAAAATTAAAAAATATACTTCTCCAGAACCAAGAAAGCTTCAAGTTTAAATTTTGGTATACAGCATCGGGGATTTAAGGTTTACCAAGTTGAGGCAATGACAATTCTAGGTTGACTTTTGACCGTTCTATGGCAAGGTCAAATTTGCATTCTCATACTCTTGTATGGGGAAATGTTGTAAAATAATTGTCTGAAAATGTATTAAAGACCGCTGGCTGAACCTTACATTGTATGATCGAGGTAGCAAGCCCTTTTAGTTACAATCAAAATTTTGTCCTCCTGGGTTATCTGCCCTTGCCCCTGGGCTATATATATATGTATAAAATCTTGTAATCTTTTGCAAGTATGTAAGTTATGGGTTTAACGAAATAGTCTCCAGTCAAGACCATTTTCTCAGCCTACACTCAGAGGCGATCGACCCACCAGTGCTGTCAGTGCTTTGATTATCATAATATCAATGATCTTTTCGCAGTTTAACCCTTTCAACCCTGAGTTTATGAAATGAACTTTTTCAAAATCGTAAGTGAATTGCAAGCAGTGTCGATCCTGATGAGACGGCTCATTTTGAGCCGTCTCATCAGGATCTACACTGTTTGCACAGGTATCTGATTTTGGTCTAAAAGGCTTAACAATGGTAATAAGAAAGACTAATGCGATTATTAAAAAAAAAACAAAAAAAAACAAAAAAACTGCGAGATGCTTTTAGAAATAAAATAAAAAATGTTTAAAAATGAGAAAATCGCGATAAAAGTCCAGTGATTTTCATCCTTGCATACCCTGGATATCTATATGCGTATCAGAGTCTACACTCATCGCTAACATAAGGCTTGGTCTTTAAAGATTGTGAGCGAACAATATAGATCCTGGTGTGCAAACTGATCTAGGCCTAGGCATGGTTACAGATAAGAAGGGGTAGTTTATAATTATTTATTTAGAGGGGTATCCTTTAAATATGTTTCTTATTGTCTACAAAACTTATGTTGTTGATACTCAATAAGAATGCCTTGATATAAGTTATTGGTATTCATTTACAAGCCTCACGGTATATATTGTGGGTACTCATTAGAAGCGGACTGGTAAGGCGCTTCTAATGAGTACCAACAACATATGCTTCTTTTTTTGTTTGTGAAGAAATATCAAGGTTGAAAATAAGAAACCTTAGCTGGAACAATGGGTATACATTGATCGCCTATACTATAAGGTCATTATTTTCTTACATGGGCTTGTATTTATATGTGATGACATCGGAATGCGGAGAATGAATGAACGGACGACTCAAGTCACAAGCAACGTCTGATCTTTTCTATGATAATTATGGAAAATATACTATGAGCCTTGACGTGAAAAAACGTACTCACATGCGCGCAATATGAAGGCTCAAATCAGCCTGCGCATTCGCACAGTCTTGTCAGAGTCTTCCCTGTTCACATGTAAAAAAAACTTTGCATCTTTGGTCGTCCAAATTTCGCCCAGTGAATTCTGTTCAGACTACGAATGCACAGGCCGATCGACTACGTGAATGCACAGGCTAATCTGAATCTTCGCTGAGCGCACTTGTCCGATGTTACGTTTTCTTACGTTGTGACTCATTAACTTTAAATCATAATTTGATGCGTAACGCATGAAAAAGGCCCTGATGCAGTTTGCGGTCATCGAAGACCCTGATCAGCCTGCGCAGACCGCTTACAGAATCAATGGATAATGTAGTATAGTTGACCCTCGTTATCTCGACCTCGCTTATCTCGAATAACCGCTTATCTCGAAATGAAAATCTGGTCCCTGCTTAAACATGAAAATCTAACAACACATGAACAGGTAACAAAATATTGTGGAAAAGAGGAGAAATTGCTCCTCAGGAGCAATTTCTCCTCTTTTCCTCAAAATTTTCAATATATCTCTACAGGAGTCAAATTACATATACATGTACATTTGTTAAATGTGGTTGTTCGATTTATTTTTTTCCTCAATTCTTCAAATCTGATATGTCAAGGTACGGGTATCTCGAAGTATTTCAGAGAGTCCATTGGACTTCGAGCTAACGAGAGCTGACTGTATATGTCGACAAACAGAGAATGCCCGGATCACACTGCACGGATGCGCGAGTTATCTTGACCTTCGCTGTTCGCTCATGGCATAAAGGCCTTTTCTCCACTTTTGCGCATCATCCTTAAAAAGTTTGAATGCTCAGGCTGGTCAAAATTTGTGCTGGGCGAAGGTACGTTTTCTGACGTTGCGGCGCATATGAATTATGAATTATACGTTCACTTCTGATTAGCGCAGAGAAACGAGATTCGTTTTTAGGTATAGCAATTCTGACGGTATTTCTCTTGTATGTACAGTTGACTCTCGTTATCTCGACTTCGCTTATCTCGAATAACCGCTTATCTTGAAGTGAAAATCTGGTCCCTGTTTTAAGATGGAAATCTAATAACAGGTAACAAAATATTGTGGAAAAGAACCTCTTTTCAACAATATTTTCAATATATCTATAACTTCAGGCGTTAAATTACATATTCATTTGTGGAATATAGTTCAGTGTTCGATTTATTTTTTCCTCAGTTCTGCAAATCTGATATGTCGGGAAACGGTGATATCGAATTATTTCAGAGAGTCCCTTTGACTTCGAGATAACGAGAGTCGACTGCTACAAGTATTATATATTTCCACGCCGTAAAGCTTTGTGCAGGTTTTACAGAACTACATATACTAGAAGAATTTGGGGGAATATATATTCAAAAGATATCATTATTATTTTTTCTAACATCCCTGCAGATGTTGTTCCTTATTTGCCTTTACATTTCTAGCCATGCTTTATCTAAGGTATTTGAGCACAGGAATTTCGTCGCGCGCTATCGACGGAAAACCAATCATATTTGCGAAAGTTTCGCTCCCTGGTAACTATGGACGCTAGCTTAAAATATAGGCCGAAACATTCATATACATAAGAAATTATATTATGTTTTAAGACAGAAAATGATCTATGAGCATTGCAGTTCTTTGATTTTTTTTACCTGATGAATTTCTTTGCAAGTTATACCATTCAAACACGTTCGTTTTTACTTCTTTTTTCCGACATGTTCGAAAACAAAAGTAATTAGTCGGTTAACATTTTTATTTGCTGTTTTATATCTGTCCTTCTTGAGTCCATCGCAGCACTCAAATTTCATACGTTTTGCAATTCTTTCATGAACACAGGATTCAAGTTTTTATATTAATACATCGTTTATTTATATTTTACATCGTCAGCTGATTCGCATAAGTTATCCGCCATTTTGAATATTCGTCATCGAACCTTGTAACTACGTAACCGCGTGACGTAATGCTTAAGAGATATTGTCAACTACCAAAGGGGAAGTCAGGTAACAAAAATAATAATGAAAATCAATATAAAAAAATCATTTATGCAAAATTCGCTCATTGAGGGGTGTTAGAAAAGAAATAAATTATTCCGAACCGTGCTCAAATGCCCCAGATAAAGCACAGTTGAGTTTGGGTTGTACCCATTTGAGCACTCGCTCGCTGCGCTCGCTCGTGCTCAAATGGGTACAACCCAAACTCAACTGTGCTTTATCTTAGGCATTTGAGCACGGTTCGGAATAATTAATTTCTTAAGTATTATACTCATCTATTACAGAAAAATTGTTTATAAAAACCGCAACGTGAGAAAATATACTATCCAAAATGCGCCTAGCGAAGATTCAGATCAGTCTGCACGTTCGCAAAAAAAAAAAAAAAAAAAAAAAAATGTGAATGTTATAAAAACTGACAGCAGACATAATGTAATGATATTCGTTCTTTTGTGTAGACAAAGTTTTATCAAGGCGCTTGTATTTCTTTATGTAATGTTAGGATAACATTGAATTCAACAGGGAACTGTTGTGCTCCCCTCGCTCGGTCATTCTGTCTCTTATGGCCGAATGTCGGTCTGTTATAAAGTAGTGTACGGTGTTGGGCACCTTGTGAGGGACCGTATGATGGCCAGTGAGGTGCTACGTTTTTCCATGTTGTCTGAATAAGTAGGTCAGTGAACTAATGTGCAATGGTTAATGATTTTATTTCAGATCAGATCTTAAGATTCTACAGATACATTTTAAGGGTCATTTTATTATCGGAGTGCTTTATAAGGTGTTAAAATGTCCTGTTTTTTTGTTTTTTTTGTTTTACCAAACATCATCTTTTAGGATATTTAATTACTTTTACTTGCTTATTATTCAAAGAAACTTTTAACTGCGATTCCTAGACTGTTCGAATGTTTTATGTCATAGATTATAAAATTACCCGTTTGGCGTTGGGATGACGTGTATGAAACATAGAACATTCTATCTATTGTATTAGTCAACAAGCGTTCCTGCCATACCGATTTTACTCAAGATACATTAGCGTTGACCTGGCGTCGACCCGGCGAACTTGTCGGCCGATTTTACAATATAAATGTGTATAATACTTATATCTTGTTAGAAGTTTTTAATGAGGACCATATGTTAGATTAGTACACTGTTTGCCAAATATGTCATCCTCGTAAAATAAAGAAAATTATTATTATCATTATTATCATTCGCTAGGGCATTTGGATAGCCAAGATGCAAAATTTCTTCATTCAGGCAACGAAGACTCTAATCAGACTGCGCAGATGCGCAGGCTGATTTGTCTTTGTTCTACGCATATGCCAGAAAGTACGTTTACTCTCGTTTCAGCTCATAAATGTACGGAGCATTTCTGGTTTCCATCCTGTAACTTTAAATATAATCTCGGACCCATCAATACAATAGGGTATTGATGGGTCCGAGATATAATATATAAAAATATATTATCTTTTACTCAAACGTTTTTATGTCAAACCCCCCCCCCCCCCCCCAAAAAAAAAAAAAAAAAAACAAAAAAAAAACAAAAAAAAAAAACTCTGCTTAATATCTACCCGCCCTTTTTTTTTAGCTCGGGGTATGACTTGACTAGAAAGATACGCCTTTACATTTACGAATTTCTTCTGGCGTAACAGAAAATGAAAACACCAAATCGCCAGCTGCTCAATAATCAATTTCAGGACGAAAAAATCCGAGCAGGAACGAAAATGAACAATTGTTTTCCGTGGCCAAATCCAGGATAAAATATCAACCAATCAAATGCTGGCGAAATTAAGCCATCACGAAAACATGCCTATATAATTTTGACCCTCTTTAACCCCACTTCTATATAGTAAAACTGGGGTTTACAGGGATATAATTATTTTTCTGTTTATTTTAAAAAACATAGATTGTGGGTACTCGTTAGAACCACCGCGCCGAGGCGGTTCTAACGAGTACCAACAATCTATGTTTTGAGCAGAAATATGAAAAATATCAGAGTATTTTATCTGAAATTTTTCAGTTTTTGGAGGTGAAATTTTCTATATATTTGAATAGGCGTGTTTTCGTTATGTGCAGCACCCGTGAACCATCAATAAAACAGGAATACAAATCGATAAAGTGCCATCTAACTCCATTGTTAAAGGCTGCAAATCCACCCCAACAACCTACGGCCTATCGATGATGAAGACATGTATTTTCGTCAGTAACTAGTTTCAGGGAATCTTGTTGAACTAATTAGGCCTTTATGAAATTCAGACTATTCATTTAGTGCACCAAATTCTCTGTCACGTGGACTGTTTGTCTGTCGAAAAAATCGGGCTTCAGAAATGCAGTGGATATTCAGACTCTTCGACCATCCATGTTGATATTCAGTTACACCATTACGAAAACACGCCTATTCAAATATATAGAAAAGATTTCGCCTCCAAACACTTAAAATTTTCTTAAAACTCTCACTGATAATTTTCATATTTCTGCTCAAAACATAGATTGTGGGTACTCGTTAGAACCACCTAGGCGAGGCAGTTCTAACAAGTACTAACAATCTATGTTTTGAGCTGAAATAAGAAAAATAATTTATACCCTTGTAAGCCCTAGTTTTACTGTACAAAAGTGGGGTTTAAGGGAGTCAAAATTATATAGGCGTGTTTTCGTGATGCTGATAATTTTCGAAGTATCTACAAAAGCTAGAATATGTTTTGAGTTCGCATTTTCGGTACATTTCTAAAACAGACATGTTTGGTGCACATAGTAATTTTTCCCTGCATTATGTACTCTTCATGATTTTGACATAAATCCGAACAAAGATGACAGTCACAGCTATGTGAGTATCACTATGTTGATAACGTAGGTTGTTGGCCCTGAAATCGTATGCAAACGGTGGTGCTAATGTGCATTTCCATTATTTACTATGGAGGAACGAAATACTTTGTAAGTAACGGCTTATCCGGTTAGGGAAGACGGGAAAGAACCAGCAAGTGTAGTTAATTTCCGTGAAAAGATGGCTGAGAATGTGATGGAAGTCCACGTGACTTAGTCCGATCGGGTTTACGGAGAATTACGGAATCGCAGTGAAATTGACTATTAGTAGGAAACCGAAACGAAATCGAACATTTGAAGGCGCAATCCCACATGATACGGTTAATTTTAAACATGTAAATAAAAATACAAAGTTAATTGTGTATAATAATAGACTATAGGGATCACCCATGGTTTTTTATGCATTAACATTTGCCGGGTCCCGAGGAAGCTGTTTGAACATAAGGCTGCTAGGCCGAGTGTTCAAATATCTTCCGAGGGACCCGGCAAATGTTAATGAAATAACCATGGATGATCGTTATTCTTGCATAACTTACGATTCCAACGGCAAGCTGTGACGAAAACGCCCCAAAACTCCATATAAACTCTTCCAATGCGACCGTAAAACCAAGATAGTGGCTAGTTTAGAACGTTGCAAAGACGTTCTGACGTCATCATAAAATTTTACAATGCTACGTTCAGGGCGACAACGTTACGTCGCTCAACGTGACGTGAACAAAGCAAGTCCCTCTTGTGATTTCAAAAGATCAAAACCCATGTTCGAACAGCCTGTGAACTTCATGATTTGAACATGGGTTTTGTTGTTTGAACACGACTTCTAGCCCATTTAAGCACAGCTTCAAACAGCCATGTTCATAGGATTTTATGCAAGAATGTACGATTTCTAAGATAATTAAGCAGGCTCAAACAGACAGATGTTCTAACGGACAGGTAGTTGTATGTACAAACTAGTGACCACTGTCATGGAATAATAGCAAATGCTAATGCATTGTTGTATTGGTATTGGTAAAATGTATATACTACAGTTAAGGGGAACTGATACTCTTCCAAGGGAGACAACCCTGTCAAAACTGTTTTTGTTCCTGTCTCAAAAGGGATCTACCGTAAAAGGAAAGAGCTGGTCACTTTCCAGAAGAGGCCTGGAATGCTGAAAAACAAACAGGAAATCACAAAATTTATCTCCCCGTGTAATACTGGCGGTAAATCTACCAAAGGCATCCAATCCCCATAAATAAATGTTCCTCAGTCATTTCTGACTATGATTAACTTGATCTTTAAGTATTCTGACCACAAGCATAGCGCGCATCACGTACATTACGCATGTGCATGCGTAAGAAAAAATATTTATAACAAAGTGGCATTAACATAAATATTTTGCTTCTTTATCATAGGGGCTGCTCATAAAGGAAAGTATTTGCTCCCTGTGGGAGCAAATTCTTTCCTTTAAGAGTAGCCCCTATTTTGGAAGCGATTCTAGGCATAGTTTTCAAGATTTTTCCTGGGTTTGCGTAAAAATAATTCCTCTCTGGCTACGCCACTGGTGACAGCAGTACATTTGCTTTACGTGTGTTCTTTGTTCATTGATTAGATCAATCTTAGCTCTGAATTGTCTGTTGCATATCGTGCAAGAGGCTCTGACGAAGATTCTGCAGACTGTGGTGCGCTGGGTTTGGCTTTTCGCTGTTGGCGCTTTCTCTCAAGTTCACATTCCTTTTGCTTCTAATTATCTCCTGTTTTAGACGAAGTCTTATAAGATCATATGTGATCTAAGTCTGTCAGCCTCTGTATGGAAGAATGTACGTGCCGTCAAGTGATGATAAATCTCATGAAACGGTTATTTTTGTCAAATACTTTTATTCAGCTTTCGTTGTGCGCATTATTAATCATCTTTACAATATGATCTTCTGTAAGTTCGCGCAAAAGTCAGGTTTTGAAAGTCCAAGAAAACCTCTTCTGTTTAGAATAACAATTTCATAGAATTAATAATGTACATGGCGCAAAGGTGCTTTCGTAAAAAGGATTAGTCCGTTGAAACACACCAAACCACCGCAAACAACCCCGAAATGCCCCTATCCGCAAGTGGAATGTGGTATCAAAGATGTTTATTGTATAAGATGATGTGTCGCACATTATTAACAGCCGTGCATTAACCGGCGAAAAGCCGTATATTAACAAGGCAATTCACGCGCTTTTAATGCACGGCTACGCAACTTTCAATACGCTCGTACCGGGGCCACAGAATTGCTACCGTCACGAGAAGTGTACTGCCTGCCCTAGAACGAGCATAGTCCGTGGAAATATCGTTCGCGCGACATAGGGGAAAAGGCGAAACAAAATAGTGCAAGAAATAACGCGAAATGTAGCAAATGTTTTCATTTTTTATGCAATAATAGCGATCTAACATGGTTTTTCAATGCATTAACATTCGCCAGGTCCCTTGGCAGGTGTTGAAAACCGCGGCCTTCGGCCTCGATTTTCAACACCTCCCACGGGATCTGGCAGTGTTAATGCATGAAAAAAACATGTTTGATCCCTTTATTGATAGCTCAGTATCATGAACATCCATATAGTTTTAGCTTTGTCTTTGCATTAGAAAAGTAAGTGAAATGGGCGTGTCAGGACTTTTGCAAAAACAAAAACAACAAAAAACAAAAAAAACAAAAAAAAAAAAACAACAACAAAAAAACTTAAATGAAATATAAAGTAATGCTGAAGAAACATCTGAACAGCAAAGTTATGCATGTGCATTTGCGCACTCTGATCAAGGTATTTGGGTCTTTACAGTAGAAAAAGACTCTCATGAAATATGTGATGGCGTGCAAGAAAACATATGACCAAAAAAGCTCTAGATCTACATGTACATGTGCATCCACACAGTTTGAGCTAGACTGGCTCCAGTTTCTAGTGACAAAATATTTTTCTTATAATCTGTTTAATAATCCACTAAATTAAAACCTTAAGTAATATCATGACTATAGAGGCTGGTCACTAGAGTGACCAGCCTTTATAGTCATGATATTTTTTTGGTTTTATCTTAGTGGATTATCAAACAGGATTATGAGAAAAAATATTTAGTCACTGCCGAGAGACTGGAGCCAATCTCAGTTTGAGGAGGATCTTAGCAATAGAAAAGAAAACATATAAGGCCGTTTTGTCTGTCACCCGCTCACTTTTCCACTGTACCTGCATGTAACGTTTTTTTCCTTAAACACACGCACTCGGTATGCACGAACAATCGCATGAACGAACAAAGATGCAAACAAATAAACGAAAGGAAGAATGAATAAACTTTTTGCCCAATAATTTCACAAAACCATTATAGAAATTCACATCTTGCATACTATTGAAAAACAAGACAATCATTCGGTAAGGTGCCTTTTATCATCAGAAGCTTTGTAGAAATACTTTGTTATTTTTTCTATAACTTATGTATGTACATGATGATTCAGGTAATAGTTATTCATATTTGATTTTCAACTGTTTGATTTGCGCCTCAAGATTTTTAAAATGTGTTTTGGAGTATGGTTTGGGTTGTTTTTGTGTTGTTTGTGGGTGTTTGGGGTGTTTCAACGAACCCAGAAAGGATAAGTCGTATGCCTATTTACTGGAACCTAGCGGGAAATCAAATGTGACAGAATTATGATGGACTTTTAGTTAAAGTTTTCAACGTCAGAAGGTAAAATGAAATTTTGTTCGCTTTGTTTTAATATGTTTAGGACCCTAATTCAGACAAAAAGAAATTTTTGAAACTTGCAACTGTGCAAAATGAACAGGCTTTTTGGTTAACACCAAGAAATATGTGGTCTGCGTACCCAAGCCATAAAGCATTCGTTAAACGTTGACCAGTAGACTGGCTCCAGTCTCCAGTAATTAAATATTTTTCTCATATTCCTGTTTGATAATCCACTATAATAAAACCCCCAAAATATATCACGACTATCAAGGCTGGTCACTAGACCAGTCTTTATAGTCTTGACATTACTTTGTTTTTACTTTAGTGGATTAATAAACATATTATAAGAAAAAATATTTAGTCTCTGGAGACTGGAACCAGTCTACGTTGACCAGTGGTGAGTCAGAATGTTCAGGTGAATAGACACGGACCCAAAAGACAAGGTGCAATCAAGCGTCCTAGGAATTTAAGGACTAGGACAGTCATTCCACAGATTTATATTGCGGCATGTCTAAATGACAATGAGAAGGTATCGTGCAAAGAAAGGCGCGTACGGTGGTGAAATTATATATCAACTTCGTATCCAGCGTTACATAGAGTGAAGTGCGACTTTGGCAAGGTTTCGGGTGTAAAGTGGACTTCGTTTTAAGACCTCTATTATAATATTGGTAAAAAAATGCCAACAATTATTTGCTATTCTTCGTCGCTTATCTTCTTTTTTGAAGATGCTTCTTGTTTATCTGATGATGTAGCGCCACTCTGCTAAGTCATGTGTTGTCTATTATCAGGACACTAGTGGTATATTCAAGTCCTAGTCCTTGAGGGCCATTACATTTAAAATCTATCCTCATTGATATATTGAAGTCCTTGAGGGTCATTGCTTTTAGAATGTATCCTCATTGATAAATTGATGTCCTTGAGAGTCGTTGCTTTTAGAAGTTATCCCTATTGATATATTGAAGTTCTTGAGAGCCATCGCATTTAAAATCTATCCTTATTTGAAGACATTGAGAGTCATTGCTTTTAGAATGTATCCTCATTGACACATTGAAGTCCTTGAGGGTCATTGTTTTTAGAATCTATCCTCATTAATAAATTGATGTCCTTGAGGGTCGTTTCTTTTAGAAGCTATCCACATTGATATATTGAAGTTCTTGACAGCCACTGCATTTAAAATCTATCCTTATTTGAGGAATTTGAGGGTCATTGCTTTTAGAATGTATTCTCATTGATAAATTGATGTCCTTGAGGGTCGTTGCTTTCAGAATCTATCCTCATTGTCCTTATTGATATATTCATTACGAAAACACGCCTATTCAAATATACTGAAAATTTTACCTCCAAAAACTTAAAATTTTAAGATAAAAATCTTTGATAGTTTTCATATTCCTACACAAAACATAGAGTGTGGGCACTCGTTAGAACCGCCTCACAGAGGCGGTTCTAACGAGTACCCACAATCTATTGTTTTGAGCAAAAATAAGAAAAATAATGTATACCCCGGTAAACCCCAGTTTTACTATATAAAAATGGGGTTTAAGGGGGTCAAAATTATATAGGCATGTTTTCGTGATGTAAAGTACTTGAAGGTCATTGCATTTAAAATCTATCTTCATTGATTTATCGAAGTGCTTGATGGTCATTGCTTTTAGAATGTATTCTCATTGATATATTGATGTCCTTGTGGGTTATTGCTTTTAGAAGCTGTCCTCATTGATATATTGACGTTCTTAAGGGCCATTGCTTTTAGAATCTATCCTCATTGATATATTGAATTCTTTGAGGGTCATTGATTTTAGAAGCTTTCCTCATTGATATATTGAAGTTCTTGAGGGTCATTGCTTTTAGAACCTATCCTCAATGATATACTGAAATTCTTGAGGGCCATTGCTTTAGAATGTATCCGAATGGATATATTGAATTCCTTGGATTGATACGTTAGTCCTTGAGGGTCATTGATATTAGAAACTATCCTCACTGATATATTGAAATTCTTGAAGGTCATTGCTTTTAGAATGTAACCGCATGGATATATTGAATTCCTTGGGGGCAGTTGCTTTTAGATTGTATCCTCATTGATACATTGAGCGCCTTGAGGGTCATAGCTCTTAGAATCAGTCCTCATCGTTAATAGAAGTCTTTGAGGGTCATTGCTTTTAAAATGTATCCGGACACCTCAACTTCTTACCAGTCTTGTTCTAAAATTTGAACAAGTACAATTTACTCCCCGACGTTATGTCTAAAAATAGCTGGGTGGGTGGCAAACGGTGTAGACCCTGATGAGACGCCGCGTTCTGCGGCGTTTCATCTGGGTCTACACTGTTTGCTCAGGCCTGTCTGTCCGAATACATACGATAAATATGGTAAGTGGAGGTTTGTTATTTATTCATTTGCCAGATTATTACATATCTATTTAACGGTGACATTTGCTTCCATATGAAATCCGTCAATCATGACCCCTGATAAAGCAATATGTCGTCATTTATAGTTGATGGAGAAATGTGCCACGTAAAGTGGAAATTTACTTTGATAGCAAACAGTTGCACTTGATTCACCAAGTTTGAACCAGACATTCCATTTACTGTGCATTCTAACCTGAAACAGATTAAGTGACATCTATCTGACATGGCTAGTCATCGGAGCAAGACTAACCTCTCATCCTTGATTAAACTATACTATAAAAGATATATATCATTTTGTTGTATAAAAAATTGATGACCTGTTTGAAACCTGGTCGATTTGCAATTGAAAGCACACGACATGATATTGGCATTTTTACAATCTTTTTTAACCTTTTCCTCTCTCTGGGCAAATTTAAGAGACGACAATTATTTTATTTTATTTTTACTTTTTTATTTTCTATTTATTTTTCACTGAAAACTGGTTTGGACAATTCATGCAATTTATCTTTTAAGGAGACGATTTGCATGAAATGTTAAGGCCTGTATTCTGGACAAAATAAGACAAATGTGCCAAAATCTCGTCTGCATTCGGCATGTTAGGCGTTAAAATCTAAGTTGATTTCACGGATAAATATCCGGAAAAATGACTATAAATTTTTAGGAGTTTTGCTACCTTTAACCCTTAGCACTCTGGGTAAAACTTTTAGCGGATAACATATTAAATATTTTCGTCGACATCGAACCATATTTGACACCAAAATAACTCCAACCGGCTCGTGAACACTCTCCATAAAGTGGGGTTTCCAACCAACTTTCAGACATGATCTCAAATTAAAAAAAAAAAGTAAACAGTAAGAGAGACATATAATACTTATAACCAGTGAATAAACAGTGACTTCAGATGACGGATATAATATTATCAGCAAAATCAGAGAACCCAGCTAACACACATCATCGTAACGTCGCTTCGACGTCGCCGCGACGTCATGACACCATATGGGCCTTGTCAAATGTAAAGTGTCTTCAAACATGCGCAAAATTAGCAGATTCAGATCATCCTGTGCATGCTTAAAGTATCACCCGGGCCTTTACTCTCTATTTATACAGTCTGTAATATCAATCATCACGAAAACGCGCCTGTATAATGTCATCACGAAAACATGCCTATATAATTTTGACCCCCTTAAACCCCACTTTTATATAGTAAAACTGGGGTTTACAGGGGTATACATTATTTATCTTATTTCTGCTCAAAACCATGGATTGTGGGTACTCGTTAGAACCGCCTCGCCGAGGCGGTTCTAACGAGTACCCACAATCTATGTTTAGATCAGAAATTTAAAAAATATAAAAAATTTTATCTGATTTTTTTTTTCATTTTTTTTTATGGTAAAATTTTCAGTTTATTTGAATAGGCATGTTTTCGTAATGTTGACCCCCTTAAACCCCATTTGTATACAGTAAAACTGAGGTTTACAGGGGTATATATTATTTCACTTATTTCCGCTCAAAAACATAATTTGTGGGTACTCGTATCGAGGCGGTTCTAACGAGTACCCACAATCTATGTTTTGAGCAGAAATTTGAAAAATATCAAACTTTTTAATCTGAAAATTTTCCGTTTTTGGTTGTAAAATTTTCAATATATTTGAATAGGCGTGTTTTCGTAATATAAGTCTGTTTGCGGAAAGTGAAGGCCCTTATCTGAGTCTTCACTGTCCGCATATGCCCGAAGGCACGTTTTCGCATGGAGCGGGCCATAAAAACCCCACATAAAAATAAAAAAAAAAAAAAAAAAAACAACAACAAAAAAACATAAAAACAGTCCACGTAGATCTTTGACACAGAAAACGAATTCACTTTCAGTTTTGTTTAAAAAATGTATTTAATTTACCCCTACAAAACCGCATAATTATGTGTCCTGAATAAAGCGGTGAAAATTTATAATTGCAGTTTTTGATGTATGAAGTGTTTCCTTATTTGCATCTAATTAATATTCAAGAGCGCCAATGACGTCTATGGTTGGTAAGAATTCTTTTTAACCCATTTTGAATATTTTTAAGTACTTTTGCAGTGTATGCATAAAAATGTGGCTCGCTGGCATTTACTTATTAACGACACTTGAGACACTTGAGACACTTGGCAGATTTGTAAATTTTCCATCAGTTTTTACAAGGTAGACAATTTTTGTGACTTTCTGTTTACTATCGTGCACATCAAATCCTCTTTTAGAGTTGACCTCTTTTCAAAAATAGAGACACATCTTTTTGTCAGAATTGCCTACACTGAATGTGTATTGCTTCGTCTTTTGATAAGCGGGTTATTAAATGCAGAGCATTGGTTCATATTGGTCCCATCTGACGTGCCCTGGTTTGATTATAAAATGGCAGTTCAATTGTACTACCACGCATGGGTGGCCAATGAAAGCAAGCCTATATAAACGCATATAGAAGTGTGCCTCGACCTCCCCATATAAGTTAATTTAAATATATTCCACTTGTATATAGGCCGACCAAATTGACCTATCATATATCCCAGTCAGCATTCTACGTAAATCTATATCGGGCCGTCATCGGCCCGTCAGGGTAGCTGACGGGCCGATGACGGTCCGATGTAGATTTACGTAGAATGCTAGCTGGGATTGACCTTTTGATTATAATATTTATAAATGTAGGTTTACCGCGTAAAAAAGATATTACTTGTATATAGGAGAGCGACAAACTGTCTCATGTGGAATGCAGGATTTTCAAACTGTACACATGGTATAGTGGACGTATCCTACTGAATATCACATGTAAAGGTCAAAACGAGAGGTCAGTCTATAAGTTCAAGTACACATTTACAAACAGTTATACATAAAATTAACAACCGATAATTGGAATTCAGAAAAAAATTATGTAAAGACATATAAATCTGTTTCCCACCGTTACGAAAACATGCCTATTCAAGTATATAGAAAATTTCACCTCCAAAAGCTGAAAATTTCCAGATAAAAACTCTGATAGTTTTCATCTTTCTGCACAAAACATTGTGGGTACTCGTTAGAACCGCCTCGGCGAGGTGGTTCTAACGAGTACCCTTAATCTATGTTTTTGAGCAGAAATAAGAATAATAATGTGTACCCCTGTAAACCCCAGTTTTACTATATAAAAGTGGGGTTTAAGGGGGTCAAAATTATATGGGTATGTTTTCGTGATGCACAAGAATTATAGGTATTATATACATTTATAATGGTAAATATGTCAAACAAGAAAAATATCTACCGCTTTGTGATCAATGAGCCCATTCCAAGATTTCTAGAAAAAAATTCTGAGGGGTACTGAAGAGGCCTAATTGGCTGAAACTAGCTGGTCTGGCCCAGAAAACTTGGCACTTGAGCTTTTTCATTTTGGTGAGAGTATTCTCAATGGTCATTCCTTATATAATCTATTCCAGTTTGCTTTTCTGTCCAAGAGAACATAACGAAAACACGCCTATTCAAATATACAGAAAATTTCACCTTAAAAAACTGAAAATTTTCAGATAAAAAAAAAAACCTGATATTTTTCATATTTCTGCTCAAAACATAGATTGTGGATACTCGTTAGAACCGCCTTGGTGAGGCGGTTCTAACGAGTACCCACAATCTATGTTTTTGAGCAAAAATAAGAAAAATGATTTATATCCCGTAAACCCCATTTTAACTATATAAAAGTGGGGGTTAAGGGGGTAAAAACTATATAGGCATGTTTTCGTGATGGACCCCTTTTTCAGAAGGGAGACAAAACTATTTTGACAGAGATTTTTGTTCTCCTGAAAGTGTATCTATTTTCCTCAATTATTCACTACTGAGGAAGAAGTATGTTTTAGTCTGATCCGTCATACAAGTCTAAAGATAAGTGAAACATGCCAACTGATATCTAATACCCAATGCTCGTTAACATTAATGAAATATTTAAATCTCAGTTCATATAGAATGAGGTCACAGCAGGAAATGATTTTATCTACATATTTGAGAATACAATAGAATGTCCCAAACTGTGAATTTTTGAAACCGGATAGACAGATAAAACGTTTGTACATAGGTTGTCACGACAAAAGGTTTTGCATTTAATCGTGACTTCTGTTTTAAGTTCCCTGCAAAAACGACTTTCTGAAAGATGTCGGAAGCAGGGTAGTCTGTGAGACACACAGACTAACTAAGCACCTGTAATGGCATGTTATTGAAAACTGTAGCGAAGCATGTCGAAATCTATATACGACATGATATTGATTTCCTTTCCCACGTATAAAATAAAGCAGAAAAAAAAATCAATTTTAGTTTCAGTTGATGGTATCAATCTCCAATTCCTGAATAATCTCCGACAAGAGAGGTGCCGTAGCCGATGTGGATACAGCATGCGAGCGAAAACGTCTGAACCTGTACCTTTGGAAATCAGCGCCTAGCGAAGATTCAGATCAGCCTGCGCATTCGCGCAGTCTGATCAGGAATCCTCACTGGGTGCATTTTTGATAGAGAAGGATGCAATGTTTTTTCATGCGGACAACGAAGACTGATCAGACTGTGTGAAAGGGCAGGCTGATTGAAGTCTTCGGTATGCGCTCAAGTTAGAAGGTACGTTTTCGAACGGTACAGCTCATTTGATTGCAGTACTGAAGGTTGCGGGTTCGGTTGCCAGTTTGGACCATTGACGGAGAAACTCTGTTAACCCATCGTAGTCTGGAGACCCCTAAAAGGGTAATTTGCAAATAGTGCAGACTAAGATCAGACGCCGCAGAATGCGGCGTCTGATCGAGGTCTCCATTGTTTGCAAATAGCTTAGCCATTTTTCACTAGGAATATATAAGTGACAAAGCCTGTGATACCTGCAATTGAAATTGGACTCTTCCAATACATTGTATATAGTGGGGGAGAGTTTATTCAGTATAAAATGGGTTAACTCGCAGTAAAATGCTATCCATCGTGGAAAGGTTAAAGTCAGTGAAAGGAAATGATTAGGCCCCGCCTTTCATATAATGTAGCCAAACTTCATGGTGGTCTTCAGCTCTCACTGCCCTACGGTCGCAAGGCTATGGTACAAATTTTACATTGATGTACTAACACTTGTGGACAAAAATCATTTTGGAAGGCATTTAGGTAATTTTGGAAAACAACGGTTTGAAAAGTGAAAAGTACAGCCACTGGAACAAAGTTTGTATCAGCATATGACTCACTTTTCCTTGGTTACCACTGAACAAAGAAACCGATATCAGGGCCCGGTTGTTCAAAGCGTCGTTAGCTTAACGAGCTCGTTAAGGGTCATTTCGTAACTGTTTAAGCAGATTCAATATACAATATTCTGATATTTTTTGCTGAAAAAATGTGAGTAGCTTTTGCACTGCAAAAGCTACTCACATTTTTTCAGCAAAAAATTTCAGAATATATGCGTATCACTCAATGTAAATTTTTACGAATCGTTAACTAACGACATCGTTAGCTTTGAACAACTGGACCCAGATTGCTTTAAATTTTAACGATTCGAAACTTTTCTTGGACGACTGCTTTATTTTTTTTTTGACAAAATCATATGCAGAACTTCACCTTTTTGGGTCGACTGTTTATAATCGAACCATAGTATACAAACGTCAAGCTTTCCTTTGGGTAGTTGTCATTATCGTGATTATCATTGAACAATGTATTAAAACCGCGTGTTAGACGAAATCAGGTATATTCTTGTCGCTGTGACGTCAGAGTGCAGTGTAAAGTTGGTTATCTGTAAAACCTAGACTGGGATAATGTCAAACAGTGCAGACCCAGATCAGACGCCACAGAACGCAGTGTTTGATCAGGATCTGCCCTGTTTGCTTGAATTAAAGAAAGCTAATGATGAACTGAAACAGTTTCCGCTCAGGACCATTTTCCCAGCCTACTCCCAGAGACAATCGACCCAAGTTCTAAATAGTTTACATTTGAGCATATTTTTTTACCTTTCAAATGAAATGCTATTAATCACTTTTCGAGGCTATATTGAAAATTAAACAGAACGATATATTAGATAAGGATACATTTCTTAAGAGACAGACAAGAAAACAATATTTCAATTAAATATATTCTCATCCAAAGCCACAAGAAATGAAATATGCCATATGATTTAGCAAGAAGAATTAGCACTTAGTTTCTGGCAAAAGAGTTATAAAACTAACTAATTCGCCACTACACATGTTCATTGCTTAGATAGGATAATGCCTCTAGATTCTATGTCTGGAGTTTCCAGAATCAAGCTAGCATTTGTAGCTAAGCAATCCTGTTTGAGTCTTACCTGGTCGAAAAATCCCGAAGACGGCTTTTCTTGTGACGCGGCTTATATCTTAATGCTTTAGAACTTGTTATTCTTCCTCAAATTCTGTTATAAATTTGAACTGAGTTGCAGAGGCAAGTCAAAACAGTTAACTCTTCTCTTGCTAAACACGACATGCCCTGTCTTAGCAAACAGTGTAGATCCAGATCAGTTGGCATCTGGAGAAGCCATCCGATCTTGATCTGCACTGTTGTCATTAAATATGTGAATTTCTATCAAAAACCCGGATCAAGTAATCTGATTGGCTAGAAATTAGAAGTGGGCGTGGCATCTTAATTTATTCAGCATGACAAGGGTTAAAGAGTTCAAAATCAAAATGAGCAACCTCATCAGAAACCTGCTTTATTGGTTTGCAAAGAACAAAGGCACAGACTAGCCTGCACATCTGCACAGTTTCATCAGCGCCTTTATAGTTCGCTGAGTGGATAGTGTATTACCTCTTGTTTCTCTGTCCTTAATCTGGTTTGATTCTTACCTGATTGGAAACCCCAAGGACAGGATTTGCTTGTGACATAGTCCAGATATATTCTGTATACAACAGAAAAGGCGGCAGAATGACAAAACCAAGAAAATGTCCGATGTGTCATGCAAGCATCATGAAAACATACCTATATAATTTTGAATCCCTTAAACCCCACTTTTATACAGTAAAACTGGAGTTTACAGGGTATATATTATTTCTGCTCAAAAACACAGATTGTGGGTATTCGTTAGAACCGCCTCGGCGAGGCGGTTCTAAAAAGTACCCACAATCTATGTTTTGAGCAGAAATATGAAAAATATCAGAATTTTTATCTGAAAACTTTCAGTTTTTGGTGGTAAAATTCTCAATATATTTGAATAGGCGTGTTGTCGTAATGGATTCATATCAGCTTAGGCATCCACACAGTCTGAATCACAGTCTTTGCTATGCACTGGAAAGGTAGTAAGGTAATCAAGAATCCAAGCCTTCTTCACGTAGACGGCGTAAGGATAATTATTTTGGTTTTATCAGGCGGCGGTGACTCATGAATTTTTTTTTACATTACGAAAACACGCCTATTCAAATATATTGAAATTTTCACCACCAAAAATTGAAAAGTTTCAGATAAAAATTTCGATATTTTTCTTATTTCTGCTCAAAACATAGATTGTGGGTACTCGTTAGAACCGCCTCGCTGAGGCGGTTCCAACGAGTGCCCACAATCTATGCTTTTGAGCAGAAATAAGAAAAATAATGTATACCCCGGTAAACCCCAGTTATACTATATAAAAGTGGGGTTTAAGGGGGTCAAAATTATTTAGGTATGTTTTCATGATGATCAGTCCAAACAGTAACAGCGATAAATAAGAGGGCCAAAAGGACACTGTATCGCGCACCTGATTACCAGACAAGTTTAAAGTCAATTGGCCTTTCGGTTTAGAAGAAGTTCAATATAATTTTTCAAGATGGCGGCCATCTTGGATTTCCAATTAGAACGTTTTTAGCTACTTTTGATCAACAAGTCACTTCCAGTGAAGCTTCGAGTCAATTGACCTTTCGGTTAAAGAGATTAAAAGAAGAAACTATTTTCAATATGTTTGCCGTGGCGGTCATCTTGGATCTCCGACTGGAATAATTTTAGCTATCTTTGATCTACATGTGCCCCCGATACTGCCTATAAAGTTTCGAGTCAATTGGCCTTTCAGTTCATGAGAAGAAGGACAAAATAGATTTTCAAAATAGTTGTCATGACGACCATCTTTGATTTCCGATCAAAAGATTCTAGCTATGTTTTTTATCTGCAAGTCACTCCAGTACTTCGAACCAAGTTTCTAGTCAATTTGCCTTTTGGCTTAGGAGAAGAAGATCAGAATAGATTTTCAAGATGGCGGCCATCTTGGATCTCACATCTGACCGATTTTAGCCATTGTTTTACCTACAAGTTGCCCCGATTCTTCCTACCCAGTTTCGAGTCAGTTGGCGATTCGGTTCAGGAGAAGAAGCGCAAAATAGATTTGTAAGAGTGCCACAATGGCGGCCATCTTCCGATCAGAACAAGCGCAAAATAAATTTGTGAGAGTGCCACCATGGCGGCATCTTCCGATCAGAACGATTTTAGCTATTCTGATAAACAAGCTGCCCAGAGACTTCGAGTCATTTGGTTGTTTATGAAGCGCAAAATAGATTTTCAAGCTGGCGGCCATCTTTGATTTCCGATCGGAACGATTTTAGCCATTTATTTCACGTATATCTAACTATTGAAAAACGTTTGTCAGTAGCCATTTCAACGTATATTTGCTATTGACAAAAGTTTGTCAATATTCACTCTGATTTATTATCTGCAAGTCCCATTACTTCGAGCTTCGAGTCAGTTGCCTTGCGGCTCAGGAGAAGAATCTCAAAATAGATTTTCAAGATGCGGCTCAGGAGAGGAAGCTCAAAATAGATTTTCAAGATGGCGGATTTTAGTTGTTTTAAGTCAACGAGACGTCCCAATACTTCCTACTAAGTAATGAGTCAACTGGAATTTCGGTTCAGGCTTGGACAATATACATATTAGGTCCGAGATTCAGGAGAAGAAGTGAAAAATAGATTTTCAAGATGGCGGCCGTGGCGGCCATCTTGAATTTCAGATCGGAACAATTTTAGCTTTTTAATCTTCAAGTTACCCCGATACTTCCTAAAAGTTTCGAGTCAATTTTCCTTTCGGTTCAGGAGAAGAAGTGCAAAATACATTTTCAAGATAGCCATCTTGGATTTCCGATCGGAAAATATTACCTATTTTTGATTTACAAGTCGCCCCGATACCTCCTACTAAGTTTCGAGTCAGTTGTCCTTTTTGTTCAGGAGAGGAAATGCAAAATATATTTTCAAGATGGCGGCCGTGGCGGCCATCTTTGATTTGCGATCGGAACGATTTCAGCTACTTTTTGATCTACAAAACGCTCCTGTGCTTCCTCCACGTTCCAAGTCAATTGACCCAGGAATGTAGGAGGAGTAGTGATTTCGAGCAAGCTGTTGACACCGCACACAGGAGGATGGACATCCACCAATTACAATAGCTCACCTTGAGCACTACTTGTTCTGGTTATCTCATAAACAATGTTGACAAAATAAGCATCAATTTACCTCTAAATAATATGCATATTTTCATGTTAGTTTTCAAGATTTCAATGTTCGTGTTATAATAGTGATTAAATCAGTTTCTATTGTACTATGTTTCCCAGCCCCAGTAAGTGCCCTCCTCTACTTTTTTAAGAAAAATAGAATAAGCGCCCCTCTACTTCTCAAAGAGTGAAGAAAACGTGAAATGTCACAAACATAAAGTAATCTTTTAATGAAACCTAAAATAAAATTCCATATTACTTGATTTTTAAATTAAAACTGTTCACTTCAAATTCTACTCATTAAATAAAGTACAATTTAATAAAAACAAATAATAAAGATCCTTGCTCCCTAATGAGGCCATGCAGATAACCATGTAGCCTTATCAAATTCCCTACTTCAGGATATGGTTTCCACTAATTACTTTTTTAAAACTAGGTGTTAATGGTAGCACCACGCTGGGGAACATGAAATGCTGGCAATATAAAACTATCATATGGCTCATAACTTGATTAGGTCTGAGAGTTCAGATCTGGGCCACAGAACCTTAAATGTATGACTGAGTAGGTAGAGGCTATTTAAATGCATTGATCGAAAGCGAGACAAATTTGGCCTCACAAGAACTAAACAAGATAAGGACTTCATAACGTATGTATCCAACCGTATTAAAGAAAATGGAAATAATTAGCTTGATAAAAAATATAATTGGACACCCAGGAAATGCCGCAATCGCGAAGCACAGCCTTCCCAAAAGAAAGAGAGATGAGAAACGAAT
The DNA here is from genome assembly GCA_964016985.1 of Anodontia alba. Classification (NCBI taxonomy): domain Eukaryota; kingdom Metazoa; phylum Mollusca; class Bivalvia; order Lucinida; family Lucinidae; genus Anodontia; species Anodontia alba. Next base: position 90,908,895 of record OZ024823.1, read on the forward strand.
AATGATGAATCAAACGTCACACATGAAACAGAACGTGACGTCTAATCAGGGTCTGCACTGTTTGCTTCAATTACAGGAAGTTAAGGGTTAAATGAAACAGTCTTAAGTATCCGTTCAGGACCATTTTCCCAACCTACACTTAGAGACTCTCGATCGACCAGTGTCAGTGCTTTGATTATCCGGAAGAATGAAACAAAGGTCAGTTTCATTCTATAAGATGCATTATGGATAATGTTCATATTACTAATCAACTCGTATCCCTTTCAGTGTTAGGAACTTCATATATCCTCACAACGCAACTAACAACCACACCATGCACCCATGCATACCGCTGCATTACACATCATTTTACCATCTTTTACGATTTCCCCCAAGAAGCACGAGATTCTAGTAGCATTACTGACTTTAACACAAACTAAATTATAATCTGATTTGCTAACCCCAACCCCAACCCCCTTCGTTATACATTGAAGGTAAGCGTACTGTACAGGTCAAATTTATCTTTCAGTATTAAGGGCACAGTGCTCTTCTTCTGTCAACAGCTGTATTCGAAGACTATTGTAGCCAGACCATTGTGTGCCTGTGGTTTGTTTCTATTTGAATGCACTATGTTTACTAATCTGCGACTAGATATGCTAAACGAAGTGACCTGACAATGTCAAAGAACACTAAATGAGTCGCGTGCGAGAGAAAGATTCTCCGGACTTTCCGTCGAATCAATCTTTCACTGCCCGGCCCCATAGCAAGGTCATTTGTCTAGTTCTTTGGCTGAAGATTTCCCTTGGCCTACCACTTACGAGACCGAACAGCATAAGAGTTTGGTTTATTTCTGCAGATGCCGCATTATGATAGAAAGACTGGTTCAGTTTCTAGTTGTCTGCGTTTTTGTCATTCGAATGTGGTTTATGCAGATGCTAGATTATAATTGAATTAGACGGGTTCAGTTTCTAGTTGTCAGCGAATTTTGTAATGAGGTGTAGGATTATAACTGAATGAGACCGGTTTAGTTTCCAGTTGTCTGCGTTTTTGTCATGAGAGTGTGGTCCATCTTTGAAGGTGGTGTGTTATAACTGAATGAGACTGGTTCAGTTTCTAGTTGTCTGCGTGTTTATTATCCGAGTGTGGTTTATGCAGTTCTAGATTATAATTGAATTAGACGGGTTCAAGTTCTAGTTGTCAGCGAATTTTGTAATGAAATGTAGGATTATAACTGAATGAGACCGGTTTAGTTTCTAGTTGTCTGCCTTTTTGTCATGAGAGTGTGATTCATCTTTGAAGGTGGTGTGTTATAACTGAATGAGACTGGTTCAGTTTCTAGTTGTCTGCGTTTTTGTCATCCGAGTGTGGTTTATGCAGTACTAGATTATAATTGAATTAGACGGGTTCAGTTTCTAGTTGTCAGCGAATTTTGTAATGAAATGTAGGATTATAACTGAATGAGACCGGTTTAGTTTCTAGTTGTCTGCCTTTTTGTCATGAGAGTATGATTCATCTTTGAAGGTGGTGTGTTATAACTGAATGAGACTGGTTCAGTTTCTAGTTGTCTGCGTTTTTGTCATCCGAGTGTGGTTTATGCAGTACTAGATTATAATTGAATTAGAAGGGTTCAGTTTCTAGTTGTCAGCGAATTTTGTAATGAAATGTAGGATTATAACTGAATGAGACCGGTTTAGTTTCTAGTTGTCTGCCTTTTTGTCATGAGAGTGTGATTCATCTTTGAAGGTGGTGTGTTATAACTGAATGAGACTGGTTCAGTTTCTAGTTGTCTGCATATTTGTCATCCGAATGTGGTTTATGCAGATGCTAGATTATAATTGAATTAGACGGGTTCAGTTTCTAGTTGTCAGCGAATTTTGTAATGAGGTGTAGGATTATAATTGAATGAGACCGGTTTAGTTTCTAGTTGTCTGCGTTTTTGTCATGAGAGTGTGATCCATCTTTGCAGGTGATGTGTTATAACTGAATGATACCGGTTCAGTTTCTAGTTGTCTGCGTTTTTGTCATGAGAGTGTGGTTCATCTTTGCTGGTGGTGTGTTATAACTGAATGAGACCGGTTTAGTTTCTAGTTGTCTGCGTTTTTGTCATCCGAGTGTGGTTTATGCAGATGCTAGATTATAATTGAATTAGACGGGTTCAGTTTCTAGTTGTCAGCGAATTTTTGTAATGAAATGTAGGATTATAACTGAATGAGACCGGTTTAGTTTCTAGCTGTCTGCATTTTTGTCAAGAGAGTGTGGTTCATCTCTGCAGGTGATGGATTATAATTGAATTAGACCGGCTCAGTTTCTAGTTGTCTGCGTTTTTTTTGTCATGAGAATGTGGCTGATCTCTGCAGTTGGTGGATTGTAACTGAATCAGACCAGTTCAGTTTCTAGTAGTCTGCGTTTTGTTATGGGGACTTACCGCTTTTATTGTTTTATGTACCACAGCTCATTTATTGCACAAATTCATGCGGCGACAAGCAAACTTACAGCAGATGAGATTCTAAATTGATTGTTGTCATAGTTTCATGTTAAAACAGGAACCAGATTTCCACTTCGAGATAAGCGGTTATTCGAAATAAGCGAGTTCGAGATAACGAGGTTCGACTGTACATTTTTAAACGTGCTATGTTAAAAAGCCTTTAAAGCGACAAGCAGGCAATCACATTTTCTTTTTGTATTCTCCAAGAAAATAAGACATGGCAATTTCTGTGAATCGTCTGCCGTGTAAAACTTATTTTAATTATTTTGAAAAATGAAAGAAATAAAAAAAAAAAAATAACTTTAAAAACTCGTCTGCTGCAGTTTTGATTTGCGCTTAAAGGATTAAAATGAGTTAAGCAGTTATGCTTATGTTTGTTCCAAGAACAATCATGGCATCCGAGCGGGGACCGAGCCCGGAACCTCTTGCTTCAGAACACTGCGCTACCATACGCTTTAGATGAATCGATACAGCCCAAGGGAGATCATTCTGTCTAAAAGTATTTGCAACCTTTCCCTTAGTATCTACTTTTAAAGGAAATAATGTCTCTCCATAACTTAGACTAGCTCCTAGACCTTGATGTCATGTTTTATCACTCCTTACTATAAGCTGATTCAAATTTATGTATGACATGTTGTATAGCCAGTCTCTAATACAGTCGAACTTCAATGGCTCGAACATCTTTGGGACCATAGAAAATTGTTCGAGACATGGGTAGTTCGAGCCACTGAAGGTTAATCATGGTGCCAGGTCAGGAAGCAAATAGTGATAATTTAGGAATTTGTTTATTTCCTTCACAATAATTGTATGTTGAGTGTACTCATTGAGAATTGCCTCGATGAGGCGATTCTAATGAGTACACACAACATACAATTTCATGATAAAATAAGAAAAATTCCCTAAATATTTGTTTTCTTGAGCTAGTGGAAGAATTTCGTAGGGACTCAAAAATGAATTCGAATTAGCCATGGTAAACGAGCCATCAGTGTTCGAGCTATTGAGGTTCGACATTAGTTGGTCTCTGCAAGATATCTCCAAGATTAGTTGCTGCTATCAAAGAGTTGAGGCAAGCAGTAAGCAGTAGATGGCCCTTAGTTCATAAGTAAATTAATAACTGATTGATGAAAATAATATTGATATCCGACTAGTAGCTAGTCTATCCTTTACTGGACAAGGACAAAATATTTCCTTTGAGAGTGAAGGAATTCATACCCTCTTGGAGAAGTCTCCCTTTATAAAGGGAGGCAAACACGAATGACTTGGGGTGTTCTCCCTTTGACATGTTTTAACTCGTCAGTGGCGTGCAACATCCTAGTAAGCATTCTACATAAATCTATAGCGGGCCGTTATCGGCCCGTCAGGGTAGCTGACGGGCTGATAAAAGTCCGCTGTAGATTTATAAAGAATGCTAGCTTAGATGGGAATGTGTGCGTGTGTATACGTGTGCGTATTACACAAGATCTAGAGGACAGACACAGGAAATACTCTTCCCTTAGGGGCTACTCTTAAATGAAAGAATTTTCCCTCCATTTCGAAATGGCGAAGGATAAAATCTTTCCTCTAAGAGAATGAAGGGATAATACCTTGGAAATAGATTTGTTCCTATTGGAGTAGTCTCCCTTTAAAATGCAGGCAAACACTAACAAGTTGGATCGTTCTCTCTTTTGATGTGTTTCAATGGCATGCAACATTATAATGTGTCCGTCTCTCTCTCCGTGCGTGCGTGCGAGCGCGTGTGTGCACACGGTCTCGAAAATTAAGAAGAATATTTTACATATGGATACTGTATATGCATTTACCTAGAAAGAAAGAGAGAGAGAGAGAGAGAGAGACAGACAGACAGACAGACAGACAGACAGAGTATTTATTGAGAGTGTGTACTTTAAGATTATTTAATCACGTGAACTACACTGTAGATATGAATCTCCGTACTGTAGTAATATTGGAAATTAAGAAGTAGCCCATTAGAATGCTCTCTTCCCGCTCTCACTCAACATCTGTTTGTTACCTGTAGCCAAGTTATTCTTTGTACTTAAAAATATCTTTTCCTGATACATTGCTTGGATAATCCTTTTTAGTGGTAAGCTGATTTTATGTTAACCTTTTCCACCCTGATTTTGTGAAACAGACTTTTCCACAACTGAATTCTGACATGTCCATTGTTGTAAAAAAAGGTATGCAAGTTAAAACTAAAATAGAATGGCAAACAGCGTAGATCTTGATGAGCCGTCTCATCAGGATCTATTGTTTGTACCGATATCTAGTTTTGGTATATTGGGCTGAAAGGGTTAACCCTTGCATGGCACCTAATGTGTTTTACAAAAGTATACTTAATGCTAAGATGTAATGGCGTAAAGCATGTTAATAAATAAATAAATAAATAAATAAATAAATAAAAAACCCCCCAAAAAAACAATAAAAAAGAAACAAACAAATAAAAACAAAACAAAACAACAGGAACAACAACAACAAAACAATAAAAAAAAAAAAAAAAGACAAAAGAAACAAAACAAAAAACAACGACAACATAAAAGAAAACAGAAACAAAAGCAAAAATAAAAACAAACAAAAACAAAAAACAACAAAAAACAAACAAACAAAAAAAAAAAAAAAAAAACAAACAAAAACAAAACAAAACAAACAAAAACAACAACACACACACTCAAAACACAAAAGAAAAGACCAGAAAATATTAGTACACTGTCTGCATCGGTAGTTACGACAAATGGTTTTGTTTTATAATAAATCATATTTAAAGATTACAAATTATCTTCTTCTGTGTAAAACGCCAGGAAAAAAAGCCTTTCTGAAAAATGTCAAAAGCATAGTAGCACAATATACTAGTTGTACCTATTAATAATAATTATTCTCTCAGTAGGTTGTACATGTACATAAGATGAGAAAATTAACCTTTACCACTTCCTGGGCTTATTCAGCGGACGACAAATTAATGATTTGTTTTCTTATTTTCCCAAGAAATTAAGATTTGACAATTTATGCTAATTATTTCCATTGGAGACAGTTTGCATGCAATGTTAAATGCTGTAGAAGAATAAAGAAACTATTTCAAAATGTCGTCTATTGAAATTTTTACCCAGGGTGTTACATTACGAAAACACGCCTATTCAAATATATAGAAAATTTCACCTCCAAAAACTGAAAATTTTAAGATAAAAAACTCTGATATTTTCATATTTCCGCTCAAAACATAGATTGTGGGTACTCATTAGAACTGCCTCAGCGAGGCAGTTCTAACGAGTACCCACAATCTATGTTTTTACCAGAAAAAAGAAAAATATTGTATGCCCCTGTAAACCCCAGTTTTACTATATAAAAGTGGGGTTTAAGGGGGTCAAAATTATATAGGCATGTTTTTGTGATGTAAGCGTCAAGTGTGAAAACGCGATATAACAGTACAGCAAACTCTGTCATTTTGACTTTGATAAAAGCATCTGATTTAAATTGACGGGCACGAACAGACTGTCGTATCTGCTCTAAGTATTCGGATAGACAGGCCTGTACAAACAGAGTACATCAAGATCAGACGCCACAGAGCATGGCGTCTGGTCAAGGTCTACACTGTTTACCACATCCAGCCATATTTTATACACATCAACAGGTAACGGACTTGGAATGGTTCAAATCCATAAATGGCCTTGCGTCTTTCTGGCGTTTCTTCAGACCATCTGCAAGGTGTGACGATATAATTTTGACCCTCTTAAACCCCCTTTTTATATGGTAAAACCGGGGTTTACAGGGGTATACATTATTTTTCTTATTTCTGCTCAAAACATTGATTGTGGGTACCCGTTAGAAACTGCTCATTGAGGCGGTTCTAACGAGTACCCACAATCTATGTTTTGAGCAGAAATATGAAAACATATCAGAATGTTTTATCTAAAAAAAAATCAGTTTTTGGTGGTAAAATTTTCAGTTTATTTGAATAGGCGTGTTTTCGTAATGGCGGGGGTTGGGAGAGCGTAGATTTGGCACTTCTCTCCGTAAGACGTAGTCGGCGAGCGCTGCGCAACGCATGCCAGTTACCGTATATACCCTAGGTATTCTTACAGACAGGCCTGAGCAAACAGTGTACACCCTGATCAGACAAAACTGAACGCGGCGTCTGATCAGAGTCTACACTGTATACCACCCATCCAGCACTTTTTTTATACGCATCAATAGGTCGTAAAACTGACTCACATCACGAAAACATACCAATATAATTTTGACCCCTTTAAACCCCACTTTTATATAGTAAAACTGGGGTTTACAGGGGTATATATTTTTTCTTATTTTGCTAAAAAATATAGATTGTTGGTACTTGTTAAAACCGCCCTACCGATGCGGTTCTAACAGGTACCCACAATCTATGTTTAGAGCAGAAATATGAAGAATATTAGAATTTTTATCCGAAAACTTTCGGGTTTTTTTCGTGGTGAAATTTTCAGTATATTTGAACAGGCACACGTTTTCGTAATGTTCAAATTTTAGGTCAAGGACTTGGATGGCCATACATTTAGGAAAAATACGGTAAAATTGCAAGGAAAATTTTAATAATGTTTACTGACCTGAATTTCGGGACCTTGTTTACAATTTTTATTACTGTGAATAAGGATAAAAATATGGGAACGTCTGTCCCATTCATGTCTTTTCTTTACTTTCTGAAATGAAAAATCGGGTCCATTGTAATGCGGTCGTTCATATGTTTGTTCACAGGTCCTTCGATTAGGCGGACGTGTCACAGTTCCCATTTAACCGTATTATACAGGGCTCTAGATAAGAGGGCGTAAAGGGTATTTCAGCATTGAATTTTTGAAAATCAGCATTGGAATTTAAGTTGAGGGGCAAAAAGTACTCAACGAAATTTTGGATTTCAGCATTGAAATCAAATTTAGAGGATGAAAAAATTCATTGAATTTTACATCATTTAGCAAAAAGCAATTTCCTTCACATCGATTCTTTTGTGAGCAGTAGCAGTACACTAGCTCAGAAAGGGTTTAACCATTAAAGCAGTGATGACGAATTTATGCATTCTAGGTTGATTTGCTGTTGTTGTAGTTGATTTTCAGACAAAGTAAAGCTTGGTATTTCATGTGAATTGTCTGCTTAGCAGACAATTCACATGAAATGCCAAGCTTTATTTTCTCGGAAAAAATTAGAATTTTGTCTGCTACACTTGCACGTGTTGCTTTAAGTGTTAAGCATTGCAAATCAGTAAGTGTTAAGCATTGCAAGTCAGGTATTTCAGTATTAAACTTTAAAGCAGGGGGTAAAATACTCATTGTACCAAAATCTTATCTCGAGCACTGCGTATAGAAAAGAGACGATTCGAAACGTCAGAAAACGTACCTTCAGACGTCTATGCGCCTAGCGAAGATTCAGATCAGCCTGCGCATTTGTGCACTTTGATCAAAATCTTCACTTGGCACATTTTAGATATAAAGCCAAGGATGCAAAATTTGTTCACGCTGACAACGAATACTCTGGTCAGACTGCGCAGATGCGCAGGCTGATCTGAGTCTTCGTTGGGCGCACATGTCAGAAGATACGTTTTCTGACGTGGCGGCTATTGGGACATTTCAGATTAACGACCTGTTAACTGCGGGTGATTCATAATATTAATGGTCCAAGTGCAAATTCAGATTCGACCATAGGCGACCAATAAAAATTTCGTATTTAACTCAACCCATTTAAGCCTAGTGTCCCATAAAAGGGACATTGGCAAACAGTGTAGACCCGGATCAGACGCCGCAGAACGCGGCGTCTGATCAGGGTCTACACCGTTTGCATTAAGTCCAGAAATTTCTCAAAAACCTGATTATAGTAAAAACTAACCAGAGACCCCTTATGTAGGAAATGGACCTGTCCAAAGAGTTAAGATAGAAGAGTCCATTCGGCATAAATGGGTTTCAACCCATTCTTGTGCCTAAAATTGCTGGATGAATGGCAAACAGTGTAGATCCTGATCAGACGCCGCATTCTGCGGCGTCAGATCGGGGTCTACACTGTTTGCTCACGCCAGTCTGTCCGAATACTTTGGATAAACTTGGTTTAGTAAACAAAAAATTATATGAAAGGCTTATGTCCAGAAATTCCTAACATCCGGGCAATTTGATAAGGTTAACACTGTGCTTTCAGGCAGTATTTTCGTACTGATGACGTCGTTAAGGCCAACTTCTTGAACAGACTTGCGGTATATTCTAGGTCCACTACGGACCGCGCTGGTCATTTATCCGACGCGGTACGTTTTTGCTTGTCGGGCTATTTTTATTCACGCACTGATAGACATGAATAGTTTGCACTAAATCATTATTTTCCCAAAGGGGCCTTTCCAAGGGAAAAGGGTCTTCGATCAAACCACATCTACACTAGATATTCGCAATATTTAGATTAAACATTTTATTCGTAAAAAATTACATACAGAAATACAACACCCATGGTTCTTATCAGTAACACATTTATAACATAGGGATTCGGAAGAAAGTCAAACGACTTATTTAAATCTATGTCTCGGCTACTGGTATATTAAGGCTCCATATTTTTCAAAAATAGATTTTTTTTTTCAAGAAAGGTTTAATGAATTGATATATGGTATTAATACGATCATAAAATTTTGCACCTGACAGCTTGTAGAATTTCAGTTAGTCTCTCGTTTTTGAACGGGATAAAAATTGAAGTTATTTTTTTGTCGTATCTCTGAATGTTGCCAAAATTAATTCAGAGACACGATAAAAATCATTTCACAACCTAGCGAT